>CM018689.1:29862448-30462448 GCA_009363875.1 Mikania micrantha
TTGTTCACGATAATACAGGAGTGCTACGTTAACCAATTACGACAATCATAATCCTTAAGTCTTGATATTGTTAGAACACTAATTTCTAACGTTGTACATTTACCCCAACTATGCCAACTTGACTCTTTAAGTATGCACCTTATGATATGTTACTAAATGATCAGCCTAAGTGTATTAGGAATCTCGAATATTCATTTTACATTAAAAACATAGACCTAGTGCAGGGTGTACACTAACACTATATTTTTGGTCAAATTGACATAAAGTGTCTCAAACCTTAAGGTGGCATTTTAATCAAAAAGAATTTCCTTTTCTAGTACATAAACCTATTGGAAGGTAGTCACTAACTTTAGGTTTATATATTTAGAAAATAAATGTAGGTCCAGATCCAAATCAAGGCTCGAGCTTTATCTCTCCAATCGACACCAAATGCCTCCAACGAGGGCGGAATCCAAGTTAGAAGCAATAGAAGAGATGGAAAAATGATTGCTTTGATTAAAAATGTCTACTTTACCAGACAAGCCTCAATACTTCTAGAGAACTTTGCCTCGGGAATCCAACCCTAGTGCAGTACAAAATACGTCTATATATACTACATCTAGGAGTACTCGAACCTATGTACACGAAATGCCCAAGGACTCGAAAATCTAAAGTACACGAAAATACAAAGTACACGAAAATTACAAATTGATTTTATTGTTTTAGTTTAAAACTATTGAATGACTTGAAGCATGATACAAATTGTGCAATTCTTAACAAAAATCATATTTTATTTTGATTTGCGATTGTTTGAAACTCCTTTCATTTCTCGACTCGATTAGTTTTAAATACCTTATTTAAACTAGGGTCGGTAATTATCGCGAATTATTTTAAACTAACAAGTTATAATTTTATAAAATAAACCTTTTATTTTATAATATGTTTCATTAAAATAAAAATTTTATTTTAAAAAAACCTTTTTAAGTAACTACAAAACTCCTTTTATATTGCTTATTGTCTTATAATGATTATGAAAACATTTGTTTTTACCAGTTATATATTTCCTAAATATTTAAAAATCATAAACAACAAAATTTAATTATGAAACGAGCCACAGTCTAGTCATCAAACGTAAATTGAACTATTTTGCGGTTTACAATTCAACATCTTGAATCTTGTCTCCCACTTGATCCAAGATCTCCATCTTCATCCTTTTGATTGTCTCAAACTTTAGTCTTGTACCCTATTGCATGATTACATTGTAAAATGCTAATTACATTACAAAAATGAAACCTAATCTATTACATCGGGTCCAAATACCCGTACAAGTACAAGATTTCAAAGACAACCAAACAAACAAAACCAATAGATTCAATCACATGGGTTGGATCCTAAGGCTCGAATCATAATTACAATCACAACTATAACAATCAAAGATTCGATCTTTTTGTCAAACAAAAGTTTTGACAAGCAAAAACTAAAGATCGGTCATTTACTGCATTTAAATGTTTGTAAAAGTCGCTCTGATGACACTGTTGAGAATTTTAGGTAACCTTTAATTTAATCAGAGTCAGTTAATCGTATTAACTGATACAAATCAGTTTTCTCAAAACATGATTAATCAGTCAGATCATATCTGACTCAGCGGAAGCAATTAGGTTATAAAATCTTTTCGAGTCACAATCGAAACAATTCCCAAATCAAGATCCAATTACAAATGGTTTAAATGACAAATGCATTAAAACACAGCCATATGGTGTTTAGAAATTAACCTTCGCGAATAGATTCCAAATTCACACAAGGGATACGATCTCCAGGTTCCCGATTTCCAGGTTCCCGATTTCGCCCTACGAATCTCAACAGGAACCAGAATCTGAATCCGGCTTAGCATGGATCGCGAATCAATCCACGGCTTGGCTCGGCTTGACGGTATCGCCCATGGCTCACGACGACTTGACCCGACTTGCGGTTGCTTGACCGGAACCACCAAATGAGGGTGGTTGTGTGACGGCAACAACACCCCAAAGAGGGGTGTGCGACGGCCACCAAGGGGAGGGTGAGAGATTTAGGGTTTTGATTTTTCTTCTTAGATCCACTAATTGTGGTGTCAAATACTTTTATTTATTAAAAAAAATATTTTACACTAAAACGGTTGTAAGTAATTACATACAAACCCTATAGTAATATTAACATATTTAATTACTATACTCTCCTTTAACTAATTAACAATTAATTTGTTTATATCCATTAAATTGTTAATGTTTAATTAAATTAAACATCACTAATTTAATCAATCCTCCTTTTATTAATTAAAAATTAATTAATAATCCTTTAATAAAGTTCAAAAATTTATTTATCTAATCAATTAATATCTCAATAATTAATTTTAACCAAATTATTATCTCATAAATAATAATATCCAATTCTTTAAAATCGATGATTCGTGATCGTATATTCGTTTAACAATTAAACATAAATTTGTTGTCTTCTAAAGTGTAACTCTTTGGATCATAACTTTAATAGTAACGTTGAACATTTCGTTTATCGGACATATGATACCCAACAGTTACAAATTCTAGTGGTTAGAAATTCATGTGTTGTGATGTTAACCTTAGTCATTATTAAGAGCCTTAATCTATATCTATATCTATATCTATAGGGGCGGCACTAAGAATTGAGATGCCCGCGACAGGCCGGGAATAAAAGGCCTTTAGCGTATACAAATATTAAAGCAGGAGTGTTCAAAAAAATCAAAAACCGAACCGTATTTGTAGCTAAAAAACGAATTTTGAATTTTTTTTTTTTGGTTTGGTTTCCAACCATATCCGAGTTCCAAATTAGGTTCCTAATCGTGTCCGAATTCTGAATTTCGGTTTTCGGTTCGGTTATTGGTTCCATTTTAGTTTGAATTTGGTTTGTTCGGTTTATTCAGTTAACCGAATAAACCTAATTCAGATTTAAAATTATTATTTCATAAACACTATATAAGATAAAATTTTATTTATTCGGTTTTTAACATGTTTGTTTGTTGAATTTGGTTTGAAATTTGTTTATTTGGTTTTTAATTAATTTATTCAATTTGTTTGGTATTAACCAAAACTGAACCAAACCACTTCCCGACTTTTGTTCGGTTTTCGAATAGAATGGAAACCGGTAAAATTAAACCAATGAACACCACTGATTTAAATGATATAAAAGTAACTTCTTATGCTTTATAGGGAATTAGTTTTTGTAACTATTAAACAATGTTTTTATAAATAGTTCATTTTCGTTATCTATAACTTGTTGGTTGTCGTTTAAATGAATCTCTGTATAAATGTATACGTCAAAAAAATTGTGCCCCCTAAAAAAATCCCCGGGCCGCCCCTGTATATCTATATCTATATCTATATCTATATCTATATCTATATCTATAATTTACATATATAATATATAATAAATAAAGATTTTCATATGGCACGTGTCAACTTTCTAGATCATTTAAAGATTGTTTTCCATCTCTCTCTCTCATAATAAATATTTGTATACTATTTTTTTATTAAATTTTGATTTTTTTCATCTTCTCTCCCATATTAAATATTAATTATTTTATTTAAATTAGCAAATAATATGATAAAATTATTAATCAAATCTTTAATTTTTTATGAAACATCTTTGAAAAATATATATTATGTTATTTTAAACAAATAATTTTAAAATTCAAAGTATTTAACATGTGTAAATGTTTAATGTATCTATGTTTAATGTTTTATATGTATATGTATATGTATATATATGTATATATATATACATATATATGTATATGTATATGTATATATATATATGTATATATATTGAGAAACATTTTTTATAAATTTTTATTTTTAAAGTTTTCTATATAAAAAAGGTGTACCTAATATTATTAGTTTTAATATAATCATGTAAATTTAAAAAGATGTAAACTTTAATTATGTAAATTTATGAGGACATAATTATAAAATCACATATTTTTATTCGCAAACACATGTAATGCATGATTTTATAACCTAGTGGTATATATAAAGAACATTGTTTTATAAATTTTTATTTTTAAATTTTTTTAATATAAAAAAGGTATAACGAATATTATTAGTTTCAATATAATTATTTGATAAAAAAACTAAAATAATTATTTAATATGATTAAGAATTATAAAACCACATAATCTTTATTCGCAAACCCGAGTAATACACGAGACTATAACCTAGTCTCCTTATATATACACACACACACACACACCCAAAAAAAACCTTAATTATATATATATATATATATATATATATATATATATATTAAAAGACATTGAAAAGGAATAGTATAGTTTTAGAATTTACAATTTGAACACAATAATTATATTAAAGTTTTGTTTTTCCGATTTTGGCCAGTAAAACTTTTATATCATATTAATAATAAGTAAAGTTTTGTTTTTTCGATTTTTGCCACTAAACCTTTTATATATTATAAGGTTTTGTTTTTTCGATTTTGGCCACTAAAACTTTTATATAATATATAGTTTTGTTTTTTCGATTTTGGCCACTAAAAGTAAAGTTTTGTTTTTTCGATTTTGGTCACTAAACCTTTTATATAATATAAAGTTTTGTTTTTTCGATTTTGGCCACAAAAACTTTTAAAAGTTTTGTTTTTTTGATTTTTGCCACTAAAACTTTTATATAATATAAAGTTTTGTTTTTTTCGATTTTGGCCACTAATACTTTTTAAAGTTTTGTTTTTTTCGATTTTGGCCACTAAAACATTTTAAAGTTTTTTTTTATTTGATCACTAAAACTTTTATATAATATAAAGTTTTGTTTTATCGATTATGGTCACTAAAACTTAATAGTAAAGTTTTGTTTTTTCAATTTTGGTCACTAAAACTTTTATATAATATAAAGTTTTGTTTATTTGATTTTGGCCACTAAAACTTTTAAATTTTGTTTTTTCGATTTTGTATAATTTTATGTTTATATATATAATTGTATAGAGTTTGTAATGAGAGAATTGATTTTCATATGTAACTTATAATTTTGCAAATAAAATATAATACCCGTTCTCGGAAGAGTACTGTGATAACCCGCCGCAACGCGCGGGTGGGATTAAACCTAGTTAGAATAGTAAGTCCTATCTATCTAAATGTGTATTCAAGGGCCATCTTATAATGAATCGGAACAACAAATAGTGACAGGTTAGGTGGTGTTTGAAATTGGTATTTAAAATGCGACATGTGATTTAAAGAAATTGAATAAATAAATAAAACAAATAGAGAAAATCTTTTGATGCTCTTCAAAAGGCATGTTGGGACTCGCAATGATGCTTATCAGTTATCATATGTTTACCGGATGAAATTTATTTGTTAAAAGTCAATTATATCTTAAAATAATTATGACTAATAAAGTAGCAGATGTATTTATATCTTAAGTTTATTATGACTAATAATCATCATAGTGAGCTTTTAAGAGTACAGATGAAGGATTCTTATTATTTAGGTGTCACGTAATATTGGATCAGGTTGCTCATTTGAATAAGACTTCACATATGTTTTCTAAATGCAAGTTAACAAATACATAATCTTTGTTAACAGGATCTCACCATCACTTAGGAAAAAATTTGAAAGAAAAACTTAAATAGAAGAAATTACTTTCAAGTTTTAAGTATATTTCTCTTAACGATTGCCAGGTTACAATAGACATACAATTTGTGTCTTTGTAATAATTACAATTAATACAAATAATTACATTGACTTTTTTCAGTAATGCCTTAAATATCGGAAATCTAATTATAATGGTCTTCAATTGTTGAGGAGACCTTTTACAATCATTGTTGCTCTAGTTGTTGTAAGTTGTTTTTTTAACTAACACCGGGATGTCTTCTTATTTCGTTCAATATTCCTTGGTTAGATCTGCAATATTTTTCAAATAGGCTTCAACATAGAATTTTGGTTGGAAATAGCTCTATAGTTAGAAGCTGATGTACATCAACAGAAGCTTTCCTATCTTTCGATACTTTGATGTCTTTGGAGGCTTTGTCTTCCTTTTGGTCATCAGAAGAATAAAGTTATTCTTCGAAATTTTCCAGTCTTCTGAAAGTAATTGTTCCTTTCATAGACTCAAGGTTTTCAAAGGATAATTCCATCCTTCCAATACTTCCTTGGACTTTCATGGGATTGGATACCTCTGGGGACTTCTTGGAGCTATCTTCTTTAAAAGTGTATGTGTTTTGGTAAGCACTGGCCTTTTTGATCTTATAGTCTCCCCCTAGGAAGATGCTATAAAAATTGCAAGATAATATCTTTGCCCTCTTCCTCACAAGATTTTGGGTAACCCTCCCTAGGGCATGGTTGTCAAGATTGTAAAGAGAAAGATTGGCTAGGTTAAATATGTTTGGAGCTAAGAGGATCATTATCTCAACATTAGTGAGCTTTGTAATACCACCATCCTAAAGAACTGCATCATTCTCTTTTATCTTTAAATTGTATTTCAAAACCACTAATTCCAACTACATGCTAATACCATATTTGTTGATAAGATGACAGATGCAATGTCACATTGGTCATATTAAACTTTTGTGACCACCAATTCTAAGAATATTCTACATTAGGTATATATATGTTACATAACAAAACACATATATGACCATAGTTATAAACTTAAAAGTAGATATTGGATTTATTTAATAAAACTATTTTAAATGGATTATCGATGATTTTTCTGATGGAAAATATGTCCCCTTTCTAACAAATTTAATTATAATTATTAAATTTCCAATGGACTGGACCATCGAAAAAGGATACAAGACAAATAACATGGCTATTATTCTAGGATGAAAAAGGCTACGGCGGAAAGCTATTCTCGATGGAATTACCGACAGTTAGCTACGGACAGATCATTGTCAAGTGTCCGAAATTTTAACAAATATTGATATTCAACTTGATTTTGATACAATGTGGTGGTGGCTCGTATGTAAACTTCCAACGAAGTGGATGTTAATGAGACATCAATTGTCTAGCAATGTTACCTAAGATAACGCTCAACTCAACTATTTTGAAAGCCCAAGGTGAAATTTAAGTCCGGAGCTTAATGATTACTGTTTTTTTTTTTAACGGTAAACGTTATCTCCTCCTAAACTACTTCACATTAATTACACCATTGCATGTGTTAAAAGTAGGGGTGTCAATTCCTGACACGACCTGAAACACAACCTGAAACACGACCCGAACACGACACGAAAATAATTAAGTTTTGGGTTGGCAAGTATAACCCGTTAAAAAAAGGGTCGTATTCAGGTTGACCCGTTTATAAAAAAGGTCGGGTTCGGGTTGACCCATTTATAAACAGGTTGACCCGTTAACCCGTTTAAGGTTTTAAAATTTTTATTTTTTTTCTTTCCTGTAACATTTATTTAGTTGTTTTTTTTATTATTTACCATACTTTATTTGATTAAGTATTAAAATTTGTATTTTTTCATCTAAAAAAAGATTTTAATTTTTTTTCAGTTAACTATACAAATCATTTTATTTTAAATTTCATACTTTATAATTATGATTACATAATTATATTTTTAGTTAGAGTAAACTACAGTTTTGGCCCATGTGGTTTAAGTGTTTTAACTATTTTGGCCCAAAATATAATCTTCTATCAATTCAACCCCTATAGTTTAGACAAACTAATGTTTTTGGCTCCCAATCATAGTTAGATTTTGGGGTAAAACCGTTATAATAATTAAGTTTAAGGGGCCAAAACCGATAGTTATCTAATCCATAGGGGCTGAATTGATAAATGATTGTATTTTGGGCCGAAATAGTTATAACACATAAACCACAGGGGCCAAAACCGTAATTTACTCTTTTAGTTAGAGTAATATTAATTTTTTGTTAAAATACTATACTAACTATCTGTTACCAATACACAACTATTAAGCACTTTATTATTGATGTACTTTCAAGCAACTACCAACTTACAATATTTAAATTAGTTTGATTTATATATATAAACGGGTTAAATGGGTCAGGTTTGGGTTGACCCGAATTTATGTCACCCTGGGTTAGGGTTGAAAACTTTGACACGAATAAATATATGGGTCAGGTTCGGGTTGCAAAATTCAACCCGTCAACCCGCAACCTGTTAACCCGCTAACCCGACACGATTGTCACCCCTAGTTAAAATCCATGACCTTCCATTCTAATAAGCAAAGCATCTATCATGTAGGCTAGTCCCACGTTGGCAATTACTATTGTTACTCTGTGTGTGACTAAAAACTATGGGGCGCTTTGTTACCAAAAAGAAAGGCTGATACTATACATTACTAGCTGGTAATGTGTTAATTTATTATAAATGAATCACATAAGCAAAATACAACAAAAATATATGCAAGAATGTTTTAAGCCTTAATACTCGCGTCTCTTCGTAAATTATTTTAAGGATATAAACACCACAATTGTATATAACTAGAAAAGTTACCCGCGCGTTGCGGCGGGTGATACGATTAAAATTCTTGCATTGCATCGTGTTCGTACGATTAAAAGGGACATATGGAGTCAAGTCTGATCACTTATAAAAATTAAAACGTAGATAGACAACATTATTGTGTTTTATACGTTACGTTATATGAATTAAGAAAATATTAATATGAAAAAATATAAGAAAAAGCAAATGCGTTATCGCGTGGTCCAACATTATGAATTCCATTGTGTATGTTTCGTCCTGTGTACATAAAAGAGATGTATAAAATCGTAGCGACCTGGCTCTGGATATCAATATCAATATCAATATCAATGTCAATATAAATATATATAATTAAAACATAGATAGACAACATTATTGTGTCTTATACGTTGCGTTATATGAATTTAGACAATATTAGTAGAAAAATATAAGAAAAATCAAAATAGTTGGTGTTGGTGTTGTTCCTCACGAACAACATATCATCGTCAGTTGATATAAATCGCAATTCTATATATTTTTTAAAATCTACAAAGGAAAATTATTGTGAAAAATCAGATCGTATATAATGTAGGAGATATACTCTATACATTAAAGAACACGTTGCAATGATGTACTATAAATGATAAATAAGTTGTATCGTTCTAAAAAAATATTATAAAAATAAAACAATCAATATGTAGCTGAAATAATAATTGTCAAAAATAAAATTACGGAACATGAAAACATATTTATAAAGAGTAAGAATATATTGTAGTTAGTGCGACCGGAAACATAGACGAACTTGGTTTTGATTAATATATTTGTATCGAAACTCAATTATTAAAAGAGCGTCCTAATATTAACTTAGAGTACATGGAAATATTATCTTTAAAGTAATTATGGAAAACACATCGTAACATTAAATCATAGTACATATACTCGAAAATGATGAATGAGTTACGCCGTTGTAAAAATGCTAAGAAAAATGAAAACATTCGAGATGTAGCTAAATATCATGTCATTGTAACCATTAAAATTACGAAATCTAAAAACGTATTTAAAAAGAAAATATAACCTAATTGTTAAAAAGACGTCACAATACGGAAAAATAACATCCTAAAGATGGCAAAGGAAATTTTGATAAAATAAAAAGGGCAAGGAATAACATCTTAAAGATGGCAAAGGAAAATTTGATAAAATAAAAAGGGCAGGGAATCGAACCCTTGACCCTTTATATCCACACAAACAAACCTACCAACTCCACTAAACTCACGTTTGTTCTACAACCTGTATAGCAAATATATATATATATATATATATATATATATATATATATATATATAATATGGCTGCACAGAAAAACACACGTACCCCACCACCGACGTTGCTTTTTATATATATAGGTAATACCACATATTATGGATTTAGCAAATTAAAGGATAACAATTTCTAATCAAACTAACAACTATCAACTAACTTAAAATGAGAAGTTGCTAGTGGTTCTTAACTATATGGATGTTGTGTAACATAAAACATGTTACATAAGCTGAGATCTATTATCACATTCAAATAGTAAATCACTATAATTTCTTTTTTAATAACTATT
This sequence comes from Mikania micrantha, assembly GCA_009363875.1. NCBI lineage: Eukaryota > Viridiplantae > Streptophyta > Magnoliopsida > Asterales > Asteraceae > Mikania > Mikania micrantha. The sequence continues at coordinate 29,872,469 of CM018689.1, forward strand.
AGTGATACTTGCACCTAGCTCTCTTACAACAAAAAGACCCTAAAAAAACATTTTAGAGGCCCTCAAGTAAGATCCCTAAGCGGCTACTTGTTTTTCCTAGTCATAGAACCACCCTTGCCTAAGAGTATAGTCCAACTCACTTGAATACATATTTGAAGCTGTCACACCCCGAGCCGGCGGGGTTGGATCGGAGTCCCCGTCGGGCGGAAGGTTCCCGGGGCGTGATATCGTGGGTGATAATCGTGATGATCAGATTGTTTACATAGCATCAACATTGAGAATAACTAAAGCATAATATAGCATAGAATTAAAGTTTACAAGGTTAAGTTACAAATGTTAACAAAACATGTGTTTCTCAAAAGTACTAGGTCTGCTATCTGGCATCCTAGTATGCAATCCTGACCTTTAGCTTAATCCTGTGCATCACCTGAGAAAGCATATAAGAAAACAAAGTCAACACAATGGTTGGTGAGTTCATGTGGTTTTAGTAGTTGTAAAATAGCTTTTGCAAACCTCCTAGGTAAAACCTTAACCTCATTAACAACACCTGTATCATCCAACTCGGTATGCTTATATATAGGGCATACCCCTAAGTCGAGCCTACGACCCGCCCAGACGCCGTCCCACCACATACTAAGTCGCATAGGACATTGCTGTTAATGATAATTAAGCGTCTTACCTACTCTCCATTTCGTTTCCCCATAATAGTTTAAGCATTTTGTTTGTAAGTTTACCCATAACATCCGTGAGTTTAGCTTGAGAGTCACCGAAATAGACAACTGAACGCCCGAAGGAATCCAGTATCAATCCATACCAGTACTGGGTGTAATTAGCAACTTAGGGGGAGATAGAGGATTCCCATTATGACACGAAGTCAACTAAAGATCACCAATATCGTCCTAGTTACTGATCACGTGTGTAAATAGATTTGGGAAACACTGCATGGCAAGCACTGAGAGGCCATCAGTCCGTTTCCTCGTTTCAGACCATGAAGGACACCCTATGGCAAGCACTGAGAGACCATAGTAGATGCCTTCTAGTCCCGACTGTGAAGAACACATGAAGGCAAGCACTGAGAGAACAACTATTGTTCTTCAAGTCCCGACTGGGAAGAACACATGAAGGCAAGCACTAAGAGACCAACTATTGTTCTTCCAGTCCCGACTAGGAAGAACACATGAAGGCAAGCACTGAGAGACCAACTATTGTTCTTCCATAGCCAATAGTTTTAGCATAAAAGTCCAGCATTTACGTAACTTGTGCACAAGTACTAGCTTTACAACCGGTAAGGCAAGCACTGAGAGGCCAGACCGTTGTTTGAGCATGGCAATCACATATCATTCAAGAGTTTATAGTATCCATAGCTTCAAGTATTCATGTCACACCCCCAATTTCAACTAACGGAATCATACCGTTTGGGAACGTGACAAACCAGGATCTCAGATCATTAGACATAGTGAAGACCTCTATATGAATTTCAAAACATACGTTGGTCTTTAAAACATAACATTCAGAGTTTACAAAAAGTTGCGGAAGCGTTTAAAATCATAAACAGTTGATAAGTAAACATTACAAATCAAAATACTTAAATGTTCAAATGTTCAAATTCAAATTCAATGTGTTTATAATGCATGAGACTCTATCTTCCTAGTCCATGCCAGCTGTAACGCGCGCCTTAGCGTCCTGAGAAAACATGCAAATCAAGTCAACACAAAGGTTGGTGCATAACACAGGTTTTAAGTAATCATAGTGTTCAAAACATCAGTTTGAATAACAAGTTTGTAGATAACATAATCACAAATGCACAGTCATGATAGCTAGTCATATAAACTATTTACATACGTGTTCGACACCGAAGCTGACTAGTTGCCATGCTATAGCATGTTTTCGCCTTGCCACTATTGTCTATCACAACAATAGTAAAAATTGTGTTTGGTCAGTCAAACACCTGCGTAGATCCCATCTACCAGGTGAGGTTTGTCAAACCTAATAGATCTATTTCCAACTACCACGCTTTGCACTACGGCAAACTAAACGGTTCGAGGTGTGTAAGGACTTTCAAGTTGATATGTTGTCACATAATGTAAACAGATAACTCATGCAAGTGATATGTATCTAAAATAGTTTGTTGCACATGTTTTCTCCCCCAAAACAGTTTAAAATAAGAAAGGGCCGTGTACGCACCTTTGGTGATTGCAGAATGATCAAACACTTGTGAACTCGCGTAGAAATCCTCTACGAAGAATCTGTGGTTTAATAATAACTCAGTGTTATTCGAGATGTCGTTTTGTGCTTGAAATCACATACGTATCAACATACGTATGTTAGAGTGTGAGAATTATGCATACGGAAGTACGCGTGCCATTGAAATCGATTAAATAAAATCATATTTGATTTTATTCAATTTATCGTAATTATACGCGATTTCGTTTTCGTATTAAAATATGGATTTTATCATTTCAACACGTTCGTATTCTCGTTACGGTTCCAACGCAACTTGAACGGATCGAATCGGACTTAAAACGAATAAGTTATGCTCAAAATACAAAATTAATATTAAAACCTAAAAATATGGTTGGGCCGGGACTCGAACCCGCGACCCTCAACACCAAACACCCAGCATCTACCATCTCAGCCCGCTAGGGTTTCGCAATAACCATCCGGGATTAAATCTTTTAAACCCACATGAGCTGGTTTCCCCTTGTTCTTCTATAGCCGAAGCTTAAACCTCCAAATTGGTCCTCAATTCGAACCCGATCGAGTCCAAAATCTTAGGGTTTCTGTTATAATCACTTAATCGAATCTTTAGATGATCTTAATTCTAACAATTAACTATTGAAACTCAATTAATCGACTATAAACCGGTTCGAACTCAATTTCTTAAGTTTCCAACTTAAAATCGTTCAATCTGATAATGTGAGTCCACCAAATCATAGGGTTATCATTGTCAATCAATTTTCGAAACATGCTGTGCTAGTTAATTTGATTAACAGACACCTTCTAATTGAAAATCCCATTTCGAACATAGTGATGAACCCTAGAGATCGAGACCTCCTAATTCGTTGTTTCTATATCCAATTAACCTAGGATTATCCTTTGTCGGAATCTTCTGAAACTATCCCCAACAATCAATTTCATTTTTAAACACATTGCATTCAAAATCCCCAAAACGTTTTCTTTATGAACCCTAATTATTGATCTTGTGAAATTCGAAATTAAAACTACAATTCATCATAGGTTTAAGCTTGATCGGTGTACTCTGAAACTATCTATATACATTAATTTGATTTCTAAACCGTTTTGATCAACGACCCCCAAAACCGATTTTTGATATGAACCCTTATACTTAAACTCTTATAATTCGATATTATCAACCGAAATTGATTTGGGTTAAACCTTATTCGGCATGTTTAGAAAGTGTAGGAATCAAGGATTACCTGAATTGATCTCGAATTGATGTCAGTCGACTATTGGGTGTTCTTCGGCCGTCCCTAAATCCAATTCGTGAAACCGAGTGCTATGAGATCGAATTGTTGAAGACAGAGACTCCTAATATCACCGATAAAGTGTTCTGTAAACTCAATTGTGATAGTCGAGATCGAATTGTGTGGTTTTGGTTTTGAATACCCACGACTTTAACATTTAGAAACGGTTTTCAACATAAATTCGATGATTGATGCTCCATAACGTATAAGAACTATTAATCATCATTAATATGATGATTTAAGTTGATAATTTCGGTTTCCAATTGATTTTAATGAAGAATTTCGACCCTTACATTCTAACCCAACCGAATTTTGACTTGAAAAGTCAAAATTAAGGTTTTTACTTAGATATAAACACAATCATTGAAATTTTTGATATTTACAACATTATTGTGTTCGATTAAAACCCTTGAAATTTGTTTTATAAAAATTTCACAACTTATCGATTAACAAAATTGAACCTAAAATCCCAAATTGTCACAAATTTGGTCCTTTAACTCCTTGTTGGGCTAACTTAACCCAATTGGGCTTCCCAAATACCATTGGGCCTCACTGGGCCTTCCTGGACCTACCTTGGCCTTCCCTGGACCTACTTTGTTTACATTGTGCCTTTTCTTGAACTTATTGGGCCTTACTGGGCCTCTCTTGACTTATTGGGCCTACATTGGCTCTGTTGGGCCTACATAGACTTCGTTGGGCCTAATTGATCTTGTTGAGTCTTCCTTGACCTTACTGGATCTTCTTTGGCTTTACTGGGCCTTCATTGGCCTTGTTGGGCCTTCATTGGCCTTGTTGGGCCTACGGAGGTTAACAAGATTAACTTGAAAAGTCGGATTGTCACATCATCCCCTTGTTGAAGGAATTTTCGTCCCGAAAATTAGCAAGTGTTAAGAGTAGTTAAGAAACTACTTATGAGTTTAAATCGTACGTGTTAGTGTGATTTGATCATTCTGTGTGCTTGTGTGTACTCACACACAAAGTCTAATGCTTGCAACATCACAACTCAACTGTGACTGTTTGTGTTTGATCGTACTGTGTTGTGTAACCTCACACATAGTGAGTGTCTGAAACTGTTTGTACTATGCAACCCCGCACATAGCAAAAATGTGTGTAATCAAGTGTAACCTCACTACCTAGTGAGTGTCTGAAACTGTTTGTACTATGCAACCCCGCACATAGCAAAAATGTGTGTAATCAATCACGTACGTACTACCATAACATGTAACATATGAAATGTAGCACATCAAATATATAGAATGTAACACATAAAATATATAGAATGTAATGTAGCACAAATGTTTATAACAAAATCAATTGAATAAAGTGTTAGTGCTTACAGTTTGAGATTTGCAGTGTTGATGTGTGAAAGCATCACGTCATCCCCTTGTTGAAGGAAATTTCGTCCCGAAATTTAACGTGCGCTCTCAGTGTTAGCAGTAGCTGTCTTGAATAGATGAGGATATTTCTTCATCATTTGATCTTCCCGTTCCCATGTGAATTCAGGACCCCGTCTTGAATTCCATCGGACTTTGACTATCGGAATCTTGCTTTGCTTCAGTTGTTTGACCTCTCGATCCATGATTTCCGCCGGTTCTTCAATGAATCGTAACTGTTCATCTACTTGTATTTCTTCCAATGGTACAATCAATGTCTCATCAGAAAGACATTTCTTCAAGTTTGACACATGAAAAACATCATGAACTCCACTGAGTTCATCCGGTAGTTTGAGTTGGTACGCAACCGGACCAATCCTTTTCAGAATCTCAAAAGGTCCTACGTAACGTGGACTAAGCTTTCCGCGCTTGCCGAATCGTATCACACCTTTCCAAGGTGATACCTTTAGAAGAACTCGGTCTCCTACTTGAAATTCCAACGGCTTGCGACGTTTGTCTGCATAACTCTTCTGGCGATCCCGAGCCGCTGCCATACGGTTCCGGATTTGAACTATCTTCTCTGTCGTCTCGTGCACCAGTTCAGGACCTGTTAACTGACTGTCACCAATTTCAGCCCAGCAAACTGGTGAACGACATTTGCGACCATACAAAGCTTCAAACGGTGCTGCTTGAATGCTTGTATGATAACTATTATTGTAAGAGAATTCCACCAACGGTAAATGATTTTCCCAGCTATCACCAAAATCAATTACACAAGCTCGTAACATATCCTCGAGCGTTTGAATCGTTCGTTCACTTTGACCATCGGTCTGTGGATGATAAGCTGTACTCATATCCAAGCGAGTCCCCAATGATTTATGAAGAGATTTCCAGAAATTGGAAGTAAATCGGGCATCCCGATCTGATATGATAGAGATTGGCACGCCATGCCGTGCTACTACTTCCTTAATGTAAATGCGAGTCAATTTCTCCATCTTGTCAGTTTCTTTGATTGCTAAGAAGTGTGCAGATTTCGTTAATCGATCGACAATTACCCATATCGTATCACAACCACTCGGTGTACGGGGTAACTTAGTAATGAAATCCATCGAAATCTGTTCCCACTTCCACATCGGTATCTCTGGTTTTTGCAGTAAACCAGATGGTTTCTGATATTCAACTTTGACTTTCGAACAAGTCAAACATTTGCTAACGTACTTAGCAATATCAGCTTTCATGTGAGGCCACCAATACAGTGCCTTCAAGTCATGGTACATCTTGTCTGATCCCGGATGGACTGAATATCTGGACTTGTGCGCTTCGTCCATCACGAGTTCCCTTAAACCTCCATACAAAGGTATCCAAAGTCTATCAATGAAATAACGAATTCCATCAGACTTGACATCCAACTGTGTTTCCATCCCGCGTAGAGATTCATGTACCAAGTTTTCCGTTTTCAAAGCCTCAATCTGAGCACTGCGTACCTTATCAGGTAAGTCAGTATGTATTGTCATCATAAGTGCACGAACCCGTCTTGTTCCCGTTGTATCTTTTCTGCTCAAAGCATCGGCTACGACATTAGCCTTTCCCGGGTGATACTTAATCGCACACTCATAATCGTTCAACAACTCAACCCATCGTCGTTGCCTCATGTTAAGCTCCTTCTGATCAAAGATATGTTGCAAACTCTTATGATCAGTATAAATAGTACACTTAGTTCCATACAAATAATGCCTCCAAATCTTTAAAGCAAAAACCACTGCTCCTAACTCCAAGTCATGAGTAGTGTAATTCTTTTCGTGTGTTCTTAGTTGTCTGGAAGCATAAGCGATCACCTTATCCCGTTGCATCAATACACATCCCAAACCCTGTCCAGATGCGTCACAATACACCGCAAAGTCTTCTGTTCCTTCCGGTAAGGACAGAATCGGTGCGCTGCAAAGTTTCTGTTTCAATAACTAGAATGCAGATTCCTGTTTATCCGTCCAGTTGTACTTTGTTCCTTTGTGCGTAAGAGCTGTAAGTGGTTGAGCGATCTTTGAGAAACCCTCAATGAATCGTCGATAATAACCCGCCAAACCAAGGAATTGTCGTACCTCGGTAGGGGTCTTTGGTGCTTCCCAATTCTTAATCGCTTCAATCATTGCTGGATCCACATGTATACCTTTTCATTAACTATATGACCCAAGAACTGTACTTCTCGCATCCAGAAATCACATTTCGAGAACTTAGCATACAGTTGTTCTTGTTTCAATAACTCTAGCAGTAATCGAAGATGTTCAGCATGTTCCTCCTCAGATTTTGAATAGATGAGAATGTCATCGATGAAAACTATTACAAACTTATCAAGATAAGGTTTACAAACACGATTCATGAGATCCATGAATACAGCTGGAGCGTTTGTCAACCCAAATGGCATGACCAAGAACTCATAATGGCCATAGCGCGTCCTAAATGCTGTCTTTGGAATATCCTCCTCCTGGACTCTTAGTTGATGATAACCCGACCTGAGATCAATCTTCGAGTAGTAACTCGAACCTTGCAATTGATCGAACAGATCGTCAATCCTGGGTAACGGATACCGGTTCTTGATAGTAACCTTATTCAAATCCCGGTAATCGATACACATACGGAAAGTCTCGTCCTTCTTCTTTACAAACAATACTGGAGCTCCCCACGGTGAAAAACTAGGTCGTATGAAACCCTTATCCAACAACTCTTGCAATTGTGTGGATAACTCTTGCATCTCTGACGGTGCAAGTCGATAAGGCGCCCTAGCTATCGGTGCTGCGTCTGGTGTAAGGTCGATTCGGAATTCCACCTGTCTGACAGGCGGTAATCCCGGCAAGTCTTCTGGAAATACCTCCGGAAACTCACAAACTACAGGTATATCTTCAAGCTTCCTCTCAGCTACCGGCTTTTCAGTTATAAGTGCTATAACTGCCGTATGACCTTTCCGTAGACATTTGTGTGCTTTCATACAAGATATGAGACGCAGTGGCGTACTGCTCTTCTCGCCTTGTACATATAATGTTTCTCCCTGCGGAAGAGGTATGCGAACAATCTTTTCATGGCATATAATTTCAGCCTGGTTTTTGGACAACCAGTCCATGCCAATGACTACATCAAAACTGCCTAAGGCAATAGGCATCAAATCAATCTCTAATGTCTGACCCATCAAATCAAGGATACATCCCTTATAAATGTTTTCTACTACAATCAACTTACCATCAGCTAACTCCACAGTGTAGGGACTATCTAAGGCAGTGGGACTAACATCTAGTGACTTAGCAAGTGAACTAGATACAAAACTCCGGTCGGCACCAGTGTCAAATAACATAGAGGCATAGTGATTATTTAAGAGGAACGTACCCGTAACAATGTTGGGATCCTCCCGCGCTTGACGTCCTCCAATCACAAACGCCCTGCCTCTAGCACCGTTGTTGTTGTTGTTATTGTTGTTGTTGTTGGTGCCATTGCCGTTACCGTTGCCATTTCCATTACCATTGCCATTATTGTCCCCACCTTTCTTAAGTTGTGGGCAATCTTTCTTGAAGTGTCCCATCTTGCCGCACTCAAAACAACCTTTCTGAGCGTTGTTCTGGTTATTGTTCTGGTTGTTGTTGTTGTTCTGCAGCTCTCCGCGACAATCCTTAGCCGCATGCCCAATCTTGCCACACCTCTGGCACTTAGCTCTGTCACACTGGTTACCCGCATGATGGTAACCACACCTGTTGCACTTGGGGTGCTTACCAATATAGCCCCCCGATGATGATGATTGCTGACCACTGTTGGAATTTTGATAGGACTTGTTTGAGTCCTGTTTCCTGTTCTGCTGTTGGTTGTTACCCTTGAAGTTGTTACTCTCCCACTTTCTCTTATGGTCTCCCACCTTGGTAGTAGATGTTCGCTTAGGCAGAGTTCCCTGTAACACTGCCTGATCAGTAAGCTGATGCTCTAGACGAACAGCTTGTTGGATGGTGGTGGGATTTGCTGAAGTAACCAACCCTTGAATCTGAGGCACTAGTCCTCCAATGTACCTCTCAATCCATTTGCTAACTGGAGTAGCCATATGTGGTAGCAGTCTGGCCAACTCGTGTGACCTGGTTGTGTACTCTTCAATGTTTGACCCCTCCATCTTGAGGTGCCAGTATTCCTCCTCCAACTTCTGCATTTCACTGCGAGGACAGTACTCCTCTTGCAGTAAAGTTTTGAAGTTGTCCCATGTCAACGCATTTGCTTCTCCCAACCCCAGAGTCTGAACATTGGAGTTCCACCAAGTCAGTGCTGGACCCTCTAATGTTCCAGTAGCAAATTTCACCTTGCTTTCATCGGGGCAGTTGCACATTTCGAACACAGACTCAGCCTTTTCAATCCACCGAAGGAGTCCAATGGCCCCCTCCGACCCTTTGAAATTGTGTGGTTTGCAGTCCAAAAACATCTTGAATGTGCAGACTTGTGGGTTAATCAATCCCCCAGCTGGACCCTGTGGCCCTGTGTTGTGAGTCTGAGCATACTGTGCGATTGCCTCTGCAACTCTGTTGTTGATTAGCTCATTGAGCTCAGCAACAGTCATATGAACATTTCCCTCAGCCATTAGTTCCTATTTACAAGAAGTGTTAGCACGAAGTCAAAATCTAATGTGACATGTGTAAGTAAAACAACAAACACAACATGTAATATAAGCCAACACAGCTGTTGAAAATAATAATTCTTCCATAAATAGAAACTTTCTTTGAGTACAATACTTTTGAAATGAAATACAATTTTTCAAACTACTAATGTAGGAACACAACCCGTTCCAAATAAGTTTAAATAAAACAAGAAAGAAATGAAAACAATCAATCGTCCTCAACGGTGGATTCAGGATCGGACTCAGCAACTGGTGCTGGTTCCTCCCCTTCTTCCTCCTCATCCTCCTCCTCATTCTCAGAGGCCACCAAATCCTCCAAGGCTTCTACTCTACCCTCCAAGAACAAAGCTCGGTTCTCTGCAGCGTCGAGACGACCAATCATGTTCACCATCTCATCCCGCATGTCATGAACTAGATGGGCAAGTTCATCTTGCCTCTCAATGGCATCCCATAACTCCTGAGATCTCTGTATAAGCTTGTCTTCTGTCTCATCCAAGTCCTTGCGCAACTTGGCGATCTCCTCCGCGTCCGTCCTTCGCCTCTTAGGCTCAGGAGCATCTAGTGCTGGTGGTGAATGTGTAGAAGGTCCCTCAGCAGGGATCTGCTGAGTGCCCTCCTCAGGGTCCTCTTCCGGATCCTCATCCGGGTCCTCGTATGGATCCTCCTCTGGATCCTCGTCTGGATTCTCGTCTGGATCCTCCTCTGGATCCTCCTCCGGATCTGAGTCATCCTGCTCATATGGTGGAGGTGATGGAATAGGTGGTGGTGGTGATGATGGTGGTGCCGGAACTATCGGCTCCTCGTCCTCTGAATCATCAATGATAATATAAGGGACTGATGATGAAGCCATGCCTGTTACATAATACCATATGTAAGTACAGTGCCATGGAATACGTAAACAAGTCAATTACATAGTGTCATATGTAATTTCTAAGCAATACGTATTAACAGATGTGTCTAATGTCTAACAGTCATAGTCTAGGCCTACAAATGCAAACCTAGTTCGCTATAACCAATGGCTCTGATACCAATCTGTCACACCCCCAATTTCAACTAACGGAATCATACCGTTTGGGAACGTGACAAACCAGGATCTCAGATCATTAGACATAGTGAAGACCTCTATATGAATTTCAAAACATACGTTGGTCTTTAAAACATAACATTCAGAGTTTACAAAAAGTTGCGGAAGCGTTTAAAATCATAAACAGTTGATAAGTAAACATTACAAATCAAAATACTTAAATGTTCAAATGTTCAAATTCAAATTCAATGTGTTTATAATGCATGAGACTCTATCTTCCTAGTCCATGCCAGCTGTAACGCGCGCCTTAGCGTCCTGAGAAAACATGCAAATCAAGTCAACACAAAGGTTGGTGCATAACACAGGTTTTAAGTAATCATAGTGTTCAAAACATCAGTTTGAATAACAAGTTTGTAGATAACATAATCACAAATGCACAGTCATGATAGCTAGTCATATAAACTATTTACATACGTGTTCGACACCGAAGCTGACTAGTTGCCATGCTATAGCATGTTTTCGCCTTGCCACTATTGTCTATCACAACAATAGTAAAAATTGTGTTTGGTCAGTCAAACACCTGCGTAGATCCCATCTACCAGGTGAGGTTTGTCAAACCTAATAGATCTATTTCCAACTACCACGCTTTGCACTACGGCAAACTAAACGGTTCGAGGTGTGTAAGGACTTTCAAGTTGATATGTTGTCACATAATGTAAACAGATAACTCATGCAAGTGATATGTATCTAAAATAGTTTGTTGCACATGTTTTCTCCCCCAAAACAGTTTAAAATAAGAAAGGGCCGTGTACGCACCTTTGGTGATTGCAGAATGATCAAACACTTGTGAACTCGCGTAGAAATCCTCTACGAAGAATCTGTGGTTTAATAATAACTCAGTGTTATTCGAGATGTCGTTTTGTGCTTGAAATCACATACGTATCAACATACGTATGTTAGAGTGTGAGAATTATGCATACGGAAGTACGCGTGCCATTGAAATCGATTAAATAAAATCATATTTGATTTTATTCAATTTATCGTAATTATACGCGATTTCGTTTTCGTATTAAAATATGGATTTTATCATTTCAACACGTTCGTATTCTCGTTACGGTTCCAACGCAACTTGAACGGATCGAATCGGACTTAAAACGAATAAGTTATGCTCAAAATACAAAATTAATATTAAAACCTAAAAATATGGTTGGGCCGGGACTCGAACCCGCGACCCTCAACACCAAACACCCAGCATCTACCATCTCAGCCCGCTAGGGTTTCGCAATAACCATCCGGGATTAAATCTTTTAAACCCACATGAGCTGGTTTCCCCTTGTTCTTCTATAGCCGAAGCTTAAACCTCCAAATTGGTCCTCAATTCGAACCCGATCGAGTCCAAAATCTTAGGGTTTCTGTTATAATCACTTAATCGAATCTTTAGATGATCTTAATTCTAACAATTAACTATTGAAACTCAATTAATCGACTATAAACCGGTTCGAACTCAATTTCTTAAGTTTCCAACTTAAAATCGTTCAATCTGATAATGTGAGTCCACCAAATCATAGGGTTATCATTGTCAATCAATTTTCGAAACATGCTGTGCTAGTTAATTTGATTAACAGACACCTTCTAATTGAAAATCCCATTTCGAACATAGTGATGAACCCTAGAGATCGAGACCTCCTAATTCGTTGTTTCTATATCCAATTAACCTAGGATTATCCTTTGTCGGAATCTTCTGAAACTATCCCCAACAATCAATTTCATTTTTAAACACATTGCATTCAAAATCCCCAAAACGTTTTCTTTATGAACCCTAATTATTGATCTTGTGAAATTCGAAATTAAAACTACAATTCATCATAGGTTTAAGCTTGATCGGTGTACTCTGAAACTATCTATATACATTAATTTGATTTCTAAACCGTTTTGATCAACGACCCCCAAAACCGATTTTTGATATGAACCCTTATACTTAAACTCTTATAATTCGATATTATCAACCGAAATTGATTTGGGTTAAACCTTATTCGGCATGTTTAGAAAGTGTAGGAATCAAGGATTACCTGAATTGATCTCGAATTGATGTCAGTCGACTATTGGGTGTTCTTCGGCCGTCCCTAAATCCAATTCGTGAAACCGAGTGCTATGAGATCGAATTGTTGAAGACAGAGACTCCTAATATCACCGATAAAGTGTTCTGTAAACTCAATTGTGATAGTCGAGATCGAATTGTGTGGTTTTGGTTTTGAATACCCACGACTTTAACATTTAGAAACGGTTTTCAACATAAATTCGATGATTGATGCTCCATAACGTATAAGAACTATTAATCATCATTAATATGATGATTTAAGTTGATAATTTCGGTTTCCAATTGATTTTAATGAAGAATTTCGACCCTTACATTCTAACCCAACCGAATTTTGACTTGAAAAGTCAAAATTAAGGTTTTTACTTAGATATAAACACAATCATTGAAATTTTTGATATTTACAACATTATTGTGTTCGATTAAAACCCTTGAAATTTGTTTTATAAAAATTTCACAACTTATCGATTAACAAAGTTGAACCTAAAATCCCAAATTGTCACAAATTTGGTCCTTTAACTCCTTGTTGGGCTAACTTAACCCAATTGGGCTTCCCAAATACCATTGGGCCTCACTGGGCCTTCCTGGACCTACCTTGGCCTTCCCTGGACCTACTTTGTTTACATTGTGCCTTTTCTTGAACTTATTGGGCCTTACTGGGCCTCTCTTGACTTATTGGGCCTACATTGGCTCTGTTGGGCCTACATAGACTTCGTTGGGCCTAATTGATCTTGTTGAGTCTTCCTTGACCTTACTGGATCTTCTTTGGCTTTACTGGGCCTTCATTGGCCTTGTTGGGCCTTCATTGGCCTTGTTGGGCCTACGGAGGTTAACAAGATTAACTTGAAAAGTCGGATTGTCACAATTCAATATGTATGTATGTATGTATGTTTGTATTTAGTATTCCCATAGCATCATAGCATCATTAGCATTTAGTGTTAACATTAGTATCTAGTATAAACCCATAGCATTAACATGTAGCATAATCTCATAGCATTAGCATTAAGCATCATTAGCATTTAGTTTAACCCTTAGCATTAGTATTTAGCGTAGCTCAAAGTATTAGTTTGTAGCATAACCTCATAGTATTAGCATCCACAATAGCATCATCAGATAGTAAATATCCTTAGCACTTAGTATTAACACATAGCTTTAGTATTAGCAAGTAGCTTATGCCTTTAGCACTTGGCATAATCAAATAGCATTAGTTTGAATAGTGAACTTATGCCTTTAGCACTTGGCATAATCAAATAGCATTAGTTTGAATAGTGAACTTATGCCTTTAGCACTTGGCATGATCAAATAGTATTAGTTTGAATAGTGAACTTATGCCTTTAGCACTAGGCATAATTTCGATTGTAACAACCCATTTTGGGGAACTATTATAAGTAAAATGTAATTGGAGTATAAATTATGTTTTATTTTAATTTGATGGGTGTTTTATTAATATTTGTTAATTATAACCAATTGGTGGGTGTTTTAAGAGTGTTTGTTTATTTTAACAATATGTTGGGTGTTTACTAACTTAACTTAGTTAGTTATAACTAGTTAGTTTTAACTAGTAATAGAGGGACCAAAACTGCCAATAGATGAAACTTGACTTAAAAGAGGGGTTAAATGTTGACTTGGTCAACATTTCACACTTTTATGTGTGTGTGTGTGTTGGAGACGTGAAAGAGAAGGGAAGACAAGGAGAAAAAACTCAAGAACTTCAAGATTTGATCAAATTGGAGGTTGAATGTTGATCTGATCTTGAATGCAAGTATAAATTGGAGTTCCTCTTGCATCAAACAACATCTAGGTAAGATTTTTGGGTGTTTTTGATGGGAATTTTCGTGGGTCTCCATAGGGGGTGTGGGTTTGATGGGTAAAACTCTCAAATTTGGTGTTTTGGGAGTGTCAAATGTTGTTAATGATGTTGATAATCATATAGGAACAACTTTTGATTGTTTTCTTTCATGATTTACATGTTATGAAAATGGGTGAGTTGGGGTTTTCATGGAGTTGATGACTATGGTGTGTAAAGTTAGTGTTAAAAGGTGGGGATTTGATGATTATCACTATATTGTTGTAGTTTGTGGGGAAATTGTTGAGATTGATCATTTTTAAACAAAATAATGGAGTTACATAGATGTGTTAATGATGAATGATCATTAGCACATGAACTTGTGCATACATGGTGTTTGATGAAATGCCAAGTAGAGTATTTAACTTAAAATTGGTTTAAAACCTATGGTGATATGAAATAGGTGGGTGTATAAACTCAACAAGGGTGAGTTGATGTGGTTAAGGGTCAATTGGAAGTAATTAAGTTAAAATGGTGACATTGGGGTGAATGGGTGTATGTTGACTAATTGTGGTCAAACTTTATATTAAACCTATTAGTTGTGATAATAGGAATTGATAGTGAAGGTGTGAGTGGCACCAAACGACCCGGGAAGGAATTGGTTATAGAGGATAGCGCGTTGGAACAAGGTAAGTCACCCAAATCTTTTACTTGTTATGTGTAATGGTGTTATGCATGTATGAATGTTATAGTGAAAGATTTGACTTTTGGGTGAGTTGGTGATTATGATCTTGTTGCTAGACAATAATGAGCAATAGGTGATATATGTTGCTTGATTATTGTTGAAATGGTGTTCTAATACTAGTCTATGATTGACTTAGTGTTTATTTTTATGTGTGGTGGTTGTATACAAATAGTTCACAAGGTGTGTGAACTTACACTTGAAATTGACTTAATCTTGGTGTTTTGAATCGCAAGTGGTGTGATCATGACATTGGATTATTCACATGGTGTGTGAATGTCCTTTGTTGGGTGTAATTCAAGTTAGTAAAACACAAGTGGCGTGGTTTACTCAACTTGAGAAATCTTGTGGAATAAGATTTCAAAGGAGTATTGGGTGCAAACGACCCGTTAGTAAATCGTTTGATATTATGACCATGATGGTCATAAATTGGTGAATTAAGGTGTTCAATATGATTATATGGTGTTATATAATGTTTATGGGGTGTTGAAATGGTCAAAATCGAGTTGGGGGTGTCCGGAATGCGAAAAACGAGTCAAAGACCTGTACCCGGCGTACAGTACGCCATTCTGGGCGTACCATACGCTGGTTGGCGTACTGTACGCCCAAACCATTCTGTTGTACGCTGGTTCTGGGTATTCTGTAGCTGGGCAGTGTTTTTCGACCAGAATTTCGTTTTCTATTCGGATTTGATCCGGGGTGCGTACGGGTTGGCTTACTTAGTTCTTATGAACTAATGGTGAATATATATGTGGTGTTTTCAGGTGAACGGAAGGGTTGAACGCGGTCGTGATCGGGTTGCCTCGCAAGGATTCGGATCAAACATCTTTTGGGGTTTTTCTTTGTTGGTGTTAAACAAAGATTTTTGTGAACAACTCTAATGTAGTTTTTGGTTGTTGAATGTTTAATTAACATCAATTATTTTGTAAAGTCCATTCAAATGGGGTGTCTATGGTGTTAATTACAATTGTCGGTTTGAAAAATCTGGGACCTAAACTTTGATGTCGTTTTAAAACACGTGTCATACGTGTGGGAGATTTGGGGCTTACAAGTTGGCATCAGAGCCATTGATTTGAGGGATTCAAGTGCGTCGCGAACACTTGAACTTAATTCGTTGTGCTTTTGATATGGGGAGTGTTGTTTGATCCGAGATCCGATCACGAAGCCGGGGTTTAAGGTAACAAGTTTGTGGATTGTTTACCTTAGTTATATATGTTTATTGGTGTTTGATGTGAATTTACTTGTTGAACCGAAGTTCTTAGTCATATTATGGGGAGGTGAAGTTAAGGAATTGGATATGTGAAGTGTATAATGTTATGTCTGGCCAACATAAGATTATATTCTTGACATGGATATGACTTTAATGTAATCAACTCATATTATGATTTGGAACATTAGGTAAGGTGTTAGGAGTTGATGTTGTGATACTTTTTAGTTCATTTTCATGGCGTGCTTTGTTATATGAACTAGATAGTAAAACTAATGTATCAAATAACTTATTTCAGTCGTAGAATGGCTGGTGGTGATGACGTTCACGGTGGTGGGGGTCATGAAACTAACCTCACCGAAATGCAAGCTATGGTAAGGGAAGAGGTGGCAAAAGCGTTGGAAGCTTCGATTCCTCACCATATGGAGGGTCTGCAAGCCTCCATGAGGGAATTTATTCAAAAGGAGTTTGCAACTCTCAGAGCGGGGCGAGATGGGGAACGAACTCCAAAGAAAGTAACTTATAAGGAGTTTGTAGCTTGCAAACCCAGTGAATTCAAGGGGGAAGTTGACCCATTACTGAGTCAACGGTGGATAACCGACATGGAGGGCACGTTTGAGACGAGCCATTGTGATCCGGAAGATGAGATGATCTTTGCTGGGAATCAATTGCGTGAAAGAGCAAAGGATTGGTGGGAGCTTCTACGGAAGGAAAGGGGTAGGGATGGCGTGAAGAGCTTAACTTGGGCGGAGTTTAAGGAGTTGTTCCTTAAACGGTTCTTTCCGCAGGCGGCGATTGACAGAATCACTGAAGAATTCCTCCATATGAGACACAAGGAGGAAAGTATTGACACGATTACCGCCATCTTCTATGACAAAGCCAGATTTTGTCCTGATTTGCTACAAACGGAGCGGATGTGGATCAATCGATACCACAGTATGTTGAATGCCAAGTACCGCGAATTTCTTACACCATCTAAGTGTGAGACATTGGCGGAACTTATTGATTGTGCTCGGGAGCGCGAGTTGGAGTTAAAGCGCCAGGAAGACCGCGGTGAAAAGCGGAAGGTAGAGAAGGAGACGGGGTCGTCTAAAAAGGGGAAGTTTTCTAACTCACCTACAAAGTTCCACTCAAGTAGGGGAGTTAAGCATTGTACAAAATGTGGGAAAGACCACATGGGTGATTGTTCAACACGACCCTTATCTTGCTACAAGTGTGGGAAGCAAGGTCATCTTGCTAATCAATGCTCGAGCCCGTTGAATTTATGTTATAATTGCTACAAACCGGGGCATATTCGGAGTGAATGTCCGGAACTTAAGGGGGCTGGATTTGGTGGAGGAGAAAATCGATCTTTTAAGGGGCAAGGAAGTGGGAAGAAGGTGGAGGTACCCAAACCCAAGGGTAGGGCCTTTCAAATCACTGCGGAGGAAGCCAAAGTCACACCTGACGTGGTGACAAGTACTTTCTTCATCAATACCTTGCATGCTTACATTTTATTTGATTCGGGGGCTAGTAGATCATTTGTGCCTACGAATTTTATACAGCATTCGTCTTTTGTTGTTGAGAAATTGTCGGTGCCTCTAGAAATAGAAATAGCGGATTCTAAATGCTTTCTAGTTTGTGATGTTTATCGAAAATGTAAACTAACAATCGATGGGGATGATTTTGATATTGATTTGATACCTATGGTATTGGGGGAGTTCGATGCGGTGGTTGGGATGGATTGGCTTTCGGCTCAAGGGGCCAACATTGTGTGCAAACATAAGATTATTCAATTGATGTCTCCTAGTGGACATGAGGTGTGTATTCGTGGGGAGAAACGTGGTGGCATGATCTTATGTTCTTTAATCGAAGCTATGAAATATTTGAACAATGGTGGACGATCGTTTCTTGCTTATGTAGTGGATTCGGAGAAAGGAGTGAAGAGGATAGAAGACATTCCTATAGTTCGTGATTTTACTGATGTATTTCCGGATGAACTACCGGGATTACCTCCCGAAAGGGATGTGGAGTTCCGAATTGACTTGGTGCCCGGGGCTAAACCCATTGCTAAAGCTCCATACCGGTTGGCGCCATCTGAATTGCAAGAGATGATGAATCAGTTGCAAGAACTTCTTGACATGGGTTTTATTCGTCCGAGCATCTCACCTTGGGGTGCACCGGTGTTATTTGTCAAGAAGAAAGACGGGAGCTTTAGAATGTGTATAGATTATCGGGAGTTGAACAAGGTCACGGTGAAGAATAGGTATCCATTACCTAGAATTGATGACCTCTTTGACCAATTACAAGGTGCTTCATGGTTTTCTAAGATCGACCTTCGATCGGGATACCATCAGTTGAAGGTTAGAGAGGAAGACATTCCAAAGACGGCTTTTCGTACGAGGTACGGGCATTACGAGTTTCTTGTGATGTCCTTTGGGTTAACTAACGCACCGGCGGCGTTCATGGACTTGATGAATCGGGTGTGTCGTCCAATGTTAGATAGGTCAGTCATTGTGTTCATCGATGACATACTTATCTATTCGAAGAATGAAGCGGATCACGCTTGTCATTTGCGTGAAGTTCTTGAAACACTTCGTAAGGAGAAACTGTATGCTAAGTTCTCCAAGTGTGATTTCTGGTTACGCGAAGTACAGTTCTTAGGACATGTGGTCAATGCCGATGGCATACATGTCGATCCTACAAAAATTCAGGCGGTTATGAAATGGAGTCCACCCAAGACTCCAACTGAGGTTAGAAGTTTTCTTGGTTTAGCCGGTTATTACAGGAGGTTTATTCAAGACTTTGCCAAGATTGCTTCATCTTTGACTAAGCTTACAAGGAAGGATACTAAGTTTGTGTGGGGTGATGAACAAGAAAAGGCGTTTCAGGAGTTGAAGACAAGACTAACACAAGCACCGGTGTTAACTTTACCGGATGGACCCGATGATCTTGTGGTCTATTCCAATGCTTCATATGTTGGTCTTGGGTGTGTTCTCATGCAAAGAGGGAAAGTTATTGCTTATGCTTCACGTCAGTTGAAGGTTCATGAGATTAACTATCCCGTCCATGATTTGGAGCTTGCGGCGGTTATTTTTGCATTAAAGATATGGCGTCATTATCTTTATGGGGTGAAATGTACTATTTATACCGACCACAAGAGTTTAAAGTATTTCTTCACACAGAAGGAATTGAATATGAGGCAGAGACGTTGGATGGAGTTACTCAAAGACTACGATTGCGAAATTCTCTATCATCCGGGGAAAGCAAACGTAGTGGCGGATGCTTTGAGTAGAAAGGAGGAACCTTCACCTATTCGGGTAAAGGCAATGAAAATTGTGGTAACTTCGGATCTGGTGAATCAAATTAAAGCTGCTCAAATGGAAGCTTTAAAGGAGGAGAATTGGAAACGTGATAGAATCAAGGGGTTAGATCATCAATTGGATGAGGATAGTCGGGGTATAAAGACAAGGTGGGGTCGGGTGTGGATACCTCCCACTTGTCCTTTAAAGACGGCTTTATTGGAGGAATCCCATAAATCGAGATATTCGATTCACCCGGGAGGCACGAAGATGTATCGTGACTTGCGGGTTAACTATTGGTGGCCGGGGATGAAACGAGATATTGTTAAGTATGTTGAAAAATGCTTGACTTGTGCTCAAGTTAAGGCGAAGCATCAAAAACCGTATGGCAAATTGCAACCTTTGGAGATTCCATTGTGGAAGTGGGAGCATATTACGATGGACCTAATCACGAAGCTTCCTAAGACTAGGAACGGTTATGATACTATATGGGTCATCGTAGATCGGTTATCAAAGAGTGCTCACTTTATACCGATCAAGGAGACGTATTCTTCCAAGAAGATGGCTGAAATTTATGTTAAGGAGGTGGTGTCTCGACATGGAGTACCGGTTACTATTGTGTCTGATCGTGACACCCGGTTCACTTCTCATTTTTGGA
Source organism: Mikania micrantha (assembly GCA_009363875.1). Classification (NCBI taxonomy): domain Eukaryota; kingdom Viridiplantae; phylum Streptophyta; class Magnoliopsida; order Asterales; family Asteraceae; genus Mikania; species Mikania micrantha. The sequence goes on from CM018689.1 coordinate 29,892,753, forward strand.
AGAATTTTTAGGAGGAATTGGGTACGAGACTATTGTTGAGCACAGCGTATCACCCTCAAACGGATGGTCAGAGTGAAAGGACTATTCAAACGCTTGAGGACATGTTACGTGCGTGTATCATTGACTTTGGGGGAAGTTGGGATGATTACTTACCTTTGGCGGAGTTTTCTTACAATAACAGTTATCATTCCAGTCTTGGAATGCCTCCTTTTGAGGTTTTGTATGGAAGAAAATGTAGAACTCCCGTGTGTTGGGGAGAAGTGGGACCAAGGGAACTCGCCAGCAAAAAGGTAGTAAAGGTGACAAACGAACGAATCGATCAGATACGAGCTCATTTAAAGGCGGCACAAGACCGTCAGAAATCGTATGCGGATAAACGGAGGAGGCCGATCGAATTCCAAGTGGGAGACTTTGTGTTGTTAAAGGTTTCTCCTTGGAAGGGTGTGATTCGTTTTCGAAAGCGGGGAAAACTTAGTCCACGGTTTATTGGACCATTCAAGATTATAGCTCGGATTGGCGAGGTTGCCTATCGCTTAGAGCTACCGGAGGAGTTGAGTGGGATTCACAATACATTCCACGTATCTTATTTGCGAAAGTGCTTGGCGGATGAATCGGCTTATGTGCCATTGGAGGATTTGGTGATTGATGATAAACTCAATTATATTGAGAAACCGGTGGCTATCTTGGATAGAAAAGTCAAGCAACTTCGGAATAAGACGATTAACCAAGTAATGGTGCAATGGAAGAACAGACGGGGTTCGGATGCTACGTGGGAGTCCGAGGATGAAATGCGGAAATTTTATCCTTTCCTTTTTGAGGTGTAACGAGGTTTCGGGGACGAAACCTTTGTAAGGAGGGGAGAATTTGTAACAACCCATTTTGGGGAACTATTATAAGTAAAATGTAATTGGAGTATAAATTATGTTTTATTTTAATTTGATGGGTGTTTTATTAATATTTGTTAATTATAACCAATTGGTGGGTGTTTTAAGAGTGTTTGTTTATTTTAACAATATGTTGGGTGTTTACTAACTTAACTTAGTTAGTTATAACTAGTTAGTTTTAACTAGTAATAGAGGGACCAAAACTGCCAATAGATGAAACTTGACTTAAAAGAGGGGTTAAATGTTGACTTGGTCAACATTTCACACTTTTATGTGTGTGTGTGTGTTGGAGACGTGAAAGAGAAGGGAAGACAAGGAGAAAAAACTCAAGAACTTCAAGATTTGATCAAATTGGAGGTTGATTGTTGATCTGATCTTGAATGCAAGTATAAATTGGAGTTCCTCTTGCATCAAACAACATCTAGGTAAGATTTTTGGGTGTTTTTGATGGGAATTTTCGTGGGTCTCCATAGGGGGTGTGGGTTTGATGGGTAAAACTCTCAAATTTGGTGTTTTGGGAGTGTCAAATGTTGTTAATGATGTTGATAATCATATAGGAACAACTTTTGATTGTTTTCTTTCATGATTTACATGTTATGAAAATGGGTGAGTTGGGGTTTTCATGGAGTTGATGACTATGGTGTGTAAAGTTAGTGTTAAAAGGTGGGGATTTGATGATTATCACTATATTGTTGTAGTTTGTGAGGAAATTGTTGAGATTGATCATTTTTAAACAAAATAATGGAGTTACATAGATGTGTTAATGATGAATGATCATTAGCACATGAACTTGTGCATACATGGTGTTTGATGAAATGCCAAGTAGAGTATTTAACTTAAAATTGGTTTAAAACCTATGGTGATATGAAATAGGTGGGTGTATAAACTCAACAAGGGTGAGTTGATGTGGTTAAGGGTCAATTGGAAGTAATTAAGTTAAAATGGTGACATTGGGGTGAATGGGTGTATGTTGACTAATTGTGGTCAAACTTTATATTAAACCTATTAGTTGTGATAATAGGAATTGATAGTGAAGGTGTGAGTGGCACCAAACGACCCGGGAAGGAATTGGTTATAGAGGATAGCGCGTTGGAACAAGGTAAGTCACCCAAATCTTTTACTTGTTATGTGTAATGGTGTTATGCATGTATGAATGTTATAGTGAAAGATTTGACTTTTGGGTGAGTTGGTGATTATGATCTTGTTGCTAGACAATAATGAGCAATAGGTGATATATGTTGCTTGATTATTGTTGAAATGGTGTTCTAATACTAGTCTATGATTGACTTAGTGTTTATTTTTATGTGTGGTGGTTGTATGCAAATAGTTCACAAGGTGTGTGAACTTATACTTGAAATTGACTTAATCTTGGTGTTTTGAATCGCAAGTGGTGTGATCATGACATTGGATTATTCACATGGTGTGTGAATGTCCTTTGTTGGGTGTAATTCAAGTTAGTAAAACACAAGTGGCGTGGTTTACTCAACTTGAGAAATCTTGTGGAATAAGATTTCAAAGGAGTATTGGGTGCAAACGACCCGTTAGTAAATCGTTTGATATTATGACCATGATGGTCATAAATTGGTGAATTAAGGTGTTCAATATGATTATATGGTGTTATATAATGTTTATGGGGTGTTGAAATGGTCAAAATCGAGTTGGGGGTGTCCGGAATGCGAAAAACGAGTCAAAGACCTGTACCCGGCGTACAGTACGCCATTCTGGGCGTACCATACGCTGGTTGGCGTACTGTACGCCCAAACCATTCTGTTGTACGCTGGTTCTGGGTATTCTGTAGCTGGGCAGTGTTTTTCGACCAGAATTTCGTTTTCTATTCGGATTTGATCCGGGGTGCGTACGGGTTGGCTTACTTAGTTCTTATGAACTAATGGTGAATATATATGTGGTGTTTTCAGGTGAACGGAAGGGTTGAACGCGGTCGTGATCGGGTTGCCTCGCAAGGATTCGGATCAAACATCTTTTGGGGTTTTTCTTTGTTGGTGTTAAACAAAGATTTTTGTGAACAACTCTAATGTAGTTTTTGGTTGTTGAATGTTTAATTAACATCAATTATTTTGTAAAGTCCATTCAAATGGGGTGTCTATGGTGTTAATTACAATTGTCGGTTTGAAAAATCTGGGACCTAAACTTTGATGTCGTTTTAAAACACGTGTCATACTTGTGGGAGATTTGGGGCTTACATCGATATACAAATCGTATAAAAGAATTTTGTTAAATTTAAAACATTCGTTTTAAAATGTATAACATGCTTCTCAGTCCCTAGTTAAAAATCAAAATAGTTTGAAAAGGGACAATGAACTCACCTTGTAGTAGTTGGGTTGACTTAGCTTAAACGAAAGAATGCACGCGCTCTGAGTTGTAATTGAGTTTGTTTTCACAATCCTGTATTGATTTCACGACATTTGTGACTTATTAGTATAAGTTGTATTTGTTTAGGTGTGTGTATGTGTTAGCCATAAAATTTGGCTAACACCCGTAAGTCTCGGTTGTCATTCGGCCCATAGTTTACTTGTTACAGTTACACTCATACCTGACTAATTTAGGTCATTAATATAACATTCATTCATATTGTATGTTTAGCATGACTTGTCACCATATTAAGTTCTGAAAACGTGAAATTCCTTATAGTTTTCTAAGTATGACCCTTAGGCTTTTATATTAAAGTCTTGCACCTTGCCTTTGTATTATTTTGATTGATCATCCATTTAACACTTTATGATTTAAAGTTTTCTCCATGTTCCAAGTTTTAGTTATATGGGCTGAATTAAGTCATGGGCCACAGAAATGTGTCATGGGTCCAAGCACTCTCAGTGGGCCAAGTCATGGAATGTGAGCCTCGGGCCGAAGTAATAAATTTGGGCCTAATAGGCCAATGGGGCCTATTGAGTAGGTCTGGGCCGGGTAATTGGGCCGAGTCAAATGATATGCTACTGGGCCTAAGGATAATCTGTTGGGCCAGGCTGCTATGTTTCGTTCCACTGTTGGGCCCAGGAATTTAGATGGGCCGAATGTAGGGCTGTTGGGCCTGCACAACAGTGAACTGATCGAATGGCATTAGGTGGGCTAATTAAGATGTTGGGTCAAACAAAGATGTTGGGCCTGTGCAATTATCATGGGCCGAGGGAAAACTGTTGGGCCAAGAGGGTATTCTGGGCCAACACAGCCTTTTGGGCCTATCTAAAGGCTATTGGGCCGTATCTGGGTTGTAACAGCAGATCTTGGCCGATCGGTGTGCTGAACTACGGCTGCTTGGTGGTGGTCGAATGAGGGTGGCATCGGCGAAGGGACACCTGCCGAATGTGGCCTGCTACCCTCGAATGAAACAGCCTCCCCTTCGGCCGAATGAAATACAGATAGGCGAATAGGTGGGTTAGCCGAATGAGGTCTCTTGCGGATGACTGAATGGCGAATGAGAAAGGTCCAAATCGAATGGGGGTTTCGGCCGAAAGGAATCATTCGTTCGGTGGTTTTGGTTCGGCCATGAGTCAGTCGGCACAAGGCCCATTCGACCGACTGTAGAGGCTCATTCGCAGAGCTGGTTGGGGGCTGGCCATGGGTGTTCGAATGGTCGTCATTCAAGCTGTGTGAGGGTGTTACATAGTGGTGACATGCAAGGACTAAGTTTCGAATGCTTAGGGTTGATTGCTAAAGGTTTGTAACCGGTGGTGTGGTGTGGTCGAACATGGGTTATAAAAACCCTAATTTTCGCCACTTTGATCTCGTTTTTACCTCTGATTCGACGGGTTTCACTCCAGATCTGTTGTACTTTCGTGTAGGGGGTGATGAGAGCTTCGTGTAGGTTCAAAAATGGCTCGATTTCGTTGAGAAACAAGGAAGTTATGAGTTTTTGAAGTTCAAAAATGGTGGTATGAGGTATAATCCGGAAATTAGGGTTTTGAGAGAGAAGGAGAAGAAGAAAAATGAGTTGGTTGAATTCATTGAGGGTATTTATACCCCGAGTGAGTTCGGATTCGTTTTCGTATCTCGGTTCGCGTATTCGTTACGTTTCCGGAACGTAACGCGCAATTTACATCATTTAAAAATAAAAGATTATTTCATGATGTTTAAAATTACAAATATATTTTTAGAAATTATTTTAAATATACATATGTTAATTTATTTATCGAATTTAATATTTTTTTTACGCGTTTCGGTTATCTATTCGCGATTTATTAAAATAGTTATGTTTAGTTTTCTTTTATGATGAGTTTCAAAATTGTAAAATAAGAAATATCTTATTTCTCTATGTTTATGATCGATCGTGTCGTTTATCGATTTCGTTTTCGTTTTCGTTTCGTCAGAACGCGTCACCATTGCACGTATTCGTTCGAATCGTCATTCGAACGAACACGACGATGATTTGGCTTTCTGATTCTTGTTTTCTACTGTTAAGTCATTATTTCAGAACGTTAAACTATCAGAATCATTCGTACAGATCGTCACCTATACGAATAACTCCTCGGTTTAGCATTCCGCAACAACAACTGTTATAGTTTTGTTTTGTTTAACCTCACATACGTTTACACATAATAGCACATCAATAAGCATCTGTATCACCGTTCAACGTTGTCTGATGTGTTTCTGACTGTTAAACTGTTAAGTTTAATCAGATTTCAGAAACAATAGCATAATAGTTTAATATCAAGCCTCTTGATATTAGTAGCATACAATAGTTTACGTAGTTTGTACCTGAGTTACTGTGTGTTTACTGTTCCGTTCACCGTTCCGGCGACGTTTCCGGCACAGATGTTACAGAAGCAAAACTTATAAATGTCCTTAGAGACATGTTTAAAAAAATAACAATCATGTCAAAATCATTAAAGATCGTTAGAGATATGATGACTATAAGAAATATGGTTAGTCTAATTGCACCAACCCTACTTACTAAATACATCAACATACTTAGTACATTAATTATTTTGACTTAATCATCCAATAATCTTTGTTTATTTATTGTTACATATCATTACTTATTACTTATCATTAAAACCAACTTAATCATTTATTATTTATTACACATTTAGTTTATTACTTAATAATTAATTTGTATATTATTAGTTATAAATAAATAAATGACAACCATTTATTTAAATTAAACAAATAACCACTGATATATTTAAAAAATTACTAATTTAGCAAGTTTTGTACTAATTAAAATTTAATAATTAATGAAAAAACTAATTTAAAATTTCCAAAAATTTAATAATTAATGAAAAACTAATTTAAAATTTCCAAAAATTTAATAATTAATAAAAAACTAATTAAGCGGAAAATCTATATAAATCATGTCAAGTTTTACAAAGATTAGATAACAAAACTTGTTGAATATGAAGTTATAATTAATTTTTTTAGTAATTATTAAATTAAATTGTTACAAATATGCTAAATTAGTAATATTTTTAAATATAAAACGGTTATTATTTATTTATTTTAAATAAATAGTTTTTATTTATTGATTGATGTCTAATAATATATTAAATAATAATTAATTAATAAGCTAGATATTTAATAAATAATAAATGAGTATGTTAGTTATAATAATAAGTAATCATTAATGACAGTAGCAATTAATGCAAGTGAAGGTACAAATATAGATAGTACAACCTAAGAAATATCTCAAATGCTACATAAATTCAACGTTTTCATACAAAAAACGTGACACTTAGCGTGGAAATTAAGGGGGCATTTCTAGCTAAAACCAACAACCACCATATTCACTGTCTAATTATAAAATATCATAACCTTTGAAAAAACAAACACCTTAAACTACCCTGAAGGGAAAATGTTCATATTTTGAACCCACAAATACCCTCTCTGTTTTATTAAAGAATTATATTTATATAATCATCTCTCTTTATGAGATGCCTAATAAAGTAAATTATCATATTTAACTTATTTGTGTAATATCTTCAATGTTTATGATAAAATTAAATAAACCACAACTAGAGGCCTCAACAGCAAGTCCACTAACCTATTTTTGAAACCATCAAACTATTTTAGCCGGTTGCGACATATTTCCGCTCAACCAACAGTCTACGTACCCACATGAGGAACTTGTGTTCGTCTATTTCATCCTTGATGTATTAAATATAACTAGTAAATTTTTGTTAATCAGTAGGGTCAGGAGAAGATGAGAAGATAAAAATAAAATTTATCAGATATATTTAATAAAATAAAATAACTAAAAACTAATATTAGTGTGAGTTTGTACCTACCCTCCGAATAAACATAACGCCTCAAAGCTAACCTAATATTTTCACTTTCACATCTTGAGTTGTTCATGTGAAGGTCATTTATCACCTACAAAACTTGCGTAAAATTAGTTTTGTTATTCTTAAACCACTACAACAATATTTAATAAATTAGAAAATAACAGGAATGAATTACCCTTCTACCCCTTAATTTATCTAATTCATATGTTTATTCCTCAATATAAATTAAAAATATAGATTTACTATTCACCACATGTAATTTTCTAATTATTTTAACATGTAATCTAGAATAAGTTTAAGGATTAACTTTCTACCTAAGATTATTAAAACATATTCTCCATACACACACAAATAAATGTATGTATGTATGTATGTATGTATGCATGCATTCAAATGAGGCTACGTGTTATGCATCACCTCCAATCACTCCACGTAGGCGTCACATAACACATAGCCTGAGAAACAATAACTGTTAACTAAAAATGAAACATTTATAAATACATGATTTAATTAAAAGTAATTTTCTTCTGATTTAAATGTAAAACAAAATATTTATATCTTCGTATTAAATTAAGAATCAATATAGTTAAAAACCAAAGTAATTATTTATAATCACAATTTTTTTATTTTAAAATTAAATTAAAATCAAGTTATTTTTATTTTCTTTCAATAATGTGATTATAATGATTTTTTTTGTTTATCACAATTTATTGATTAATATTTAAGCGTATTCTTATATGTAAAAAAAAATAATAGTAGTAATAATAATAACTCTTCTAAATTAGTCAACTTGATACCTGTAACAAAATCTATATATTTCTTATACATTATTTTCTGTATCCAAGTTTGTTTCATTAAAATATATTTTTAACAGTTCTTGCTCTTAAATCATTTTCTTAAAAGGATAAGGAAAACTTATTTGAAAAGTCGTAGCAAGATGCTTGAACCTATAAAAATATAAGAGTTAAATAAATATATTACATCATATCATATTAATTATATCAAATTAATGCATACATTGATTGATAATACAACATATATGATTTGAGTGGGAGGTTCGGCTAAAAATTTAAACTTTATTTTGTTTAACAAAGCAAAACGGTTTTTTATTTTAACTTCAAAACCAACCCAAACAAATTTTAATTGAAATTAGTAGAATCGACTTGTCGAACTTAAACATCAAACATTAAACCCTTATACTAAACCTAATTCAAAATCAAATCTTAAGTTCCCAAAGATAAAACCTAATCATTAAAAAACAATTCTCCAAAGCTATACTGTAAAAAAAATAATTTTAAAATTAAACCATAAAATCTAACACTGTAGATTTTGACGGTACGTTTCCAACAACGCCAAAATTAGTTAAATTGGAGTTAATTTGAGTCGGTTTCTAAGTTTTATAAATTTTTATTAACCTTTTAAACAAAATAATTTTTTTTTATTTGAGATTAATACACTTTTAATTTTTATAGCAACAAATGTATAATATTTTGACTTTTTTATTTTTTTTTGCTTGGTTTTGAGTTTTTGATAACGGACATCACACCTCTGAAACCGAGCCCCATCGTGTAGGTTGTGTGGCATTTATATCCACCAAACTCAAAACATCAATCAATCAGTATTATGAGGAGTTGCAACTACTACTACTACTAACAACAACACTCTCACTTTCTCTCTCTATATCTCACAAGCTTCACGCACTGCTTTCCACTTTTTGACAAAAAATGGAGGAGCCATCAAAACCTGTGATCAAAAGTGGAGATGTTGAGGTCATGGACGGTTCTGATATAATGGAGTTGGTTGAGAACGATAAGGTTTTCAGTAATTTCGTTGATCACAAGTTTCGTGACCTCGATCGTGATTGTGACGGTCATCTCTCTGTTAAAGAGCTGCAACCGGCCGTTGCAGACATCGGAGCCGCCTTAGGTTTGCCTGCTCAAGGAACTTCCGCCGATTCCGATCACATTTACGCTGAGGTTTGCTTCATTTCTTTTTATGTATTTTTTTTAAGTGTAATTTGATCTGAAATGGTTCCGTTTCTGCAACTTAAATCGTGAAATCGAGATCGATTATGGAGATAATTGCAGTGTTACCGATGTGAGTTGTGAGTTCTGTTGATTTTGGGGATAAAAAGCTCTGATATATTGATTATGTTTGTTAATGAGTAGATTTGATGAATAATTTGTGGAAATTTAATGCGCGTTGAAGAAATCTTTTGGTATGATTTCGGAATTAGAACTTAAATGATAGGATTGTTACTGTTCTTCGAAATCCTACGAAATAAATTAGCCTTTTACGTTGTTTGAGGATGTTAATTCTTCGTTTGTGCTTGAATAGTATCGATGATTGAGTGCGTTGATGGAATCTGTTGATACGATTTTCTTAATTTGAAATTTAATATATGATTGTTGATTTTAAAATTCCTATTGTCATCACAAGTTACTGAAAACGTGTTTTAGTCACAGTAGTTATGCGAACAACACATTCAATTTCAAATCATACAATTCTTTCAGTTTTATTGTTAAAAATTTCTGCATAATTGAATATCTTTTCTCTGAAATTAAAACAAGTGAAAGATGATGATAGACGGGTCACATCAAGTTTTGAGCTGTAAGCATCCAAAATATGCATGTTTAAGCTGCCGAAAATGTGGGGACTACTAATTAATAATTCAAAAGGAAAAATAATTTGTTTTGGTTAAATATGCATAATGTGCAGATTAACATGTGAAACGAACTTCCTCTTGGTTCAGTTTCTGTTGCTAAATGCTCTACTACAAAAATAAAAAGTATAAAAATGCCCTTAATCATATTTTCCTGGGAAACATGTCGCAAATATGTAGTAAATAGTAATATGCATTGAAAATTGGAAATTGGTTGTGTTAGAAATGTTTGTAGGAGATTTGATGGTATATTTGTTTGACTAGAAACAAGCGGCATATCGAATATTATAAACATTGGTTAACGCTTTAAATTGTATGGTTTTGTATCAACTGCCAAGTATGTTTTGCAAAAAGTATACATGCAAGGTTAGTGTTCTTTGCGTTGCTATTAGTTGTTATCAGGCTACTTTTTGATGGTCCTTTAGGCAGGCCAATCAAGGGGTCCAGTAACCACGGGTTACCAGAATTCAGGTTTTTTTTATAAAAAAATTAGCAATTTTTTTAAAGAAAATAATGAGTTTGAGGTTGAATTTGGTCATTTTGCTTAACAATTGGATTTTTGATAAAAGAAGATGCTTAGTGGATAACATTGTAGAAGAGATTAAAACTCAAGCTTTTTCTTGGATATCTAATAGAAGTCGCAATATGACTTTTAACTGGCAAAAGTGGAATGTTTCTCCAATGAAAGGGATTCTAAAGCTATGATAGTTATTATTTGCTGTAGGTGTTAACGTGACTTTGTTGTTTCAAGGAATTGTATCATGTTTGGTGTATTGGTTAGCTGCTTGCCAGTTTTAATAAATAAATTTCATTGTTGCTGGTCAACAAAAAAAAAAAAAAGAATACATCCACTATTGTATTTGTACTTTATAGTGCAAACAAATAGATCATTCATCGGAACACCTGATCAAGACCAAATTAATTGTCCCAACGCTGTGCAATAATGTCAAACGGTCAAATTATTGAATAGTGAGTTATGTGATTGAGATCATTTCTTTGACTTTAGTGGCAAGATTGTCTAGATAGTTGTACTTGACCCTTTTAAAAAAAAGTGGTTTGTAGAGTTTAGTTTTTTAGTATTTCTTTTCTGCTAACTTTATAATATGTCTGTGAGTGAGCTTTAACTTAGATTATCTTTGTTCTGACATCATTTATTGAGAATATATATACTTAAGCATAGAGATTGAGGTTGTCGGTTTCTGCCTAAGGCTTTAAACCAATTATTATTTTAAATTAAATTAGTGAATGAACGGACTTAAAAAAGATGGCTTTTAAACAATTATATCCTCATATGGCTAATTGTCTATGGTTTTGTTTCTTTCTTTTTACCATTTGAAGCAAGGAATCTTTTGGGAATTGTGTACTTCTGTATGATCGATGTCACTTTGTGTCTTTATCAAGCGATATATATATTCCAACTTTGTCTTTTGTGGATCTCTATCATGGCTTGTAGTGTTGTGGAACTTGATGACATAGGGCCCGTATGTTTACAGATTAATAATGGTCATTGGTTAAGCACATTAAGATGATAGGATTAACAAAGCATAATAAAGCATGCCTAAATGTTAGGTGCTTCAAGACAGATTAGGAATGTTCTCGACCTACCAGATGTAATATCATGAGTATTAAAATGAAATAAACAAACCAATTTAGTATTAGTGCTTACAACATCCAACAATGGAAGACTGTAGAAGGGCCTACAAAGGAAAACAACATAAAAATAATTTTTTTTATTAATCTTGTTTAGTATGCTAAACTTTGTTCTTACCACCTGATATGTGGTTGTCTGGTGTTCTGTAGTTGATGCCAAACAATAGGGGTACAATTCATGGTACGATCGAAACATGACTTGAAAAATAATCATGCTTTGAGTTTCCGTATATGACCTTCGGGTTGACTTGTTTAATTAAAACTTAAAAGGGTTGTTTTCTAGCAGGCTTATTTAACCTATTTAACTTGTTTAGTTAAACCGGTTGACTCAATAACCCATTTATGACATGTTTAATTCAATTATTACTCCTATCAGCTCATTTAGCTTGTTTACATCTTGATTACAACCCGCTAACACGTGAACCCGTTTAAATCATTTAAATATGTGGGTTAACATCACACTATTTTAAGCGCGTGTGGGTTACAGTTAAGGCATTTGACACGAACATATATTGTGTTGTGTTCCCTGCCAAACCAATTGACACCCTAGTTTCAACAAGTCATCTGGTTAAAATTATCAACTTTATTGTACATGACGGGTGACCGAAAACCTTTTGATCTAAAATTATTCTAAACTTTTGTAAGTAATGTCATAAAAGTGCATAATAAGCAGTTTTAAACTTTGTCAATCTGTCCTTTTGCTTCTTCTACTTTATCCTTCTTGAACCTAATTTTAGGTAAGGAAAGACTGTTTCATTGATGGTTTAAAAAAGACGTGTATATATAAAGAAGAACTCTTTATATAGTAGGAACATAAAGAAAGCTTGTTTGCTTCGCGCATATTTTCAGCATCTTAACATTATGAAGTTAAAACATGAGATGCAGGTTCTTAGTGAATTCACTCATGGTAAAGATCGCAAAGTAAGCAAGACAGAATTTAAAAAAGTTCTTTCAGATTTTCTGATTGGAATGGCTGCTGGATTAAAGCGAGATCCTATTGTTATTCTGCGCATAGATGGGGAAGACCTACTAGAATTCATTAGCAGCCTGGGTTTTGAACCAGAGATGATTTCTATATTCTCAGAACTTGAGGTCTCAAATGGATCCCTAACTGATTACATTAACAAGGCTTTTGAGAAACTTACGGTAGATAAAGGCATGCCGCCCGTTTTAGATTCCTGGGTAATTATTCTTTCAATGTCTTTCCACTTTTATTAATATTATTAGTATTTTCATTACTTTGATGATTTTTACCTATGGTGGCAATTTCAACCCATTGATTTATGAGTGAGTTTATTTAGTTTGTGTTTTCTCTCAAAGGGGTCAAACTAAACATTAGGTCGAAAGTCTATCTTTTATGGATGGAATTTTCCAGATCATTTTTTTTTCTTTCAAAAATTTAGATTATTATTGTAAATAGTATTGTTTTTGTACTAGCAATTAATGCATTAATTGGTTAATGGACAAAAAGGTGTGCAGTTCTACCAGTTTGACCCATGACCCGAAGCGTAACCATCTTCACATAACTTTAGTTGATGAGATATGCTCATGATGCAGGTTACAAGCAACATTATAGTACCGGCTCTAGAATCATGTGGTGTTGGTCAAGACCAGCCGGTTTCTCAGGAGACGTTCTTAGTTGAGTTCAAAAGGGTAGCAGAGACCGTGGCTCAACGGCTCAAGGACCAGCCTGTAATTGTTGCTCACAGTGAGAACACCTTTGATGGAAACGGCATCAGGCGACTTCTATCTAACAAGTTTGAGCTCGACAAGGTTAGGAACATTCATCTTTTTAAAAAAAATAAAAGTAATTGGCCTTGAAGCTTTCATCATTTGGTACTCATTTAGATTACACTGCATTATTTAAAAGGTTTTAAAAGTAATCTTATCTCCCATATTTTCATCTTAAAATCATTTAATACCTTTTAGTTTTCAACAACTTTATTCATTGGTTCTCACGACACATTCGCATACTCGACCTTTACCTATAATCTGAAGCTAAATATATAAAACCAAATTTGTTAATAGAGAATGAGAGATAAGCAAACAAAAACATTTAAGAGAATACGAAACTACAAAAAAATTAAACAAGTACCCGTACATGATACGAAAAAAATACACATGTTATGTTCAGGCTGAACAATTCAACCCCAACCTAAAACCTATAAACACTCCAATACAACATGCCTATCACACCTAGGCGCAATCTGATTTAACATTTTTACATGTACTAAAATATGACATGTGAATCTAGTAAGTGTTGTGTTGATTCATGATATGACTCCTTAAGCACGAGATTCGATCGGGTTCTCGTTTAGGATGTATGATGAGGCAAGAATTAGGGGAGAGGCTTGAGAGGTTCACTAGATCTAATGGTAAAAATTAGTGATTTGTGATGTTAGCATTAGTCAAAATAAGAGCCTTAATCTCTTTTATATACACCCAAGGGGAAACCTAATTACGTTCCTATAAATTAACTAATTGATAAATTAGATAATTAAGTAATTGATAAATTAAGGCCACGACCTGCAAATTATGATATGATGATTGCAAATAATTTGTTTTTAATGGCGATTACATCTTGGTACACTTTTTATTAAAAAAAAAATGGACAAAATATTGTTGGTGAGGGGATTCGTTTTGATCGGTTACTCAAATGTATAAATTGTAGTAATTGATGTTACTTCTTACAACATAAATCTGTAAAATTTTAGACTCTGGATACAACAGTGAAGTCTATGCCAAAAGATACTCATGGAAGAATCTCCAAAAATTGTGTACGTGTGGCACTTGATCAACTCGCTTCTTCGGCTGGATTACCACCATTTGGTGCTGTATATCAGGTATTCTATCCTCAAAGGCTCAAACCAGACCCATTACTTTCAACTGTTTTCACACAAACATACTAAATTTATTATACGAATAAAAATTATATAATTTTATTGTGTTTTCAGAAATTGAATAATTAAAAAACATATTACACAACACAATATAAAATAAAATTACTATTAATAATTCTCTAAACACTTTTGTTGTACACCACATTTATTATCACTTTATAAATTTTGTAATAAATTGTTAATAAAATTAATATTTCATACATAACAAACTTTATTATAATCTGTTATAAAACAAAGGGTTAAGTTAAACTAAATAAGCTTTTATCCTAAAAAGTTTAAAAATGATCTTGAACCATCAGATCATTAATCAATGGCTATGATTAAATTAAGTTGTTGAATGATATTTTAATAATGACTACTTTCGTTGACTTTTTATCAAATCTCCCCACCTTATTTAAACATTTACAACTTTTACATACGAAATTATTTTTTAAAAAAATATATACCATAAAAGCGAGCATTTTTTTATCTTTAAAATTAGTATAGTGTTACTGTAGAAAAAAATTTGTTTTTAAAATTTGTTATTTTAGTTCTTGTGTCTTTTGTACAGATCATTGTGTCTTTTGTACTAGGTATTGTGTCTCTTGTACATATCATTGTATCTTTTGTGTTCTTGCTTAATGTTGTGTTTTTCTGAACAATTTAAGACGCAATGATGTTGATGGATACATAATGTTAAGCTAGGATGACACAATAACAAATATGAATAACACTATGATCTTTAAAAAATACACAATTACATGTAAAAAACATAAAGACCAGTATAACAATTTTATACAGGTCATTGTGTCTTTTGTACATGTTATTCTATATTTTGTGTTTCATAGCTCAATGTTGTGTTTCCTGAACAATTTAAGACACAATGATTTATCTGAATACATAATGTCAAGCAAAGATGTCATAATGACGAGTATGAATAACACAATGATCTTTAAAAAAGACACAATTACCTGTAAGAAAAACACAAAAAAGATAGTCTACACAAACGTTTAAAAAAGAAACAATGACGATAATTAGACACAATGAACTCAAAAAATTCATTTTATACTGCAACACTATACTCATTTGAAAGATAAATAAATGCTCGTTTTTATGTTATGTTTTTTTAAAAAAAAATAATATCGCATATAAAAGTTATGAATTCTTAAAATACGTGGGGGAAGTGATCATGACTAAAGTACTCTCTGACGACTTTTTGCTCTAAAATTTTGATCTTATGATCTAATAATTAATAACCATTTTTAAATTTTTTTATTATAAAGAGATTATTTAGTTGAACCTAACCAATTATATATTTTATATATAAAAATATTAATAAGATTTAAATAACGAAGCCTAATATCAAATCTTTATATTAATAAATAAAAATAATGATAGACATGTGTCGTTCTTTGCTACTCTCTCATTTTTATTTTCCCTCATCTTTTTGTATTAAATAATAATAATTTATTTCTTTTTTCCCTTATTAAATAATTATATTAAATCCTTTTTGCTGTTAAATATTAATGATATTAAAAATTATATATTAAATAATAATTCATTATTTTCTTTTCTAATATATACTTCATGAATATTTCAGTTATTTAATACTTTTTTCAACTATTTATTTTATTTTTTCTATTCATATCAACCGTTTAATATTTCATTGATCTAATTCTACGGGTTTACAACCCATTGAGAAAAATAATTAAGAGATTGACGTATCATTTCTTGATGGTGCGATTATATTATTAGTCTCATACGTAATAATAAAAGTTTTGTATAAATCCTGTAAATTTTAAGGACACCTAGATTTGTTTTTCCTAATTCTCTTATTTCATTCTGTTTAAACTATTTAAAATTTGGTTTATTGTTAACCCGTGACACATGGCGTTTTGATGAATACAGATGGATGAGGTTATCAGCGAATCATGCAAGATGTTTGATGTGGATGATGGAAAGGTGGTTAAGGAAGATGAGTTCAAGAAGATACTGACAGAGATCCTAGGAAGCATCATGTTACAATTAGAAGGGAACCCAATTTCGGTTTCAACAAACTCGGTTGTTCATGAACCGCTAACATCCACTTCCACACTCTTGCAACCGTCTTCCATGTGATTAAGGTACAACTAAGTTACAACGTTAAATTATGTACTACTTTATTTCACATAAAGAGTTAGAAATAACGTTATCTATATACAATCATGATTGCCCCAATCGATATGTGTAATTTTTATTTTTATTTTTTTTATTTTATTTTATAAAGCACGGGAGATGGTTGAAAGGAACTTAAAGTAAAGTATCATTTGATGGTTGGTTTTTAGTCTAATGATTACTCCTTAACTTTCGTATGGGATGTATTATGTTCAAATATGAGCCAAGTCTTATTTGTTGAGGTAAAGTCATGTGTTATCTAATTGTGAGATTCCTCTTGGTGTGTGCTCGGACTTATGCTTCAGAGCGTTAAATCTGAGGATGTGATTGAAATCTCGTCTTGAGTGTTGTCGTTTGAAGCCATTCAAAAAAAAATATTGATGGTTTTATGCATACTTCGTAACAAATGATTTGATCTTTCACGACTATGTAATTTCAAAAAGATGAGAATTCCTTCATATTACATTTTAGTATTTTACTTACCAAAGCGGGAAATGATTTGGGTATGAATGATAATCTTTTATGGGAGTTTTGATTGTTTAATGCAAATATAATCCTGTGTAAAAGACAAGCCTATGGGTGAGGGCTGCCAATTGGCACACCAACCGTTCATGTAATATTTTTAAGCCCTTCCTTTTTTTTCTATTTTTAATTTGGAATCTAGCTAGTGGTAAACCTCTGGGTCTCTCTTAATAACCGATTAATCATGGAAAACATGCAAAGCGGGACCACATTTTGTGGATGCCAAGCAAAACGATATTAATGCACTTAAACTATTGTACCGCTTCCTTAGAGGTTAGAAAACTTCCTTTATATGTGTGAATTAATGGTATGCCGAGAACCTCACGAAGTTGTGGGTTTGAGTTCAATATAAATGAATCATGCTCAATTTCGGGTAAAACACTCAAATGCATTTAGTTGAACAACAACACATACATAGTGTAATCTTACTTTGTGGGGTCTGGGGGGAGAGATGGAGACATACCTTACTCATACATCAATGTGATAGAGATGTTGCTTCATAAAAGACCACCGGCTCAAAAAGGTTTCGATAGAGAGGGAAATGATTTGTAAGAGGCCGCTTTGTGTGTCTGTGTTATGTTGTTTAGTAATTACTTACCAAAGCGGGAAATGATTTGTATATTTAAGATATTCAAATGATCGATGCTCCATTAATCATACTCAAAATTGAAATAAAGTATCAAAAAATATATATGATTTTAAAATATGTGTTTCTATTTTTGGTTGTTAATTTTTAATTTGTTGAATATTAATATGCAAAAATATAGGTATCACATAGTCACTCGCTATAACCCAGTTAAGAGTAGTTGCATCGTATTATTGACCGATGCCGAAGTGTCAGTCAAAAAATAAGAGTAAAACTCCGTCCAGTTACCTTATTAGATAGGGTAAGTCGGGTGTCGAACCACGAGGAGTATTGTGGAAAGTGTTTGTAATTATCACTACTTAACTAACTAACAAATGTAAAATCGATTGAAAAGTTTGTTTATTAAAATTGAAAAACAATTGCAATTAACTGAAGTGGTTTTTAAACAATTATGGAAAAGAGTGATTCCTCCAGAATTCATATTCAAAGTGAGATTCATAGATTAGTTACTAAGTTGGAACAATCACATATACATGATTAGAATAATTAAATGATTGTGATGAACAAAGACTAGTTGCTTCGATTGCAAAACAATGAAAGATTATCACATGAACATCAATTGTATATTATCAAACCCAATCACAATCTAATATATCCTAATTGCTAGAAATCTCAGGAATTGAAAGACAATGAATTATATTTTAGATAAAAATCCAATCTTTACAATCAAATAATTAAACGATAGCAAAAAACACCGAATGCTTAGATTGCAAGTTCCAAATAAGTTGACAGCTAATCTAATCCATTCAGTTACAAGAATCCTTCACCCGAAGGAAACCACGAAAGATTTAGCCACTCATCTCGTCGAATTGATCTTCAAATCTTGATTGGATCTTCATTTGGGATGATTTGGCAATGATTGGATGGAAGAGAATGGCCAAAAAGCTTCGATTTGGCTTCCTTGGTCATCCAAAATCGCCTAGAACCGACAGGGGTGGTCAAAAACCCTAAAAATCGTGTTTTTATAGGTCCAGAATTCGTCAGGATTGTAATCTATGGTCTGGTCGTAAGCTGCGGTTGGAACTTTCTGTTAAGGTTGACCGTAAGCTATGGTCTACAGGTTCTGTTAGAAAATGCAGTAAGCAATGGTCAACCCGTAAACAAGGGTGTAGCCAGATTCCTTCCTAGTTTGTTTTCTTCGTATCTTTCTCATTTTAAGTCTGTTTCACGCACCCTAAAAACCCAAATCTTCATATTTTGATCTTCTATCACTTAAGATTAGGATCTTTTCCATTTCCAATCATTTTATGCTTCCCTAAAGCTCCCAATTCTTGCATTTAACCTACAAACATATAAGCTTGCATAGTTATCTAATTCTAACCAATCTAACACATGAATATGCATAAAATTTGACATTAAACACACATAATTATCATTCCAAACCCCATCCATCACATTCCCACACTTTTCTTTTGCTTGTCCTCAAGCAAACATTTGAGCTATTAGATCATCAAAATCAAACACACCTTTCGATTTCCCCGCCAATTCCCAATTAAGGTCCTCAATCATGTATTCACAAGACTTACAACATTACATAGTTTTACACCTAGACAAGTAACAAAAATGATTTCTCATGCAGTAAGTCTAAAACTATAATAAACCATGTGATCCTTTAAGTATTTCACATGTAAGCATTGCACCTCTCACAATAACTCTCCCCTTAGTTTGTTTCTGAACTAGTAGAGATGCGTTAGTATGTATCTGTAACACTCAAACCAAAGGTGAAATACCATCATCATAAGCTTGTATCATAATCAAATTTCCAACAACTTGCACATAACAATACACAAATCAAGAGGTGTTGCATGGGTTATAATGCTAGGCTAGGGTTAAAGGTAAGGATAAGGATTTTTGAATGTGACGAAAATGGTAGTGACAATCCAATTTTATTGAACACAACTATCAACACAAAGGATGAGAATCATCCTTATCACGAAACTACATTGACTTTTTTTCTTGCTTTCAATCATGGTCATTTTGACCTGATATTCTGCGTTTTCGTTTTCGTTTTCTTTTTTCTTTTTTTCGTTTTCTTTTTTTTTTCTAACCTGACTGAACATCTTATTACTTCACACTAAATTGCACTACCACAAGGTTTAAAAACAAAAAGGCTAGATAGGTAATTGGCTTTCCTTACTTGGGTTGAACAATTGAACAAGATAAGCTCAACTTGATATCTAATGATAGTGACAAGGTAGGATCTAAAAAATAAAAGGCTAAAGAATTCCTATGGTTTATTCCTGATGCCTCTATCATCTTTGGGCAAGTTATAGCGTACGTTTTCAACCAGCATCATAACACAAGTTCTAATTAGATAGACACCTTGGCATCACTTAGAAATCTTTAATTAACATAATGATAGGCAAGTTTAACGGTCACAAAAACGAGGGATATTGGGTTACCGATACAAAACTTACATGTTATTCACTTTTCAGAATCCCACCCCTTATAGGCATTATTTCAACAATTTTCTAAAAACCTTATCTAGGCTACTATCATGCAACTTAAAGAATCAATCATGACCAAGGACCCATATCAAAATATTAATGGGTTAAGGGTTGGTGACTTATAATGCAAGTTTTGATCTTCAAGCATTTTTCTTGCTTTGAACATTTTTAATTTGTTGAATTTCAAAAATTTCCCGTCATCCCCATACTTGGGATACATTGTCCCCAATGTATGGGTTTTTAGGGCAAAACTATGGTTTTTCCAGTTCAACCTGTCACACCCCGAGCCGGCGGGCTGGATCGACTTTCCCGTCGGGCGGAAGGTTCCCGGGGCGCGATATCGTGAGTGATAATCAAGATGATCAGATTGTTTACATAGCACATGATAAATAAATGAGAAATGCTAACACATCAATGATATAGAATTACAAGATTAAATTACAATGTATCGTTCATAATTTAACCAAGTAAATCTATCAAAAGAATCAATGAAACTATATCTTGTATCTGTACAAGATATACAAAAGATGATTCATTGTTTTTATCATCAAAAGCATGTAAGACAAAATGAAGCTAGGTCTTCTAAAAGTCCACTAGCTTAGTCCATGCATATAAGTAGCTACACCTGTTCATCACCTAAGAAAACATGCAATTAAACAAAGTCAACACTAGGTTGGTGAGTTCATAAGTATGTTAATTGAAAACCTTGATTCATTCACATGCACAATCACAATGTTAATCATGTTACTTGTATGTAATTTGATTCACCTGTTCACTCTATGGCTTCTCAATAGTTATATTCACAAATTATATATCATCCTAGTAGTGATGCTTATATATAGGGCATATGTAAGGGAACCAAGCCCTAGCCAACATCCCACCACATCACTACTAGAACTCCACACTACTTGCAATACAACTATTGATTTCCATCTCAATTCCCACTTGTTCATCTCATTGTTTATCCCCTGTGATATCATGTATTGAAATACTATAATAAAGAGTTGTTGTCATCCACCCAAGTATTGATAACTCTTATATGTATTAAGGATATTAGATTTATTTAATCTGTTCCTTATATTGTTCTGAATCTTGCAGGTTAACTATTGGTACACTTTTAATCAATAAAAGTGTTAATTAACCCTTTGTGATGTATTCTCAATGCAACGTATAGAGCCTAAAAGGAATCCATTGTGATCCTCACGTAATCAGACTACAATGCATCCGATTTACCTCTATCCCGCCGTGTGTTCTCAATGTAGTTAACAAAATTGAATAAGAACTTGTCTTATTACCTTATGTCAACCGATGTGAGAATGATATTGTTATCATGATTATCATTCTAAATTATCCATATGTTCACCATGTTGCCATTAAGCCGTGGTAAGAACTAGTCTTGCCACCCTTAATCCGCTCAGGTGGTGGATTGATAAATGCGTTCATACTATCTCATAGTATGTTTTTAAGTTGTAAACTAAGCGTTATAAGTACTTGACTTATCACCCTTAGTTAAATTAAAATGTTGAATGATATGTAGAAGATGTATTATCTTCTGATCATTCATGTGTTTTGTAATGTCATTATGTTTCTCTGTAATTGTTCTCAATGTTTGTTGGTGTATGAATTTTCTCAATGTTTACTCATGTAAGAATAACTAAGTGTTATAAGATAAAATCTTACAACTATGTTATTCTAGTGTGTTGATGAATTATGAAATTATATTATCATATTCATCTGATTGTCCCTATCATCTCATGATCATACAAGCATGCATACAATGATAAGCGATAATAAACAATTTAATATTATCTAAATCAAAGTATAAGCAAAAGGTTAAGCAAAACCTTTAAATAAATAAAAGTAAAGCATGTTTCTCAGCCCCGTGAGTTTAAAACCAGTTAAGATTAAAGAAAAGGGGCATATTAACTCACCTTATGTATGAAGTGGTTGACTTAGCTTAAAAGAAGAATGCACGCGCTCCTTGATTGTATTTGTAGTAATGTTCACGATCCTGTATTGATTTCACGGTGTTGTAGCTTATAAGTATTAGTTATATGAATTCATGTGTGTGTTTTTGGTGTTAACCCTAGAGTCGGTTAACACTCACGAGTATTGGTCATTGTTCGGCCCCTTCTGCTTGTTATGGGTTTTAATATGATTTAACCTTTACATGTGATAATTGAATTATAATCTATTGTTGTGCTACTTTTGTAATAATCAAAATTACTAATTTTGTCCATACCCATTTCATATGACTCCTGATTGTTTAAGTGTGATTATTTAAAACCTACTTATGTGGGCCAAACAATCCCATTGGGCCGAGTCGTATATGGGTCGTATGCCTTGGGTTAAAACCGTTATCCTACGTTGGGCCAATTAGTCATGTGGGCCTGTTAAGAGTTTATTACCCACTTACATGGGCCGAGTATGTGTGAGGTGTGAGCCCAAGAATTAGAGTGGGCCATTTGGGTCTCATAGATTAACCAATATGATGTTGGGTCAAATAAGTGGCTGAATAGAGGAGTTTGGGCCACGCAATAGGCTTTGGGCCGTATGGACTATCATGGGCCGAGGTAAGTGGGGTTACAGTTACTGGGCCGCCGAAATTAGAATAGACACAATGATGCGGTTACGGCTTTGTGCATTGCCAACACAAGGGAACACGGTTAGCTGCTGGTGGCCAGCGAACCTATTCGCCACCCAAGGTTCGCCACCCCCTATGAGGTTCGTGAGTCCATGGGAGCCGCATAAAAGGTTCGGTGGGCTGAAGAGGTTCGTCTTTGATGAGTTAAGGTTCGTAGATGACACATAAGGTTCGGCAGTGTTTGCTCAAGTGAGGAAGGTTCGTGGCATGCATGGTGGTTCGGTGAAGGTTTGTGAGCCCCCCCCCCCCTTAAGGGTTCGGATGGTGATCAGCGAACCATGCAGGTTCGGCAACCGAACCAGCTGCTCCCCCAGAAGGTTCGGTAATGTCAAAGATTCGTGGCAGCCCATGGGTTCGCGAAGCTCCAAGGGTTCGGCCAACTGGCAAGAAAGGTTCGGCTCCTCCACTCTTTCTGACGACCTGCACCTGCGGCCCCCACCATATTCATCGAATCCCAGGTCCTAGGAGCGTCTACACAACATGAACCATGCAGAACCACTGTCGAGTGTGTAAGGTTCGAAGTGGGGAGGATAGAACCGGTTAAGTGTGTGTGTTTCAAAGCTCTAGAACAAAACCCACTTTTTCGTGACCTTCTTGATATCATACCTCGATTTTGGCTGGATGAAACGCAAGATCTTTTGTACTTCCTTGTAGAGGACTTCAAGAACTTCGTGTAGGTCCAAGAATCACCGAATTTAGTGGAGAAATGAAGGAGTTATGGACCTTGGAAGCTTGTTAATGGTGGTTTTCCTTATAGAGAGAGAAAGAGACGGGTTAAAGGTTTTAGAGAGAGAGTGAGTTGAGAAAAATGAAGGAAATGTGCTCATTTGATGTTTATATACCCCGGGGGTGTTCGGGTTCGTTTCGGTTGCTCGGTTTGCGTTTTCGTTGCGTTTCCGGATCTTTACGCGCAATTTATTTGAAATAAATAAAGAGATGTTAATTTAATTATTTTGATGAGTTTCAAAATTGTAAAACGTTATTTATTTAATTTTATTAATTTAATTGTCGTTCGTGTCGTGTTTTCGTTTTCGTTTCGTCGAATCGCGTCACCATCGCGCGTATTCGTTCGAATCGTCATTCGAACGAACACGACAATGGTTTTGCT
Source organism: Mikania micrantha (assembly GCA_009363875.1). Classification (NCBI taxonomy): domain Eukaryota; kingdom Viridiplantae; phylum Streptophyta; class Magnoliopsida; order Asterales; family Asteraceae; genus Mikania; species Mikania micrantha. The sequence goes on from CM018689.1 coordinate 29,916,582, forward strand.
TTCCGACTTTTGTTTTCTACTTTTCAGTCATCATTTCAGAGCGTTAAACTCACAGATGTGTTTGTGTGAATCGTCACCCACGCAACACACTGTCATTTCGTTACTCTGAAACAACACTGAATTATTGTTTTAACTTGTATTTCCTCACTATCGGACTCAACTAAACATCATGTTTTCACATTGTTTCCACATTGATTTGTTGGCCATCTGAATCATGTCATTTATGGATATCAGATCGCAACCGATTTGTTCTTGTTATTTGTTTGAACACTGTTGTTTCTCGTGACTTGTTGTGTTAACTGTACTTAGTTTTCACTTAAATACACACAACTTATGTTTCAAATGAGTATTGTACTTACAATATTTAAGTTTACACGAAAATACGTAATGCTGTTTCTTGTGTTTAGATTTCTGTTAATACAAGTATTGTTTACACACATGTATTTACACATAGTTACTGTTGATAGTACACGTACCGTACGGACTTGCCGGCCGGTCAGGTACTAGTTGTCACACAACCACTTACTCAATTAAAAGACAATTAAATCTTTCCAACCAACTAACCTGACACAAAAACAGCCTAACCATTCCCACCACAGAACAAACATAACACCCACGAATAGTTACAATTAAACACACCAACTACTAAAAATAAATAAATGCAAATAAAAATAAATTGTTTTATAGTCTCCACACAGTCACCCAAATCCCATTGCCCATACAGTTATAAAAGATAAAGAAAGAACGCATGGACCTAATCATTAATCAGAGAGTGTTCACTAATATGACAGGTGTGTTTCTCCAAAGACCACTTTGGTTTCCATCCGTCCTTGGGGGGACATCTTCCCCACACTTGGGTGTTGCTATAGCGACAAAGAAACTAAAACAAATAAAACAAGAAAACAAATAAAACAAGAAAACAAATAAAACAAGAAGCCAGGTGCCTCCCGGTTAGTGCTAAGTTTTAAGGTTTTTAGCCAGACCAAACATGATTTAGGGGCTGTTTGGTAGGGTCTGAATGGATCTGAATCTGAACCATTCAGATTCAGACCGTTTATTTCATGCAAAAAAAAACACGTCTGAATGGGATACAAGGTCTGAATGGAGGTCTGAATGATTCAGACTTCAAACCAAGTCTGAATGAGAGAAAACAAGGCTGCTTGCACATCTGGTGGGTTCGAACATCTCCGACCAAGGATCCAGCAACCGCAGCTCACTATCGGCGACCAACCGTCGCTCAAGACTGCCGACCGACCGCCGCTCACTACCGGCGACCGACCGCCGCTCACTACCGACGACCGACCGTCGCTCAATACCACTTCATTTCTCGTCGTCTGATGTTTGCCCCAACCCTAGTTCGGAAAAGAGTATGGCTTCATTTCTTAATCGTCTGATGTTTGCCCCAACTCTAGATCAGAAAAGAGTATGGCTTCATTTCTTCATCTTCTGCTTCATTTCTTCATCGTCTGCTTCATTTCTAAGTGTATGGCTTCTGGATCAATAATCACGGGGGGCGTCGACGGAGGCGGCGAGCTGCGATGTAGGCGTCGACGGAGGAGGCTACTGGCTGGGGTGAGGGGGCGACGGAGGTGACGTTCGTTGATGTTGAGGGAGGAGCGTTCGGTGATGGTGACGAAGGAGGCTACCGACGGGTGAGGGCTAGGTTTTTGACAAAAAAAAGGTTTTTTTTTTAATTTTTAATTTTTCATTCAGATGTGTAACCAAACGGTCTTAACCGGTTCAGCACTTAATGGTTCAGACCCTCTTAACCATTCAGACACCTTAACCATTCAGCACTTAATGGTTCAGACCCAATCAAACGTCCCCTTAGTGTTTATGGTGGTCGAAATGTAAATTCTTTAACCATCGTATCCTTAGTATCTTTGTTGTTATCAAGCCAACACCATTTTGTCTATCTCATCTTTTCTATATCATCATGCTCATCTTTTGCTCTCATCTTCGCAAATTCTCCATATTCAAAAGCATGTTTGACAAGCTTAGTTGGCTTTTTCCTTCCATATGTAGTTTCAAATGTTCTTGCCTCCATTTTAATGTGATTATTCAAGATTTTCACCCTATGTGTACCTTATAGCATTTCCTCCTGAACTACCGATTTCCATTTTCCTTCTTCTTCATTCATTACCTCCTCAGCATTCTTTCTCTAAGACCTGTCAAACATAAAACCCTTATCTTTGGTGCCTCTCTCATTTACATTGTAAAGAGGAGGAAACTTATTAGTAATATTTGTTATTGTTTACGAATTTTCAATGGAGTACGTATATGATTTTGACAATATACGCAAGTTTAACTTACGGTTCCTAAAGCTCATGCTAATTGTTCCATCTCGAAAATTAATTTGTGCACTAGTTGTCTCTAAGAACGGTCTTCCAAGTATGACAGTAGGTTGTTCCTTTTTCGCATGAGGTGCATAGTCCAGCACCAAGAAGTTCTCTGGGTAATAGAATTCCCCTCTCTAATAGCTACACCAACTAACAATACTTGAGGATGTTTACATGTCAAATCTGCTAATACCAAAGTGGTGTCGACTGGTTGCAAAGGACCAAATATATACTTGTCATATAAACTCCAAGGTAAAATAATAACAGTAGCTCCATAATCCAGAAGTGCATTATCAATTTTAAATTCCATAATCTGGATTGGAATAAGAGGTGAACTTGGATCACTTTCTTCATCTGACTCAATCTCCTTGCTGTCTTGGAGGGTGCTCACTGCACTGATGCGCACGTTCCTAATATTCTTTGAACACGAACTCTGGTGTTGAGGCTTTATTGTTATGTCACTTGGCAGCTTCCCATTGCCCTTTTTCAGCTCTGCTACATCTGAAACTAACTGCCCCATCTGAGTGGGTAAAGATTGAATTGTTTTGTCACGTACCTCATCCTTTTGATTCCTTGCTTCAATAAGTTGATTCTGCTTCTGATGTCTTGCTGAATTTCCTTTAACATCTTCATCATTTCATTTCCCTCAACAACATTAGAAGATCCAGATGATCCCTCTTGATTGTTTTGTTGTTGGTATGATCGTTGATATCCACCTTGATTTTCTCCTTGATATTTGTTCGGATTGTTGTTTTGAAATCTGGATGTGTTTCCCTGTTGACCACTTCTCTGATTGTTACCTTGAAAACCCGGATTCATTTGATTTTGAGCATTCCCATATCGAAAGTTACGATGATTTCTTAATCCTGGGTGATAGGTGTTAGAGTTCATATCACCATTCTTTCCCCAACCTTTTACTTGATTTACTTCTTGGTAATCCCCACCTATGCTTGGAAAATTATCTGCAATATGCCCCTACTCACCATAGTGCCCACATAAAATCATTTACTTGATTACCCGGTGGCTCTTCTCTGTTCAATCTTCCTGAATCACTAGGTGTGTTAGACACTGATCTAACATGGGGGTGTCTTCCTCTCCTTTGTGTTTGGGCATTTCGCTCTGAAGTCACAACCATCTTCTCTAAGAATTCCCAATCCACTTGTTCATAGTTAGTGCCAAATGTGCCATTGGATATGGAATTGAGATCCCGTTCATCATCTGATGTCAAATCTTCATGGAATGCATTTAATAACTCCCATAATTGGATACCATGATGTGGGCAATTCTTTAACAACAACTTGAATCTAGTGAAAGCTTCATGAAAGAGCTGTTGCATAAAATTCCTAATGCTCTTTCTGACATCATTGGTTCTTTGATTGGTGTATAACTCATCTAAAAATTGTTGTTGCATTTTAGTCCATGTGTAGATAGAAGATGATGGTAAAAAGTGAAACAATTGTTGAGATTGATCTTCTAAACTGAACTGAAACAAAACCAATTTCACATTATCTGATGTGAATCCCTGCCCTCCAATAGTGTAGCAACGTGCATCATAAGCAGCTAGATGCAAGTATGGCTCTTCGATTGCTAATCCATGATATTTGGGAAGGTTTTGGATAGCATGTGACTTTACTTCAAATGACCTTCCTTGTTGCTGTGGAATAACTATTGGTGACGGGTTGTTTGCAATAGAAGGCCTAAAGTGACTCTCAATACCGTAACTGGACATTTTTCGAATCTTCTTGGAATACCCTCTACATTCGGTTGATCACTGATCCTTGGGTATTGCCTCTAATCCCTGTTTACTAGTGGTTGTTAAGGTATATGCTTCTCTGGCATTCTGTGGTTATAGAACATAGGTTGAGTATATCCACATTCAACATTAGTGTATCCACTTCCAAAAATCCCAACATTCTTCCTTGGACTATCTGCAAGATCATCAAATTCAGGTCATCCTCATAATCTCCTAAATATCCCCCATGTTCAAATGGAGTGGTGATTAGTGGTGGGATATGAAACGATGATGTGACATTTGTTGGATTAAAGTTTGGTGGTGGGGGTGGTTGATAAGGTGGTACATGATCGGGTAGTACCCGAACATATGGTGAGCTATACTGGGTGGTTTGTGGTTGTGATTCAGGAAATGTAGGCAAAGGTGGAATGGATGATGATGATGGACCTCCCAACTGAACTGGACTTGTATCAGTCCAAAAAAATGATTCAGTCGATTTTGGAAGACCAGATGATGGTGGATCCATGGGTTTCTTGGATGGATTTCCTGAAGGTTCCATTTTCAGGTTTGAAGTTGGAGATGTGAACAACTTGTTTTCTCGATGTAGAACTTTGTTTTGCCTTGCTGATTTCTCAACTTCTGGATCAAACGCTAATGGTGAAGTCTTTCCAGAATTTCTTGTATGATGCATGGATGTCACACGCCAGGCCTGCGAGCTGGATCGAAAACTCGTCGGGCGGAATAGTCCCGAGACGTGATTGAATCGGAGTGATCATATTGTTTATATTACACATGATAATATGAGAACACTAATTTACGTAAGATAAAAATAAAATTAAATTAGAACTGTTTCATAATCTAATTTTATTACAACTTGAGTTGGACATCTCTGGAGCTTGGCCCAGATGTCTCACAAAAATTGCTTGCAAAAGAGCAAGTCTTGGATCTTGTAGCCGATGAGGACTGGTAAGATTTCATGCAAGAGTTGTAGGTTCCTCTAAGAAATCCTATCTCTAAAATCCATCCTTCTTACACATGTTCTTCATCTGAGAACATGTAAAATCTGTCAACACTAGGTTGGTGAGTTCATTGCGAGTTTTAAAAATATTAGATTTTGAAAAAGGTTTGTAGAAATCTCTTTCCTTTCACAATGGTTTTGAGAATGGTGTTGAAGACACGAATGAAATACACAAGTGTTTAAATCTGAATCTTATTATTGACAACATCCCAATCATTGAAGATAGTTCATATATAGGCCATACGTAAAGCCAAGGCTCGGCCAGCAGCCCACCACTACTTCGATAATCCACGAGGATGTCCTTAGAGGAAATCAGATTTCTCCACTTCTGCACTCCTATTCGACTCGACAAACGCTTTGGAAACGCATTGGAAAAAGAAATATCTTGAGGAAAAGAGTGTATGATTTGTCTCCTGATATAGGATATCTTGTTTCTTTTTTTTTTTGTTTTGAAAATCACACAATTTACACTCCTTTCCTATTTGTTTGACATCGTTTGTTTTATACCAGTTTGAAAATCGTCCAACACCTAACTTTGAAAACTTATTTGTATTGAAAACCTGAAATAGTTTGTTGGGTGGGTTTGTAAGTGTGTTTTGTCTGTAATATCACCCATGTGATCATTTACCAAACACAACTGATACGCCCTTGTTGATTAGTTCCCATGGAACTAATTCGAGTGTTGTCATTTGTATGTTTGCGTGTAACGTACCAGCCTCAGCGCTGGAGGTTGGTTAGACCTATGATACCATCTACGTTACTGTCGGTTGACCTGCGTCAACTAATGGTAAATGACTCGTGAAAAATTGATTTACTTGTGAACTCCTTAGCGAATTCTTGATGTTTAACGTAGCTTGGGTTACTTGGCCGATTGGGCCGATTCTGCATATAGTTGCCTTTTACTATTTTTCATACAAAAGATAATTGGGTTGACACAAGCATCAACGGCCTTGAGATGAAATTTATAATTTGATTCAATTAAGTAATCTTTTTGTAGCATTGTTTGATATGTACCATATATCATGAAACAAGTCGTCTTTTTAAGTTTTTCTTATGATTCTTTTAAAATATAAAGCCTTATGTTAACATAAAATAACATTATCATGTTAATTTGTTAACATCTTTGTGCTTTATAAAGGCTAGATTAGAATAGCTAACACATTATAACATCTCATTAATAGTACAAAACATTTCACTTATTATAATGTATGTATAATTAATAGTAAAAATGCTCATGTTAAATATTTGACTATAAGAATTCAAGTTAGAAAAAATGAAAAGATATTATGAACACCAAAACAATATTTTAGTAATAAGTCTCATTAAATTGATAACTTTTTGTTTGTATTCGTAATATCAAAAATACTTAAAATAAGCATGAATTAATATATATACATACATATATTTATTAACATTAAGTTAAGTTTATAATAACTTTTTATAACACTGATAACACCCTAATCCGATAAGGCTTTACGTGTCACTTACACATAAATCACAATTATTGCATGAATTATAACATAACTAAAACAAACTTAAAATCTTAAATGTTACAACAGTCATTTAAAAGATAATCTTACGATATTTTCATTAGATTATTTATTTCAAATAAAACTATGGAAATTCAATTTTAACTTCTTCTAACGATATTAATTACCTAAGGTTTGGTCAAAAATTTATCTAAAGGAACATAGCTGGAAGAAGAAGAAACTTGCTAAAGTTGACAAGGCCAACTTATTCATGTAGCTTACGTTGAAGTATCTACTACTTTGGCCTTGATAAATGACCTAAACCCACTATTCTTTACCAACATGCTAAGGCAGGAACGACACTCTTGGCCTTACCGTGGTAGGAGACCTCATGTGACAAGATCGGAGGTGATAGACAAGTGAAAGGACTAGCTAGAGTTGAATTTGGGGTTCCCTTCTAATCTGCCTTGCTCCTTTATATATAATGTTGCAATCATGAGAGCCTGTGTCCTCAAAAATTCACCTCTTCCTCTTTGAGTATAAGATGTTTCTAGCATCCTAGTACTTTCCTTGAGACTTGCAACCAATTCTTTTTTGATGTAACTAATTGATTGTAGCTTCCTCTGTTGTCCTACTTGAATCAGCCAGCCTACTTTGGTGTCCGGAGAATGTCATTTCCTTGACCTTGGCTTTACCCATTAAATAAACCAAGGTTCCTTTTGTTGTACTTCATATTCTTTTCCAGCTCATATCCGAATGAACGTATTTCATATGCTACTTGTGTTTGCTCCTCCTAGCAAGTTGGTCAGAGTAGTTTATCCTATGTCATCAACGTTATAAATAAATTAAGATGGTTCCCTTAGTTATGAATTTCGTATAAGTGACATGTCAACTCTAATCGGATCAGGGTGTTACAATTTATAGTAATTCATATTAGTTTATAATACAAAAAAATCCTACAATGGAATCAAGAAATAAGTCATTCTTTTAAAATGTCTTTTCTTGCTCAGAATAAGAACACGTGAGTTCACTATGGGTGTAAAGGAGCCGAGCTGATTCCGAGCTCGTTAATTTTTTTATTTTCAAGGCTTGAGCTTTGCTCGTTAGAAAATTTATAGGCCCAAGCTTGGCTAGGCTCGACTTGTATATATCTAAATTATTTAATTTATTTACTTAAATTACTAATTTAATATATATTTATAATTTTACTTTCCAAATTTAACATAAAAATAAAAGATATAAATATATTTACCATAATTTTATATATAAAAACAACTAATTTTATAAATATACACTTAATATAATAGATAAACGTTATAAAAATAAAAAGCTTGTTTAAGCTTGCGAGCCGGCTCGAGCTCGATATGTAAAGCTCGAGCTTGGCTCGGCCTCGATGACTAACGAGCCATATTTTTGGGCTCGAGCCTGGGCTCGTTCGAGCTTTTTACTGATCCGATCCTGAGTATTTCACGAGCCAGGTTGATCCATTTATACTCCTATAGTTCTCTAACCAATTGATGAGATTGTAATCCTTAAGGTTATTCTTATTTCGAAACTTAAATATAATAGTGCCAAATTTAATATAATGGAAAGCTAGGGGAATCTTAGTGAATATTTTATTCTCAAATAAAATTAATAAACTAATTTAATTAAAGTTAATAAGGTTTATTATGAATAAAATCAACTTTTAATAAAATAACTCGCTTTATAATAAAGCTTGTATTTTAATGAAATTTTATAAATTTATGAAAGATAATAATAGTAATAATACATCTTAAAACTTAATCTAATTATGAAAATAGTCCATATTAATAGCATTTGCATGAAAATGTATAAAAATAATAAAAATATATGAAAAAAATTAGTTAAAATACATAATAAAAAGTATGAAACTTCTTTTAGATGCATTTGTATATGAAATCATAACTTAAATAAATTAGAGGGACCAATGTTATAATATATGAAAACTGTTTCAGTATATTAAAAGTTGAAACTGAATTTGTACAAGAACAAAAACAAAAAGGACTAAAAGGGTAAATACCCTATTCCCCTTCCCTTCTTCCCTGTCTCACTATTCAAACCCCATTGGAACCGCGTACCTTCCAAAAACCAACATAAACGAGTAAACAATTCGAAATTCGAATTCCTTTGCGATGCCACCTTGTTTCCAAATCAATCTACGGGTTTTATTCCAAAAATAAATACCCAATTACGCGTGAATTTTACAAACAAAAATAAAACCAAGATAAAAACATACAATCAAATTCAATACACACACATATATGCAACATCGTTCTGATCCTAACGAATCCAATAACACATATTGAAACCCTCTAAATCCTTTGAACGAACTCAAGAGCATGCGCGACCACACTGTTCTATCGAAATCAACAAAAAGGAACTAATTCCGAGTATATTCTTACATCAACCTACTCGTTTTAGTCTAAGGGTCAAAATCCCTAACATCCTCAGGGCTCACGATCATCATTTCACAAGAATTGGACCTGGATCAAAAAATATGTTATATTATTTGCGAGACGATTATCTATTGCAGACTTATTTGAAGTAGTAGTTTTATACAATTACTGAAACTGGTTTGAGAGAACATTTTATCTATTGCAAACTTGTGTTTTGCATGTCTTAGTTTAACACTTGATCACTCTTGACTAAGTTCTATGTATTACACTTGTTTGAAAGAACTTTGTTCTTGTTGTATTCATCTTATATGGAAACATGATTTATACGTGGTTAGATTCTAATTTTAGATAGTTTAAATGTAATGCATCATTTATTTTTAAAACATTTATTTAACTGTATGTTATACTCACAAACTATTTATATAGTTAACCCAAAAACCTATTTTTACATATGTAACATGTTAAGATGAAAAGACGTAGGATAAGATTAGTGGACTTAGTTTAACTGTAAACAATTTTAGGTTTTCAATCGTATTGTAAACTACTTCATTGTAATTGTTTCATATTCAACTTATGTAATGTTATTTAAATTTAATGAATGAATTGTTGTGTTGTTTAAATGGTGATGCATTAATTATTCAAACATATTAATAACACCATGAGCTAATAAACAATCGAGCTCGCGCCCTGACGTATTCCACCATTAGTCGAGATGTGACAGAGATTGTCCAAGGTGAAACTCAATAATAGTTAGAGATCGAAGAGGTTGAGATAAGAAGAAAAAGACAAATGATTAAGAAATCTTGTGGGCCGATTTTTTTATATGGTTGCGGGTAGGGGTGAGCATTTTTTGTGCGAACCGACCAAAACCCGAAAACCGGCCCGACTTTTATAACTATGGGCATGTTTCGGTCCCTAGTATTTACATATTTCGGGCTCGGGTCGGATTTTGATCCTTACCCGGCAAAAAATAGAAAATTAAAACCTGACCGCACAACAATTGAACAAACCAAATCCACATCTACATCTTTTAGCCTCAGGCCATTAGTCATATTAAAGTCTTTATTGATATGGCTTACTAACTTTAACTTTGTTTCGTGGGTTGGGGGAGGGTGGGCGGAAGGTTGATCAGTGAATGCTGTGGAGGGGAGAGATGTGGTGCGTCGACAGTTGAGGGGCGGAGGAGGCGTAACGAGATGAAGCAAATTAGGAGAATAAAGTTTTAACCTAGGCTTGGAAGTGGTTGGAAGAGGTGAGAAGTGATTGATTCATGTCTGCACAAAGAGGACGGACATATGTTTTTTAATAAAATGTCTTAGAAAAAACAAACAAGCTGCATAACCCAACATTTGCTCGTGGTTTGCGGCTGCAAACATGAGAGGTTAGGAAGAGGTCTTAAAAAAATCAAACACCACATAAGATATTTGAGATATACAAGGACTCATGAACTACATTCTTGCCAAGATTTAGGTGATACAATGATCCTAATTATATATATAATGCAAAAAATTCCAAATACACAAATGGTATCAAAACAAACTCTTATAGTTAGATTACATGGAATATGATTTCATCACATTAAATTAATTTGGAGAGACAGGGTTGCTACATCAATTTGTGAAAGACATCCTTGGATGGTCTAAACATTTTAAGACTATTTGCATACATTATAATTGTTAATTAAATATTAATAGAGCTCAAAATGTAATGTATAATAACAAATCAAAATGCATTAGACGTAGACATAATTTATGGATGGGGTTTGGAATGATAATTATGTATGTTTAATATCAAATTTTATGCATATTATGTGTTTGATTGGTTAGGATTAGATAACTATGCAAGCTTATGTGTTTGTAGGTTAAATTCAAGAATTGGGAGCTTTAGGGAAGCATAAAATGATTGGACATGGAAAAGATCCTAATCTTAAGTGATAGAAGATCAAAATACGAAGATTTAGGTTTTTACGGGGCTTGAAACGGACTTAAAATGAGAAAGATATGAAGAAAAATAGCTAGGAAGGAATATGGCTAGATCAAAGCTTACGGGCTGACCATAGCTTATTGCACTTTCTAACATAACCTGTAGACCATAGCTTACGGGCTGGCCATAGCTTACGGTCAACCTTAACAGAAAGTTCCAACCGTAGCTTACGGCCAGACCATAGTTTACGGTCCTGATGAATTCTGGACCTATAAAAACACGATTTTTAGGGTTTTTTGAGTATCTTCTTCCACCCCAGTCGGTTCCAGAAGATTTTGGACGGCAAAGGAAGTCAAAATCGAAGCTTTTTGGCCATTCTCTTCCATCCAATCATTGCCAAATCATCCCAAATGAAGATCCATTCAAGATTTGAAAATCAATTCGACGAGATAAGCAGCTTAATTTTTCGTGGTTTCCTTCGGGAAAACTATGAAGCATGCTGGAAATGGTACCAAGGGTCTACATGTTGTGAAGACAACCAGGAGTACTCCCAAACAATAGAAGCAAAACTCTCACCGAATAAGATACCCTCAAGAATGCAAACTGAGGAGAGTGTGACACCCCGCAAATTCCAGGTCAGCAATTCTTAATTTTAAATAATAATATGTTTTATTATTTCATACGTGGCACTAGAATAATTGTATTTAGTGTGACACGTGGCACAACAGCTAGAATACATCGATAATTCGAGGAATTATCGCACAACACTCGCACGTGTCTTGAATAACGAACGTTGGTGAACGGATCAAATCACAGTACACTTTCACTGCACATAGGTTCTAGGGAACCTAAGATATTGGGAACAATGACTAAATGTTGAGAAATGATGATCATAATAGAAAAATACGCGAAAATCGGTTCAAAACAAGAAAACTAGGCTTATTGGACTTCTCTGGGACCCATCGCGGTACGCGATGGCCCAACGGGAGGAATTATAGCGATACGCGACAGGCATCGCTGGGGTTTGGTTCCCGAAATCCTTCGCGGTACGCGAAGATTATTTTAAACCTCCATCGCGGTACGCGACAGGTGCCAGTCGACAAATCTTTATAAAATCAAGACCACCATGCCTATTAACTCCACTCTTCATCATTTCTCCGATTGTACACGCCACATCTCGACCAAACTCGTCTGCAAACAGCTGATTTGACACTTGGGAAGCCATGGGAGACCTCCATTGAAGCTCCAAGCTTGAAGGTTTGAAGGTTGATGGCTTGAAGACCCATTGGAACTCAAAACCACCATCACAACCGTCTCATTTCTGCAATCCAGAGAGTTTAGGGGCGGTTCTTGTCGACATCTTGGCATTCTTGAAGCATTAGAAGGTAGTTCTATACCCAAAACACACTTTCTTCACCTTTACACTCACATGCATGACTTTAAACACACATGTAAACACCCTAGATGCACATGCACGAATTCTAGTTCTGGGTTTGATGATGTTTACATGATATTTGATGATCTAGGATGATTAGATGGTGTATCTTTACTATCCATGATGATGTTGTTATGATAGGATGGTCCTAGTAGTTAAAATGATGATTTTAGCAACATGAATGTATGATCTAGGTGGTTTTACACGATTGTGGAGATTGAAATGATGTTATGAGTGTTATTGATGATGATTTGAAAGAGTAGAAATGATTGATTATGTTGATAAATGATCATTTGGTGAATATTGCTAAATTTAGTAACTTTAATGTTACAAGTTATGCATTTGTGATGAAATAACCGCATTGGTATGTTTAGATTCATAAGTTATGTTTTAAAAGGATATTTAGAAGTTAGATGTTGATTATTTGGTACATTGAAATGTTAGACTTGTCAAAAGGATGATTATAGTCATTTTAGCATAATTACTATTTTAATAACTTTGTTGATGAAGTAATGTTAAATTATGATTTGGGTTATGATGATATGTTTAGATGATGTTAAAAGGTTTATTTTGGTGATTGGTGACATAAAATGGATTACAAATGTTTAGATGGTCATCTTTATGCAAAAACTACTAAGTTACTATTTATAGTAACTTTATTTTTAGAAAAACCAAAGTATAAACAAGTTATATGATTTATGCATGATAAGTGAATTAAAAGGCTTTAACATGATGATGTACTATGTGTTAACATGCTCACTTAGGATAAATATGCATATTAGAGTAATCGGTCTTGAATTGTTGCTTGAATTGCCTAAACTGGAAACTTTCCTGAAATAGAAACTTACTATAACTAGTAAGTTTCCTCACAAAAGTGACTTTGGTATCCGTACACATCACACGACACTAAACTGCACGTTACACGAGCACTTGATCCAAAAACCGTCACCAACGGGTCGTTAGGTCAAACACGGTCAACCCGACCCACATAACAACTTGGAAGTTGTTAGACACGAACACGGTCCTGTGAGACCCACATATATGCAAACACAAACTTACAACACCTATGTGATATAGGTACCTACTAGCCGGCGAGCTACACCGTTCTTGTAAGAACACGCACTTCTCAAACTCAGGTGAGTTTACGGCCCCACTTTTACTCTTTAACTGTTTTACTGAAACTTTGGGGTGAGAATACAATGCAACTGTTTTAGATATATGACTGGTATGTTGTGAAAACCATTTTCGAGTGTAACTATTATCGCATAAAGCCCTCACTTATCCTTACCGTTAATTGTATCACAAACGAGTCGTAATTACGTAGTACTACTGGGTTTGACTAACCCCACTCGGCACCAATGTTGACTGGAGGTCATAACGAGTGTAATTTCGATGGGAATGCGGGTTCAGCGATGACCTGCGGAGGCAAACGGAAACAGTCTAGTTTCGGTAAGATGAACTGACACACTCCACGGATCGTAGTATCCAACTAAACTTAACATACCCAGTATATGTCTGTTTACTATTTCTGTCTGTCTAAACCTGTGAACTCACCAACTTTTTAGTTGACACTTTTCGCATGTATTCTCAGGTAACTAAAAAGGAGCACACGCTAGGATGCGCACAAGGAAGCGATAAGGAGTCTGGCTTGCATATAGACTCGTGTCCTAGGCTTTTGTGTGCATTTGATATATTTTGAAAATAGGTTTAACTATGTAGTGTCTGTTAAACAATTTACTTTCCGCTGCAAACTTATTTACTTATGATGTTGAACATTTTCCGCTGCTTATTGAATGAAACTATGTTATTTTACAAATATGTGTGACTGTGTAACTCATATAGAGTCGTTCTATATGACCATGAGCTGTGATCCTGGCCACGTCACACCCACGTGGACTAACACCAAGAGTGGGAATTTGGGGGTGTGACAGAGAGAGACATCCGACATCTGCGGTTTCAACGAGTGTCGGGAGCAACAAAGGAATCATCTTGAGGATGCTAGAATTAAGTCGGCTCTAGAACACATTTAACCAGAGAAATAAATTTAGGTACGGTAAGAGAACAAACAAGAATGCCAACACAAGACATTCTTCATCTCCCAAATGAGTAAGAAAATTTCAACAACCCAACACCAGAAACGCAAAGGCTGTTGCATGACTTCACCGTAGGAGATCAAGGCTAATCCCACATGGTGAGATGGAATCATCCTCTACATCCGGTTTCCAACTCACTTACTTGAGAAGAAACACTAAGATCGAACTCAGGAGACAACTCAAACCGGTAAATACAGCGAACTTGTAAGAGACATTTTAGGACAGGCACGAGAGAACTATGCTGTCAGATTTGCAAGATCACAACTGAACGATCCACACATGATCACCGGAAATGACTTGAGAGAACGTCTCTAGATCCGCAAAGTGGAAACACAACTTCAATGAGAAGTCTAAACAAGTTAGACTAACTCACTAAGCAAACCTCAAATTCTATACGAACCAAGTTCATAAATATACCCCAATCGAAAAACGTAGTACTCGCATCCAATATATGACACGAAGAAGATGTTAACATGAAGAGTCGATCGACTGATAACAGATAACCCCATAGGGGTATCAAGAGTGACCGATCGAACTCATACATCTAATTTTGTCCAAACTTTAACCATCAACTCGATCAAGGAATGACACTAAAACATAGATGGTATCGTAACATCATTTGTGTATCAACCACCTGTGTAAAACCGAGTTGACTAAATTATGGCATCGCGAACCACGAGAATTCATGCGTACACCCGATTCATTCTTACCGAATCACAAGTCGACAGCCACAATCAACAAATCACAGGACTAGAACGAACTGCATGTTAGTGGATATGAGACAATAATGACATTTTTTCAATGTAAGTCTCAACACTGCATGGAAACATGAAAGCTCAAACCATACCCATCATTTCCTAGAACATTCAAAAAGGAAAATGAGGTCTCGATGACACATTTCAAATTTTGGGACGAAATTCCTTTAACAGGAGGACACAGTGACAACCGGTATACGAGCTACCATTAGTCTGAAATCCAAGGGTGTACACGATAACATCGTAGAAGACTGTGCTACGAGAGTGACGATAACGATAATAAACAACAAATCAAATACAAGGATAATTCCTAAGACAGTTGGGAAAATCCATTTCATCACACAAACATGAATCAGAAGAAAAGACAAACACCTTGTGAGGGAAAACAATGAACAAAAATATGAATAGATACCATTTAGAGTATTGATCCAACAAGATATTTGCATGGGTGACGATCCATACGAATATGTTGTTGGAATTGATACATTAAATGATATCTTTATAGTACAAAATAAGGTCAGCAGGGAAGGCGAACACTGCTTTTGTATGCGTGACGATTTGTACAAATGCAAACGTGAGTTTTACAACGCTGATATAAAATAATAACAATTCTAATAAAATATTCACCAAAATAACTTAATAATTTAATAAACAATCAAAATTTTAGCACACACACTCATTCGTATGAATGGACCCTCATTCGTATGAATAGACACAATTGGTGAAGCTTTACAACCACATAGTCATTCGGGTGAATGGGATTCGTTCGTACGAATGACTCATTCGAGCGACAACACAGGTATAAAAGCAACACTTACGATTTTTCTCTCATTTTTCGCCCTTTTCATCCAACAAAACCCTCTCCGAACCCCATTCGGATTTTCAACAATTTCCACACGAAATCGGACCATTTCAACGTCCAAATCGTGTGTATTTCAACCCCAACACCTCCATTTCAAGATTTCAACCATTTTCAACACATTCCGGTCAAATACGAGCTCCATAGTAAGTATTAGCACCGATCCTTTGCATCAAAACACTTCAAAACGTTTTGCCATCAATTTTGGCCATAAAAACACCACAAACAACCCACGATTTAAAAAATGTCGTTCTTGTTGAATCAACAGGCGAATGAGCCGTAAGAAAGCTCATTCATACGAATGAGATACCCCATTCTCTTGAGAAACTCACCAGAATAAACCTTTAGATGAATGAGCAACCCCACGAATGAAATGGACTCATTCCCATGGAACATCCATTCGAATGAAGGCCCATTCACATGAATGGATCGCCAGAATGAGAGTGTGCATCAGCATCCTTCCATTTATGTGAATGAAGGTCATTAGCACGAATAGGCCATTCGCATAATTATATCGATAGAACCGAAACTTAGACCAGAATTTTAAATCTAATCAAAATAAAACACATTTTCCAAAATCACATCAAGAAACAGAACACACAACCACCCAACACTTCACTAACTAATAAATAATTATAACATAGGATTCAAACCTAGAGAACTTACCGAGTGAGTGCATCGACAACCCATAACCACAAGCGAGTTTATAGACCCCTTCTTTTCAATTTTCTGCCTTCCAAATCATTTGGGGCTGAGAACATGAAATCTCTTATTCGAATGTTAATCGAAAAAGAGTTATTTTCAAACAGATTTTACACATTGCATCATCAACACTTTTCAAATTCAAACAAGGATTCCAAGGATTCGGAACATAGCTAGAAAGGAGTGTCCGTTAATCATGGCAGTTCGAGGCTTTGTGCCCAACCAAGAGGTGAACGGACACGACTTGAGAGCTGATGTTACACATCCAAATCAAACAAGCAACAATTTTCCATGGTATCTGTCTAGGGTAATTCACTAGAACATGTGTTCTTGCACCCAACCGAAACTGACATAGTCAGTTTTTTATTTGTTACGAACCAATCGGTTTTCGGTTTTCGTTTTTTCGGTTTCGGTTCAGTTTCTTTTTTCGGGTTTTTTGTTCTCTGTCACACCCAATATTGAAAACGTTGTAACAACCTCAAAAATTCAGGTCCAATTTGACCTTTTATTGTTTACTACATCGTCTAGAATATTTCGTAAATTACTTGCTAAGTTAGAAATGTATTCGATATTCTATGGATCAATTAAAGGGATATGTTATTTCAAATAACGGACTTAGAACCAAAAGCGAAAGGGTTTGAATCGACATTAGACGGTAAATTGAAAATCACTTTACTCTGCTCAAACACCTTAACAATTTAATTACAACAATTAGTAAGTACAATACCAACATAATTGTTTTATACAAGAACGTAAATATATACACACATCTACAAGCATACATAATAAAGTATATACATGGAATCATTTATGTAAAACAACTATTTTATTTAACACACATATTTAATTATAAGCAAAAATACAAATATATGTATGTATGTATGTATAGACAAGCAACATTCATATATATGTATTATAAACAAAATACATGCATACATACATTTATTCATACACATATACACAAATACATGTACATATGCAAACAACACAAATCAAACGATTACAAAACACACATATATATACACACACATACATACATGCACGCACGCACGCATACATACATACATACATACATACATACATACATACATACATACATACATACATACATACATACATACATACATACATACATACATACATACATACATACATACATACATACATACATACATACATACATACATACATACATACATACATACATACATACATACATACATACATACATACATACATACATACATACATATATGGATATATACATCACATACACTCAACCAAAAAACAACAAAAGAAATTCCTGCCAAGTCAAGCCCACTACCTATTCCACCAATCCCTCTATCCCTTTTCCTTTCAAGATCATTTCCACTTTCTAGCAACATTGGTCAGTCAACTTCCAGACCCTATAACTCATCCCACACTCCACCAAATGCATCTATTTCTTTTTCACAATATACCTTAATATCCTCCAAAAATATCCCAAGTAGTCTCACTCATTTGCATCAAGAAATCGTCCTCCAAACAGCCTCCAAAGTTCAGCTGCGTAGAAATGACCTGTTGTGCTACCTTCATTTCTTCATCAGAGTTAAAGTATCAAATAGATTCCAAATCACCTCATTCTTTTTCTGATCTACTTGGACTTCAATTTAATCTGTCTTGGTGAAAACCCCAGGAGCATTTCATACCCAAATCAAAGCTTAAAGTTTTTGAAAACGTGGAACAAGTGCAGCAACATCTCATACAAAGACTTGTATCTTCCTTCTTCATTAATTCTTGAGCTTTTGACCTCAAATCCTTCCAAAAACTCATCATGGTGTTTTTTTGTTATCATTTGAAGGTCATACCATCTCATAATCCATATCCTTCATTATCCATAAAGAACTAGGTAAGAAATGTCTATTTTTGAAATTAAAAAATATATTTCTTCTTGTTTTTGTACTCTATCATATACTCTTTCTAATATGTAACGAAAACTTGGTTTTAAACAGAAAATAAACATTGTTTAACATCCAAAATTTTGTGGTTTGGAAGCCATGGTTGTAGATGCACTTAATGTCCCTAGTTCGATTTTGTATCATTCATCATGTAAAAATCAAGTTATATTAATGGAATTTGTCTTTCTATATTGTTCTTAATGTTTATGTTTTAGTTATGTGATTATATGATTGGGTGATTTATTTTTTAATTAATTGAGTATGAGTATTGTTCATTCGGGCGAATGACTCTAACGTATGAAGTCATTCGCCGAATGAAACTAGAGTATGACTATAGTCAGCGAATGAGTCATTCGCCGAATGACTCATTCGACTGACTTACCCTATTCGCCAGAGTCATTCGCCGAATGAGTTGTTTCGGCCACTCATTCGGCCGAATGTCTACTGCCTATATATACAAGTTCAAAATCATTTCAACTCTAACTTCTGAGAACCCTCATTCTTCCCTGTGTGCTCTAGTGTCAAACCCCTGAAGATTTGAGCGTTTCTTGCTGTCCAAGTTCGATTCATAGCTTGTGGTGTTCGATTCTCACTCAAACGTTCATCTTGCACATTCGAATCACCACGTTTGCTGTTGGTTTCGATTGGAAAACCCTGGAATAGGATTCCACACTATTCCAGAGGCTGTAGAGCAGATTTCCCTTGATTTCGTGCTGTTTCCGAGATCACATTTGGTCCTACAAAGTTACTGTTTCATTGCAAATCTGTGGATTTTTGTGATAGTTTTTGTCCAAACGTCTATCTCAAATTGTTCATTATCATCTCATGATGTTCTGTACCAAATTTGGTGGTTAGATCTGGTCAAAATCTCAAGTTATCACGATTTTTGTTGCAAAAACCCTCAGATTGGCCGAATGTACATGGCGGCCGAATAGTTTTAGCCGAATAAGCCTCATTCGCCCGAATAGCCTCATTCGCCGAATAGCTTCATTCGTATTTCTTATTCGGCGAATAACTCTCATTCGGACTCTCATTTGCCGAATAGGTTCATTCTCTTTACTCATTCGCCAGACAGTCATACTCAGTCTCTCATTCGCCAGTTCTATCACATTCGGCCCCCGTCATTCGCCCTAAGGATCTTCATTCGGCCATCAGTCTGAAAATTTTCTAAGTGTTGAATCTTGTTGTTCTTGATTCTATGGAGGATTTAGCATTGATGGCGAACCAGAATCATCGTATTCAGACTTTGTTACCGACTGAGACTGGAAACTCTAATAAAGCTCCAAAGTTGCTATCTTTAGACGATTATCCACACTGGAAGTATCGGTTTGAGATTCATATCAATGGGGTGGATACAAACTTATGGATGATGATTGAGGGAGGTTATCTGAGGCCTCTGAATGAAGATGGAACTCCTATGCTTGTCACATGGATGACTATGATTATGAGAAGAAAGCCTATGCTATTCTATCCCAGTCCATTGCCACTGATATTTTCCATCAGTTTAGACAGTTTACCTCTGCAAAACTACTGTAGGATGCACTGCAACAAAGATATGAAGGTAATGATGCTTTGAAGAGCATCAAGTCAAAGGCATTGAGAAATGAATTCAATAGCTTCATGTATGTGGGAAATGAGTCACTGGATGAGTTGATTGCTAGATTTTATCATCTTTTGAGTGAGTTATTCAATCATGAAGTCAAGTCAACTACTCAGGAAAAGATCCAGTGTTTGGCAGATGCTCTACCTCCAAAGTGGGAGTCATTTTTTATGGTACTAAAGCAAAATCAGATGCTGACACATATGGACATAAATGATTTCATTCAGAAGTTGAAAGAGCAAGAGATAGAGAACAAGTGGAAGGCCAAGAGAGTTGCCCAAGTCCAGGACCCATCGTTGTATTATTCTACTCCTACAGTTGAGAAATCATCTTCTCATGCTCCATTGAAGACATCTTTTGTTTCTCAGACTACTGAAGCTCCATCATCTACTCAGATTCATTTTAGTCAATCATCCTCTTCATCCAATTCTCAAAAAGAACATCATCAGCCTGTAACTAGTTTGAAGACAGAAAATTTTGATAAAGTGACTATGGAGATTGCCAAAGAGCACATGGGACTTCTATCTACTCTAGTCAGCTCTTATGATGGTTTAGTAGCAGGACAGATTGGCAATCCTTATCTGACTAATGATGATTACTCTCAGATAGATCTAGATGACATGGAAAGGATTGACATTATGTGGGCTTTGGCTAGTGCTGTCAGAAGAGCTAAAGAGTTTGTGAAGAGAACTGGAAAAGACATCAACTTAAACAAAGATTCTAAGTTTGGATTTGATATGGCTTCTGTCACTTGCTACAATTGTGGAGAAAAGGGTCATTTTGCTAGACAGTGCAAGCATCCTAAGAAAGCTGGAAACAAGAATCCTTTTCAGCATCAAAAGTCTTCTGCAGCAAATCCAGAGAGAAGACTTGTTCCTATTGATTCTCCTGCTCAGACCAGTTCTTCAAATACAGGCAAAGCTTTGATGGTACAGCAGGATGAAGGTGAAATTGGGATTTCAGATTTAATTCTGAACAGGGGGCAAGATCAAGCTTGTGTTGCTGAGATCCAGAAGATGGATGATCGACTTGAGGAGAGTATTGTTGAAAGAGCACAGATCAAGATAGAAGAAACATCTGGATCAAAGTCTGAGAGCTTGACTGATTCTGACACTCATCTGGATCAGTAAGGGTACTGATCAAAAGGGTAAGGGAAAGGAGAATTATCAAAGATGTCCTCCACCAATCTTAAACAGCTTTGTCAATTCACCCAATGACAAGGATGTTAAAGATTTTCAAGTGATCACTCCATTAGTAATTGATCCAATTGGGATGGTTACTGATGAGGGTTCCTCCTTAACAGAGAAATCTCTTGTGGATGGGACTGTTGAAGATTGGGTTTCAGATTCTGAGGATGAATCTGACAATTCATCTGATGATATTACTGCTCAGAATCAACCTTCTGCTGTCGTGAAAGGTGACCCAATCTATTCTTCCAAAATTTATCAAGCCTTAAGGTTTGTGAAAGCTTCAACAGAAAATGAAGCTTGTGCGTCGAACAAGTTTGACAATCTTGTTCAAAATGGTAAAAAGGGTTTGGGTTTTAATCAGAACATGCCTAAAACAAATGTTTTCAAACCACAAAGGCCTTCTTTTTCTGAATTAAAACATTTTCACAAAAAGGGTGAGAGAGTTTGTTTTGAGTATGGTGCACCTGGGCACATTGTTAGATCTTGCCCACAGTTGCTTAGACCAAAGGTTGCACCACCCAGACAACCAAGTAAAGTTTTTGTCAAACCTGTCAAATTTCATTCTGAGTTAATCTTGACAAAACCCAAACAACCAAATTAGGTTAAATCTGTGGATAAGGGTAAAGGGAAACTAATGAACTTGAATGTTCTCAAGACTGTTAATGTTAATGTTGATCAATCTAAATCATCATCCATTTATCTGAAAAATTCTTTCAGTAAAAATACAGTCTGGAAGATCAAGTCTGAGACTTCAGTTCCACCCACTTCAGACAAGGCTGTTTCAGATGGTAAATGGATCGATGTTATGATCCGAGACTCATTGGGTCAACCCAAGACTGTAAAGGCTTGGGTTCCCAAATTAAACTAATTGTCTTATTTTTGTGCAGATTGCCCCAACAGCTACTTTTAACAGCAATTGGATTGTTGATAGTGGGGCTTCTAGGCATATGACTGGTGATATTTCGCTACTCACCGAGGTTAACTAAGTTCGAGGTGGTTATGTAGCTTTTGCTGGTGACATAGGTGGTTTCATCACAGGAGAAGGAATCTTATCAAATGGACAAGTTTCATTTGACAAAGTCAGATATGTCAAGCAATTGGAGAATAATCTGCTTTCTGTCTCACAGATCTGTGATAAAAGCTACAAAGTTCTTTTTGATGACTCCAAATGCTACATTCTAAAGCAAGATGTAGTTATTCCTGAAGATTGGATCTTGATGTCTGCCCCCAGGAAGCAAGACTTGTACGTACTCCATATGGCCACAGCTTCAACTACATCCTCCACAGCTTCATGTTTTATGTCAAAGGCAACAGAAAAAGATTCAATACTTTGGCATAAGAGGATGGGTCATTTGAGTCTACGCAAGATGAATCACCTGGTGCACAACAATCTGGTTGAAGGGGTTAGTCTGAAGAATTTCAAGCTGTCTGATGTCTGCGTTTCTTGCAAAAAGGGCAAGCAAGTTAAGCGGTCTCACAAACCGAAGAAGTATCATTCAATCACTGTTCCACTTAAGCTGCTCCATATGGATCTTTTTGGTCCTGTTAACCGCAAGAGTATTGCTGGGGATCAGTACTGTCTTGTCATCACTAATGAATATTCCCGATACTTTTGGGTTTTCTTTCTAAAGGAGAAGTCTGAAACGTTTGAATGCATTCAAGTGTTGGTTACCAAACTTGAATCTCTCTATAAGCTCAAGATTCGCATACTCAGAACCGACAATGGGACAGAGTTCAAAAATCACAACCTGGAGAACTTTTGTAATGAACGAGGTATTGTTCAACAATTTAGTGCTCCATATGTTCCCCAAATGAACGGTGTTGCTGAGCGAAAGAACAGGACTTTGATTGAGGCTGCTAGGACTATGCTTGCAGATTCGTCACTTCCAGTTCAATTCTGGAATGAAGCTATAGCTAATGCTTGCTACACTCTAAATCGAGTGTTGATAGTAAAAAGACATGGGAAAACTTGCTTCGAATTGCTTCATAACAGAAAGCCAAATCTTTAGTATCTTGAACCATTTGGTGCACCATGCACTATGCTTAAGAAACATGAGCAAGGCAAGTTTAATGAAAAGGTGGAAGAAGGGTATTTTCTTGGGTACAGCACTCCAAATAAAAGAGTTTATAACAGATCAACTCAAAATGTGGAGGAGTGGTACCATGTTGATGTTCAGAAGTATTCCATGCCCCCACCAGGGAAGGGTCCTGATTGGATGTTTAACTATTCTGATCTGTTTGACTCCTTCAACATGCCTCCCATGTACACTGATGAAGATGTTGCTGTTAAGATGCTGTATGATGCACAAAATGCACCTGAAGAACTAATGCAACCTTCATCTGTTTCAACTCCTACAGCACAGACAAATGATGACAGTTCAGACACAGACGACAACTCAGTTCCTCCAGCTGCCCTTGAACCAGCTGTTGACAATCTTGTACCAGGACTTGAGGATCTGAATCTGAATAATCTTGATCCACAGGTTGAAGTTCCCGCTCACCCTGTTGGACGAATTAATCGGATTCATCCTCAAGAAAATATTATTGGAAGTCCTTTGGATGGAGTCAAGACAGGAAATCTGCTTTCTTCAGGAGGACTTGCAGACTTTCTTGACTTTGCAGATGTAAAATTTTGTGCTCACTCATGTTTTATCTCCCAAGTTGAGCCACGTACTGTTGCTGAAGCTCTCAAGGAAGAGTCTTGGGTAGATGCAATGCAAGAAGAACTCCTTCAGTTCAAAAAGTTAGGTGTTTGGCAATTAGTTGACAGACCAAAAGGTGTGAAAGTAATAGGCACCAGATGGGTTCTTCGTTGCAAGAAGGATGATCATGGTATCATTGTGAGAAACAAAGCACGTCTGGTTGTTCAAGGATTCATACAAGTTGAAGGTTTGGACTATAATGAAGTATTTGCACCAATTGCTCGACTTGAAGCCATTCGTATCTTCTTGGCTTATGCATCCTTCAAGAAGTTTAAAGTTTATCAGATGGATGTAAAGAGTGCATTTCTTCATGGTGTGATAAATGAAATAGTGTATGTTAGTCAACCTCCCGGGTTTGAGGATCCATTGCATAGAGACCAAGTCTACAAGCTAGACAAGGCCTTATATGGATTGCATCAAGCGCCGCGAGCATGGTATGAGACACTGTCTACTCACCTTCTGAACAACAGGGTCAGAAGAGGTGTCATTGACTGTACACTGTTCATTCGAGAAAAGGATGGTGACTTACTCTTGGTGCAAGTATATGTGGACGACATCATCTTCGGTTCAACAAATGATGGTCTGTGCAAAGAGTTTGAATAGGTTATGAAAGAGAAGTTTGAGATGAGCTCAATGGGAGAGATGAAATTTTTTCTGGGATTACAAGTGGATCAGTCTGAGGCAGGAATCTTCATTCATCAAACCAAATATGTTGGGGACATATGGAGTCGGTTCAGTATGTCTGATGCAAAGCCTGCTGGTACCCCACTGGCTGTCAATCACGGGATTACACCAGATGAAAAGGGGGAGTTAATTGATGCTACTTTGTACTGAGGAATGATTGGGTCTCTTATGTATCTTACTGCTTCTCGGCCAGACATCATGTTCGCCACATGCTTGTGTGCACGATATCAATCAAAACCAAGAGTGTCTCATCTGATTGCTGTCAAAAGGATTATGCGTTATCTGAAGGGTACTCCTAATCTTGGTTTATGGTACCCTAATGATGATAATTTTGAACTTACGGCATACAGTGACTCTGATTATGGTGGCTGCAAAAGAGACTTCAAGTCAACATCTGCGGGATGTCAGTTCTTTGGAACCCGTTTAGTTACCTGGCAGTGCAAGAAGCAGACGTCGGTGTCTACTTCAACTTGTGAAGCTGAATACATTGCTGCTGCTAGTTGTTGTTCTCAGATCATCTGGATCCAACAGCAACTCAGGGACTATGGGTTACATTTTTCTAACACTCCTATATATGTTGATAATACTGCCGCCATAGCTATCACTAAAAATCCTGTTCAGCACTCAAAAACGACATTAAATATCACTTCATACGTGATTGTTTTGAAAAGAAATTAATTGATGTTGTTAAAATTAACACTGATCACCAGAAAGCCGATCTTTTCACAAAAGCTTTTGATAAACCCAGATTTTTATATCTGTTATCGGCTAATGGTGTTTTCCAAAAGGATGAAGTCCTACCTTCATCTGAATCTAACAAATGATCATCGCCTTTCTTAGGTAGTTTTTGTTTTGTCTATTTCTTTTATTTCAGTTTTCTTGTCTATTTCTTTTCTTAATCAAAAACTCAAAAAAAAAAAAAATTTGTTTAGGTTTTTAGGGGGAGATAGTTGTTAATTGAAAAACCAAAAACATTTGAAAAATTGAAAAACCAAAAACATTTGAAAAATTCAAAAATACAAAAACAATTGAAAAAGTTAAAATTTGAGATGGTCTTTCTTTGAAAAAGTGATACACTTTTATCATGATATAGAAGCTGAGTTGAATGTGTAATCTGAACACACAAGAAAATTGTGATGTGATGTACTGATAGGCCAACTCTACAAATGAATAAACAGCTTGTGATAACTTAGAAAGTCTGGTTTGTGGAATCTGTTTTATAACACCATTTATGTGAAGAATAGTTTTTGACTCAAATCAAGTATACACCGGTCATCATGGAATCAAATCAGGCTTAAATTAAAGAAAAACAAAAACAAGCTGGTATTAAGCTTGAAGAAAAAGAAAAACAAGCTGGTATTAAGCTTGAAGAAAAATAAAAGCAAGCTGGTATTAAGCTTGAAGAAAAAATAAATGAAAGCTGGTATTAAGCATGAGAAATACTTGAACAAATTAAGTTCGATTCCATACACGTGCCATATTGCTGGGACGAACCTAGCTGAAGCCGTCCATTTGGATAGAACAAGAAAAATACAAAAAGATAATAAAGTTGGAATCTTATTGAATTTATGATGACTGGTATTAAGTTATGCTGAAATAAGTTATAAACTGATTTTGATCTTTAATGGTGAAATGAAATGGGGAACTCAATCAGAAAACATGAGTAATCATAAAGTTTGTTTAGTAGTTGTGTATTGTATGGTTTAAGATTGGACAAATATATCAGTAATCGTATCATAAGATAATTGTGTCTAAGGTGAAACAGTTAATGAAGCTGATATGATGTGATTAGATGTATGTGTTATTTTATCAATAAACTTCTCACAAAAACATGTGTTTCTTTGTTTTTAGTTACTAGTTGTACAGTCGTAATTGTTGTTTCAGAAAAATACAAAAAGATTTTCTATTTTCAATTTTAGTTTAGATGATCATTTGTAGGTTCAGATGTCTGTGACATCTGAATTCTGAACCAACCAGACATATATTCATAATTGTCACAATTTTGATGTTCAAAATGAAAAATCTGAAAAAGTTTGTGCTTTGGGTGTTAAAACACCTATTCGCCCGAATGAGGTTTGAAATTCTTTTCACTCGGCCGAATGACTTCATTCTGTGAAGGAGTCATTCGACCGAATCAATTGTGATAGAGTATATCTCGTTTGGCGAATGATGTGTGTCGAATGACTCATTTGACATTCACATTCGGCGAATGAGTTATGTCGAATGTCTTATTCGCCAGTTACATTCGGCGAATGTGTTTGATATTCAACCGACCTTTCGCCTGTCTCATTCGGCGAATGAGAAATCCTATATAAGTGTTCAATCGGGCGAAAGAGCTCATTCGACCATAAACTCTTTCGCCGTAACTGTGTGCATACATTCGCCCGAACACCATTTTTACTCAGTCGATTTTTTCTTCTTGATTTCCACGAACTCAGCCTCTGATAATCTTGTTCACTATCATTTCAGGTATACCAGGATCGAATATCATCAAGTTTCGACCATGAAATCATCAAAATCCAAACACCTGTTAGGGTTTTAGGGTTTTTATTTCGCCTTTCAAATAAATGTTCAAAAAGGACTTAAAATAAACTTTGGCTTGTTTTAAACCTGTTAATCGGTCGTTTCTGAACATGTATATACGATTTTTATGGACTGATTTGATTTTCTGATAAACCAGGGTTTGAATTTCAAAATATAGCCGAATGACGCCATTCGGCGAATGAAACTCATTCGGCGAATGACTCATACTTTCATTGTCATTCGGCGAATGAGCACTATTCGCCAAATGAAGTTCATTCGGCGAATGACTCTTTCGGCTAATGTGTTCATTCGCCAAATTACCCTTCATTCGGCATATCAGTCTGAATTGATTCTGAGTTCTGATTTTGATCTGATTTCAACATTTTAAGTTATGTGAACTGTACTAACATGTTTTTATATGATTTTCAGAATGGCTGGATACAAATCTGTGACGAAGAACAACATTTGTGCTCACTTGGATCTCGACACTCCGAACGCCAAGCACTACACTAAGATTATTACCTTTCTCAGGCGTTCGAGGATATTTACTGCCATGTCTACTGTACATGTGCCTTATCGCTCTCATCAGCAAGAATTCTGGGATTCGGCAGATATAGATTGTGAGGCTGAACCTCCAGTGATTAGAGGGAAAATTCGTGGACATGATGTGGTTATTTCAGCAGAGCACATCAGGAGAGTTTGCGGTTTTCAGGATACTCCTGATCAGCCTTATTTGCTAGATCGATACTTGGTTCGTGGCTGCTTTATGAGATGCAAGTATGAGGGTGATCTAGGAGCGGGGATTCTCAGCAAGGCATTTATGAGTCCACAGTTCAAGTATCTCGCACACGTACTGATTCACTGTCTTGGATCCAGGAGAGGAGGATTCAATGACATGCGGGAGACTATTCAGTGTGCCTTTGTTGCATTGGTGCTTAACAGGCCATTCAACTTCTCTGAGATGGTTTTCTCTCACATGAAGGAGAATGTGACACTGAAGGGAGACAAGAAGTTCCTGATGTATCCCAGGTTTCTGCAGCAGTTGATCGATGCTCAGTTACCTTATCTGCCGAAGATCAATGCCGATATTATCAAGCTGGAACATATGAATGACTTAACCCTCAACAGGGTGATGTCATACAGAGGCAAGGAAAGGAAGCCAGCATCTCGATCCTTATTTGGTCATCTCTCTAGGCCAGATTATATAGCTCTTGGTGGTCGGAGATGGAGACATGTTGATTCTGACTCAGACATGGAGGACATAGTTGTGCCTAGTGGTGATGAGCATGATGATGATGATTATACTGCTGCAGGTGCAGGTGTTAGTGGTGTTGGTGATGTTGTTGTGAGCACAGTTGATGAGACTTCTGTTGCACAGGTTACCCTGGTTGAGACTATTGATGTGGCTCCTGGTGCAGGAGTTAGCACCTCTGTAGCTACAGAAGAGGAGGTTGATGTTGATTCACTGATGGAGCTGGATTTCTTGATTACTACTACCTCCACAGTGTCTATTCCTCTTGATACTACAGTCACTCAATCTGCAGAAGGTGTCACACCCCCAATTTTCAACTAACGGAATCATACCGTTTGGGAACGTGACAAACCAGGATCTCAGATCATTAGACATAACGAAGACCTCTATATGAGTTCCAAAACATATGTTGGTCTTAAACCGTAATATCAAAATTTCAATGTTTGCGGAAGCGTTTTAAAAACAAATAATGAAATGTAACAGTTTGAAAATGTAACGTACAAATCCAATAGCATTCAGAGTCTTAATTTATCAAAGCTAAAACACTTGAACTGAAATGCATACATGAGACTCAACATCCTAGTCCCTGCTTGTCCTTGCTTGTGTCTTAGTGTCCTGAGAAAACATGTAAATTAAGTCAACACAATGGTTTGTGCATACACAGGTTTAAGTATTCACAATGTTCAAAACAGCAGTTTGAATATCAAGTTTGTAGATAACATAATCACACATGCACAGTCATGATAGCTAGTCATATAAACTATTTACACAAGTGGTCGACACCGAAGCTGACGAGTTGCCATGCTATAGCATGTTTTTGCCTTAACACTATTGTCTAGCACGAACAATAGCAATGTGTGTGTTTGGTCAGTCAAACACCTGCGTAGATCCCATCTACCAAGTGAGGTTTGTCAAACCCAATAGATCTATCTTCGACTACCACGCTTTGCACTCCGGCAAATTAAACGGTTCGAAATAGAAGGCTTTGTAATGCTATGTTTGCACTTATAGTAAACAGCTAACTCATGCAAGTGATATGTATCTAAAAATGTTTGTTGCACATGTTTTCTCCCCCAAAACAGTTAAAATAAGAAAGGGGCCGTGTACGCACCTTCGATATTTTTGCAGAATGATCACTACGTGAGTTCGTGTAGAAAATCCTCTTACGAAGGATCTGTGATTTAAACAATAACCTAAAGTTATTCGGATAATCGTTTTGTGCTTGAAATCAGATACGTGTCAACACACGTATGTTAGATTTGCTAATAATGTGCATACGTATATACACGTGCCTTTGAAATCGTTTAAATAAAATCATATTTGATTTTATTTAAATAACCGTAATTATACGAGATTTCGTTTTCGGATAAAATATAAATTTTATTATTCCAGTGTGTTCAGGATGAAATTCTGGTTCTAACGTAATTTGAACGGATCGAAACGGAGTTAGAACGAATGAATTACGAATTAAAACTCAAAATTTGTTTTTAATTACAAAAACCCGGTTGGGCCGGGTTCGAACCCACGACCGCCCGGATCACACCCACACGCCCAAACCACCTGATCTACTCCCATTTTTGTTAACAGCATCCACTTTAATTCGTTTTAACCTACAATGGATCGGATCCCCTTGGTTTTCTCAAACCGAACCTTTAACATCCAATTAGCTCTAGTTCGAATCCCATTAATCCTCTAACCATGGGGCTTTTGTCCCATGGATATAAACGATCCTGCTGATGATTTTAATTCGACAAATAAGCCCCTATAACCAGATTAATCGAACCTTACTAGTTTCGAACCCAAGTTCTTAAACTTCAACTTAAGATCGTTCAATTCGTTAATGTGAGTCCACAAAATCATAGGGTTCTCATTGTACAAGGATTTTCGAAACTATCTATTGAGATTAATCAAATTTTTAAACTCTTTTGCTTAGAAATCCCCAATCCCGTTTTTAATACAAGCCCTAGAACTCGAGGTCGTAAAATTCGATATTGAATCATGAAATTGACACATGGTTTTCCATCTAAGATGAATTTCGAACATGTCTGAAAGGTTTAATTTGATTTTTAATCTCGTTTAGACACAAACCCCCAAACCGGTTTCAAAGACAAACCCTATCAATCGAACTTGTGCAATTCGAATTTAGAACACGAAATTAACATAGGGTTAAGCTTAATCGGTTGTTTTAGGTGGTTTAGGAACGATTTCTTACCTGTTTTGATGTAGAATCGTTGTAGTTCAATTATAAGCCCTAACTTCGGCCACCCCGAGATCGAATCCTCTATCTGGAACTGTTGGGATCAAATTTTCGCTTGTAGATGCTTCTAATAATGCCGACTCAAGTGTGTGGATGCTCAATTTTGTGAAATATAATCAAATTGATATAGATAGTCTATAAACTTGAGATTCGGTCGCTCCTCAACCCAATTCTTCAGTCTCGATGTTTTTGATTCCAATTCTCATGTGCAAAGTGTACTAAAAGTGCCGACTAAGAGATATGAATGCCCAATTTGAAGTGTTAAAGTCGAATCATTGATGTACCATAACTTCACTTGTCGGTTTCGACTTTTGAAATAAATTTGGGTTTAATTCAACAATTCATGAACGATGTAACTGATAACCCATGTTAATATTCATCAATACCATGATTAGGAGTAATAAATTTCGTTTTTAATTTGAAAGAAATGTAAAATTCGATCTTTCAAGTACTAAACCATACGAATTTTGACTTTGGAAGTCAAAATTAAGGTTTTTACATAAATGCAATATATTCTCTTGTATTTTTGATGATAACCATTATACTTTGTGCAGTATAAACCCCTTAAGTTATTTCTGTTGACTTTTGTATTGCATCTGCTAATTTCTGGTTACCCGCGAACTGCCGGATTGTCACTAATTGACCACCTGTAACATTGTTGGGCTTGATTAACCCAATTGGGCCTCCTAAATACTATTGGGCCTACCTTGGGCTTTATTGGGCCTATCTTGGCCTTATTGGGCCTACCTAAACCTCAATGGGCCTACAATGGCCTTATTGGGCCTTCTTAATTTTATTGGGCCTACCTTGTCTCTGTTGGGCCTATATTGGCTCTGTTGGGCCTACATTGTCTCTGTTGGCTTGTGATCTCCCCATCTTCAGTTAACAAGGTTAATCCGAAAAATCGGATTGTCACATCATCCCCTTGTTGAAGGAATTTTCGTCCCGAAAATTTGTAAATGTTAGGAGTAGTTAGGAAACTACTTACGAGTTTAAATCGTACGTGTTAGTGTGATTTGATCATTTTGTGTGCTTGTGTGTACTCACACACAAAGTCTAATGCTTGCAACATCACAACTCAAATGTGATCGTTCAATGTGACTGTTTGCGTGTACACTAGTTAGTTCACCTAACTGTGACTGTTTGTGTTTGACCATACTGTGTTGTGTAACCTCACACATAGTGAGTGTTAATAACTGTTTGTACTATGCAACCCCGCACATAGCAAAATGTGTGTAACTAATCATGCATGTACTACCATAACATGTAACATATGAAATGTAGCACATAAAATGTATAAATTGTAATGTAGCACAAATGTTTGTAACAAAACCAATTGAACAAAGTGTTTGTATACTGTACTATGTAATCTCACACATAGCAATTGTTTGAATGTAGTCAACAAAATAGAAACTTCCAAAATTCATGTGTACCTGTAAATTCACGATTACATGGGCCCCTGTACTCGTCAATTTACCTTACACAATTATTCTGGTTCCTTCTATTTGTAGTACTACTATTGTTTAATCGCTCATGATTGTACCACCATGAAATGTAGTACATTGTTTGAAATCAATCATGTATGTACTAATATGAAATGTTTGTGTTTGCATTCTGCAAAGCTGGTGTTCAGCCCAGTTGTTCATACTAAATCAATAGTATAAGGTGTTTGTGCTTGTTTGTGCTTACAGTTAGAGTGTGAAATATCACATCATCCCCTTGTTGAAGGAAATTTCGTCCCGAAATTTAACGTGTCTTCACAGTGTTTGCAGTTGTTGTTTTGAACAGATGAGGATACTTCTTCATCATTTGATCTTCCCTTTCCCATGTGAATTCAGGACCACGTCTTGAATTCCACCGAACTTTGACCATCGGAATCTTGCTTTGTTTGAGCTGTTTGACCTCTCGATCTATGATTTCAACTGGTTCCTCGATGAATCGTAACTATTCGTCCACTTGTATTTCTTCAAGTGGTATTACCAAAGTCTTATCAGAAAGACATTTCTTTAAGTTCAATATGCGAAAGACATCATGAACTCCACTGAGTTCATCCGGTAATTTGAGTTGATACGCAACCGGACCAATCCTTTTCAGGATCTCAAAAGGTCCTACGTATTGTGGGCTAAGCTTCCCGTGCTTGCCGAATCGTATCACACCTTTCCAAGGTGCTACCTTTAGAAGAACTCGGTCTCCTACTTGAAATTCCAACGGTTTACGACGTTTGTCAGCATAGCTCTTCTGTCGATCCCGGGCCGCTGCCATACGGTTCCGGATTTGAACTATCTTCTCTGTCGTCTCGTGCACCAGTTCAGGACCTGTTATCTGACTGTTACCAACTTCAGCCCAGCAAACTGGTGAACGACATTTGCGACCATACAGAGCTTCAAACGGTGCTGCTTGAATACTTGTATGATAACTATTATTGTAAG
This sequence comes from Mikania micrantha, assembly GCA_009363875.1. Classification (NCBI taxonomy): domain Eukaryota; kingdom Viridiplantae; phylum Streptophyta; class Magnoliopsida; order Asterales; family Asteraceae; genus Mikania; species Mikania micrantha. The sequence goes on from CM018689.1 coordinate 29,949,898, forward strand.
AGAATTCCACTAACGGTAAATGATTCTCCTAGCTATCGCCAAAGTCAATTACACAAGCTCGTAACATATCCTCGAGCGTTTGAATCATTCGTTCACTTTGACCATCGGTCTGTGGATGATAGGCGGTACTCATATCCAAGCGAGTCCCCAATGACTTATGAAGAGATTTCCAAAAGTTGGAAGTAAATCGGGCATCCCGATCTGATATGATAGAGATTGGCACGCCATGCCGTGCTACCACTTCCTTGATGTAAATGCGAGTCAGTTTCTCCATTTTGTCAGTTTCCTTGATTACTAAGAAGTGTGCAGATTTCGTTAATAGATCAACAGTTACCCATTTCGTATCACAACCACACGGTGTACGGGGTAACTTAGTAATAAGGTCCATCGAAATCTGTTCCCATTTCCACATCGGTATCTCTGGTTGTTGCAGTAAACCAGATGATTTCCGATATTCAACTTTGACTTTCAAACAAGTCAAACATTTGCTAACGTACTTAGCAATGTTGGCTTCCTTGTGAGGCCACTAATACAGTGCCCTCAAGTTAAGATACATCTTGTCCGATCCCTGATGGACTGAATATCTGGATTTGTGCGCTTCGTCCATCACGAGTTCCCTTAAACCTCCATACAAAGGTATCCACAGTCGATTAATGAAATAACGAATTCCATCAGACTTAACATCCAGTTGTTCTTCTATTCCTCGTAAATATTCCTATACCAAGTCTTCCTTTTTCAAAGCTTCGATCTGAGCACTGCGTACCTTGTCAGGTAAGTCAGTATGTATCGTCATCATAAGTGCACGAACCCGTCTTGTTGAAGTGTCTTTTCTGCTTAAAGCATCAGCTACCACATTAGCTTTTCCCGGGTGATACTTAATCGCGCATTCGTAGTCATTCAACAACTCAAGTCATGAGTTGTGTAATTCTTTTCGTGTGGTAGTAGTTGTCTTGAAACATAAGCAATCACTTTATCACTTTGTATCCACACACCTCCCAAACCCTGTGCAGATGCGTCACAATACACCACAAGTCTTCTGTTCCTTCTGTAAGGACAGAATCGGTGCACTGCAGAGTTTCTGTTTCAATAACTGAAACGCAGTTTCCTGTTTATCCGTCCAGTTATACTTCGTTCCCTTATACGTAAGAGTTGTAAGTGGTTGAGCGATCTTTGAGAAACCTTCAATGAATCGTCGATAATAACCCGCCAAACCAAGGAACTGTCGTACCTCGGTAGGGTCTTTGGTGCTTCCCAATTCTTAATCGCTTCAATCTTCGCTGGATCAACATGTATGCCCTTTTCGTTGACTATATGACCCAGAAATTGTACTTCTCGCATCCAGAAATCACATTTCGAGAACTTAGCGTACAATTGTTCTTGTTTCAATAGCTCTAGCAGTAATCGAAGATGTTCAGCGTGTTCCTCCTCAGACTATGAATGGATGAGAATGTCCTCAATGAAAACAATGACAAACTTATCAAGATAAGGTTTACAAACACGATTCATGAGATCCAGGAATACAGCTGGAGCGTTTGTCAATCCAAATGGCATGACCAAGAACTCATAATGGCCATAGCGCGTCCTGAATGCTGTTTTAGGAATATCCTTCTCCTGGACTCTGAGTTGATGGTAACCCGATCTGAGGTCAATCTTCGAGTAGTAACTCGAACCTTGCAACTGATCGAACAGATCGTCAATTCTGGGTAACGGATACCGGTTCTTGATAGTAACCTTGTTCAATTCCCGGTAATCAATACACATACGGAAAGTTCCGTCCTTCTTAACAAATAAAACTGGAGCTTCCCACGGTGAAGAACTAGGTCGTATGAAACCCTTATCCAACAATTCTTGCAATTGTGTGGATAACTCTTGCATCTCTGACGGTGCAAGTCGATAAAGCGCCCTAGCTATCGGTGCTGCATCTGGTGTAAGGTCGATTCAAAATTCCACCTATCTGATAGGTGGTAATCTCGGTAGGTCTTCTGGGAATACCTCCAAAAATTCACAAACTACTGGTATATCTTCAATCTTCTTCTCAGCTACCGGCTTTTCAGTTATAAGTGCTATAACTGTCGTATGACCTTTCCGCAGACACTTGTGTGTTTTCATGCAAGATATGAGACGCAGTGGCGTACTGCTCTTCTCGCCTTGTACATACAATGTCTCCCCATGCGAAAGAGGTATACGAACTACCTTTTTCATGGCATACTATTTCAGCCTGGTGTTTGGATAACCAGTCCATGCCAATGACTACATCAAAACTGCCTAAAGCGGTAAGCATAAAGTCAGTGTCATGTGTTTAACCCATCAAGTCAAGAACACATCCTTTAGAAATATGGTTTACAACAACTAACTTATCATTAGCTTGTTCTTTAGTGTATGAGCTTTCTAAAGCAGTAGGACTAATACTTAACAATTCACAAGATTTGCTAGATACAAAACCCCGATCTGCACCGGTGTCAAATAGCATAGAGGCAGAGTGATAATTCAAGAGAAACGTACCCGTAACGACGTTGGGATCTTCCCGTGCCTAATGTCCTCCAATCACAAAAGCTCTGTTCTAACTACATTCGTGTTGTTGCTGCTGTTTACTTTTGTAGTTATGTCCTTAGTCCTTCTTTTCTTGAGTTGTGGGCACTCCTTCTTGAAATGTCCTGATAAGCCACACTCAAAACATCCTTTCTGTGTGTTACTCCGGTTGAGTGAGCTTGCCTGCAGTTTCCCTCGACAGTCTTTTGCTACGTGACCCATCTTTCTGCATCGTTGACATCGGTACTTGTCACATTGATTCCCAAAGTGATGAAATCCACATTTGTTACACTTCGGGTATCTACCATTATACCCTCCCGATGACTGTTGGTTATTGTTTGGATTGTGATGAGTCTTGTTGGGTTCCTGCTTGCGATTTTTCTGAAATGACTGCTGAGTGAAATTCTTGGAATCAATGCTATCCCATTTTCTTTTGTGGTCTCCCGCCTTAGCTGTTACTGTTCGTTTGGGTAATGTTCCTCGTTGCATCGTTTGATCAGTCAGTTGGTGTGCCAGTTGAACGGCTTGCTGTATGGTAGTAGGATTTGCAGATATGATCAATTTTCGAACCTGAGATACCAGCCCTCCAATGTATCTCTTGATCCACTTGCTAGATGGTGTTGCCCTGTGCGGTAAGAGTCTTGCTAATTGCTGGAATCGAGTAGTGTATTCCTCAATATTAGAACCTTTCATCTTGAGTTGCCTGTATTCATCCTCAAGTTCTTGCATTTCATTACAGTGACCATACTCCTCCTGCAACAGGATTTTGAATCCGTTCCAAGTAAGTGCATTGGCTGTATTCAAACCGAGTGTCTGTACGATAGAGTTCCACCATGTCAAGGCTGAACCCTCCAAAGTACCAATAGCGTATCTGACCTTGTTTTCTTCCGGACAATTGCACCTCTCAAACACCGATTCTAAATGTTCAGTCCATCGAAGAAGTCCAATGGCTCCTTCCGATCCTTTGAAATTACGTGGTTTACAGTTCAAGAATGTCTTGAACGTGCACATTTGTGGGTTTACCAGTCCCCCGTTGGATCATGTGATCCTGTTTGGTGTGTTTGCGTATAGTTTGCGATTGTCTCGGTAATTCGAGTGTTAATAAGTGTTTCAACTTCCGTTGCGGTCATATTAATGTTTCCCCCAACCATGATCTTCCTATTTACAAATATACATAATGAGACTACACCCATCGCATAATCATCACTCATGCACAAAGTAAATGTAACACACTACCATAGCCATTAAGGTAACAATCCTCAATCATTTATGATAAACTAGTGCTTACAATTGTTTGTCAAAAAGATGCAAAACAACTAAACACAAAATCTACTTTTATGAGTACAACCCACTCATATAAGTTTGTTAATTAGAAAGTAAATGAAATGACTAGATTCCATCGTTTGGTTGATCAACGGTTGATGATGAATCTTCCAGTTCTGCTGGACCAGTCACTGCACCATGCTGGTAACGCATATGCCCAGTGATGAGGGTCATGGCCTCTCCCGCCAAGTCTCTCACTATATTGGCTTCAATCGCCGCTGCACCAGCCCGTGCATTGGCTTCCTCAGCCCTTGCCTCGGCTACAGCTACACGTAACTCAGCAGTTTCTAATCGTGCAGTGAGTTCGAGGATCGTCCCTCGCATCATCCAGATCGTTTCCACCAAATTTTCATGTTCTTCATTAGTCCTAACCAACTCCTCAGTGAGGTTATCCCACATTTGTGTCAGCCAGTTGTTATTCTCAAGCAATTCTGTGATCATTCCTGCTACTTCCCGCATGTTACGGATTTCACGCTCCATGCGTGCAACAAAAGCAGCAAATGCCTGTTCTAGTGGATATCCTAGAGTAGGTAACGTCCAAAGGCTATTAGCGGTGTTGGCAGTTGGTGGTGGTGGCACTCGTTCTTCCCACACCCAGTTGCGTATGAGATCAGGAAACCATTGCCAATATTGGTTGTTCCCCCTTTGTTGAACATGTGTTTCCTCCCCAAAGTGGATCGTATCATCCACTGGTTCGATCCTCCTTGTCATGATTCCTGACAATGCTACTACTTGTCCCTCAGTGTGAGTAGGTGTAGATGATGATGCCATGTCTGTTACAAAATGCCATATGTAAGTGCATACAACTATCGTGTAAGCAAGTGTCTAATGTCTAACAGTTATAGTCTAAGTCTACAAATGCAAACCTAGTTCGCTATAACCAATGTCTCTGATACCAATCTGTCACACCCCCAATTTTCAACTAACGGAATCATACCGTTTGGGAACGTGACAAACCAGGATCTCAGATCATTAGACATAACGAAGACCTCTATATGAGTTCCAAAACATATGTTGGTCTTAAACCGTAATATCAAAATTTCAATGTTTGCGGAAGCGTTTTAAAAACAAATAATGAAATGTAACAGTTTGAAAATGTAAAGTACAAATCCAATAGCATTCAGAGTCTTAATTTATCAAAGCTAAAACACTTGAACTGAAATGCATGCATGAGACTCAACATCCTAGTCCCTGCTTGTCCTTGCTTGTGTCTTAGTGTCCTGAGAAAACATGTAAATCAAGTCAACACAATGGTTGGTGCATACACAGGTTTAAGTATTCACAATGTTCAAAACAGCAGTTTGAATATCAAGTTTGTAGATAACATAATCACACATGCACAGTCATGATAGCTAGTCATATAAACTATTTACACAAGTGGTCGACACCGAAGCTGACGAGTTGCCATGCTATAGCATGTTTTTGCCTTAACACTATTGTCTAGCACGAACAATAGCAATGTGTGTGTTTGGTCAGTCAAACACCTGCGTAGATCCCATCTACCAAGTGAGGTTTGTCAAACCCAATAGATCTATCTTCAACTACCACGCTTTGCACTCCGGCAAATTAAACGGTTCGAAATAGAAGGCTTTGTAATGCTATGTTTGCACTTATAGTAAACAGCTAACTCATGCAAGTGATATGTATCTAAAAATGTTTGTTGCACATGTTTTCTCCCCCAAAACAGTTAAAATAAGAAAGGGGCCGTGTACGCACCTTCGATATTTTTGCAGAATGATCACTACGTGAGTTCGTGTAGAAAATCCTCTTACGAAGGATCTGTGATTTAAACAATAACCTAAAGTTATTCGGATAATCGTTTTGTGCTTGAAATCAGATACGTGTCAACACACGTATGTTAGATTTGCTAATAATGTGCATACGTATATACACGTGCCTTTGAAATCGTTTAAATAAAATCATATTTGATTTTATTTAAATAACCGTAATTATACGAGATTTCGTTTTCGGATAAAATATAAATTTTATTATTCCAGTGTGTTCAGGATGAAATTCTGGTTCTAACGTAATTTGAACGGATCGAAACGGAGTTAGAACGAATGAATTACGAATTAAAACTCAAAATTTGTTTTTAATTACAAAAACCCGGTTGGGCCGGGTTCGAACCCACGACCGCCCGGATCACACCCACACGCCCAAACCACCTGATCTACTCCCATTTTTGTTAACAGCATCCACTTTAATTCGTTTTAACCTACAATGGATCGGATCCCCTTGGTTTTCTCAAACCGAACCTTTAACATCCAATTAGCTCTAGTTCGAATCCCATTAATCCTCTAACCATGGGGCTTTTGTCCCATGGATATAAACGATCCTGCTGATGATTTTAATTCGACAAATAAGCCCCTATAACCAGATTAATCGAACCTTACTAGTTTCGAACCCAAGTTCTTAAACTTCAACTTAAGATCGTTCAATTCGTTAATGTGAGTCCACAAAATCATAGGGTTCTCATTGTACAAGGATTTTCGAAACTATCTATTGAGATTAATCAAATTTTTAAACTCTTTTGCTTAGAAATCCCCAATCCCGTTTTTAATACAAGCCCTAGAACTCGAGGTCGTAAAATTCGATATTGAATCATGAAATTGACACATGGTTTTCCATCTAAGATGAATTTCGAACATGTCTGAAAGGTTTAATTTGATTTTTAATCTCGTTTAGACACAAACCCCCAAACCGGTTTCAAAGACAAACCCTATCAATCGAACTTGTGCAATTCGAATTTAGAACACGAAATTAACATAGGGTTAAGCTTAATCGGTTGTTTTAGGTGGTTTAGGAACGATTTCTTACCTGTTTTGATGTAGAATCGTTGTAGTTCAATTATAAGCCCTAACTTCGGCCACCCCGAGATCGAATCCTCTATCTGGAACTGTTGGGATCAAATTTTCGCTTGTAGATGCTTCTAATAATGCCGACTCAAGTGTGTGGATGCTCAATTTTGTGAAATATAATCAAATTGATATAGATAGTCTATAAACTTGAGATTCGGTCGCTCCTCAACCCAATTCTTCAGTCTCGATGTTTTTGATTCCAATTCTCATGTGCAAAGTGTACTAAAAGTGCCGACTAAGAGATATGAATGCCCAATTTGAAGTGTTAAAGTCGAATCACTGATGTACCATAACTTCACTTGTCGGTTTCGACTTTTGAAATAAATTTGGGTTTAATTCAACAATTCATGAACGATGTAACTGATAACCCATGTTAATAATCATCATACATGATTAGGAGTAATAAATTTCGTTTTTAATTTGAAAGAAATGTAAAATTCGATCTTTCAAGTACTAAACCATACGAATTTTGACTTTGGAAGTCAAAATTAAGGTTTTTACATAAATGCAATATATTCTCTTGTATTTTTGATGATAACCATTATACTTTGTGCAGTATAAACCCCTTAAGTTATTTTTGTTGACTTTTGTATTGCATCTGCTAATTTCTGGTTACCCGCGAACTGCCGGATTGTCACTAATTGACCACCTGGAACATTGTTGGGCTTGATTAACCCAATTGGGCCTCCTAAATACTATTGGGCCTACCTTGGGCTTGATTGGGCCTATCTTGGCCTTATTGGGCCTACCTAAACCTCAATGGGCCTACAATGGCCTTATTGGGCCTTCTTAATTTTATTGGGCCTACCTTGTCTCTGTTGGGCCTATATTGGCTCTGTTGGGCCTACATTGTCTCTGTTGGCTTGTGATCTCCCCATCTTCAGTTAACAAGGTTAATCTGAAAAATCGGATTGTCACAGAAGGTGAAGATGAGTTAGAGGACTCAAGCGAATATGAAGGTGAAGCAGGTGATGGTGATGGAGATAGTTCTGATTCGGAAGAGACTCAGGATGATGAGTTTGAGAAAGTGATGGTAGGAGGCAGGATGGTGATGAGAAAGAGAAAGAGGAGTGAAGAAGAGATGGAGGAGATTACTGATCCTTCATTTATTCCAGAGTTTGATTTATCTTATCCACCTCGGTCTTCTGCACCTGTTACTGTGGTTGTATCTGTTGCTGCTTCTCAGTCTACATCTTCCAGAGCCTGGAGAGGAAAGAGGTCAAGGTTCTCGTTTCAGAGGAGGTCAGAACTGACAACAGCTGCTACAACTACTGTTACATCAGTAGCAGCTGTTTCAGTTTCTTCACTGACCAGGTCAAGAGCAACTCATGTTCGTGCCACTACCGCCCCTCTGACCACCTCTGTGTCTCAAGCCCCTATATTTACTGCTGCATCTGGTGGTCTCTCCATCGCACAGGTCGATATGTCTATACCTACTGTGTCAGTTGTTGATCAGTTGAGCACACTGAACAGTATGGTACTCAGATTGATGGAGAGGAGTCTGGAGCAGGAGAAAAAGGACAAGGAGCAGGAGCTAGTCATTGCTCAGCTTACCAAGAGGGTGGAAGAGCAGGATACTCTGCTTCTTCAAGCTGCTGATCAGAGAGCTGATCTAAGGGCTCGTTCTGCCCAACAGGAGCAGCAGCTGCTGAAGTATATTGACGAACATCATCAGTTGGCATTAACTGTCACTGATTTCAGTGATCGGATACTATCCTTGGAGACTGAGAATGCTAGAATAGCAGATCAGATTGACAGTCTCAAGGATAGTACTCCCAGGATAGAAGGCTCCGCAGCTCGTTCCAATGAATCAGACAAGGAAGAAGATGAAGAAGAAGAAGAAGAGGAATCTGAGGAGGAACAGGTGGATTATGAAGACTCAGATAAAGATAATGAGTCTGATGATGAGGATAAGGACGGATCTGGGAGTGGGCCTTCTGATTCATCTAGTACTGATGATGATGATGATGATGATGATGATCAAGCTCCTTCCTCATCTGAGATCCGGTCCAAGAAAGCAAACGACAAGAAGACTCAGGCTCCTCCTCCTTCGTCTCCCTCAAAGACAGCTGAACCTGAAGCAACTGAGGAAGTAGAAGCTGTGCCTGTGAGACGTCAGCTGGACGAGACTCTCACTATGATTCTAGACGCTCAAGGCATTATACAGCACTCAGTTAGCTACGACAAGGAGGAGGGAGAGATCATTCACTGCCTTACTAAAGAACAAGTAGATGAGCGATTCAGGTTGAATCATGACGAGGTTATCACTGACGATACCTTTGTTCCTGTTTTTGATGAGCCAACTCCAGAACCTTTTGATGACATTGACGAGGTTATTCTGGAGGATATTACTGAGGAGGAGTATCCAAAGTATACATCGGCTGAGGCTGAGCTGCCTACATTTACTGACCAGTTTGATCAAGCCACAGAGGATCTTCTGGTCAGATACCTAGAAGAACAAGTTGAAGCAAGCAAGTCTGAAGCCGATGATCAAAAGAAGAGGAAAGAAGAGCGGGAGGCCTATTGGGAGGTCCTGAAGAAACAGATTACTGAGAAGATGCCAGCTACTCACAAGAAGGTTTACAGGACCAAAGGCTATAAAGCTGAAGGTTAAATTCTTAGCTAGGCATACTTCCATGACCTTGGATGTTATGCAGTGAAAAGAGAGAGAGGAATAGATTACTTCAAGCATCCCCATGACTTTAAGACGTTGCCAGGCTTTGAAGTGAATCAATTAGCACGTCTAAAAATGCTATACAGTGAAGATTCGGGGATGTCTGCTTGGTTCTCTCGACAGATCCAGTACGAGTACCGAAAGCGGTGGGTGAATTTCCAACCTCAATAGCCTGAACGTTACTATCTTCCAGAGATTGATGGAGACACCCGGAAACATAAAGTTATCCTGAAGTGGCTTCCTCCTAAAGTCTTGAAAAAGATTCCTTTACGGAAGATGCGTCAAGATTTTATGGAAGGCTTCCGATGGTGGTATTACGACGGGCGTACTGGAGAAGCAGTGATTGTTCTTTGCAAAGACAAGCAATGGGAGACAGTGAGGATTTTTGAACCAATGTGGTTGACAAACATGTCCCACAAAGATGTCCTAGCTCTTTATCGTCATCAGATTTTCTTTGACGTATAGGACATGGTACATGCATTACAGTTCATGAGGGTGATCCGTCTCTGCAGTATTTTCAAGATTCATGCTGGAGCTGACTGGAAAGCCATTTCCTCCAAATACTTCAAGAAAGACACTTCCAAAAGCTGAACTAGGTCCAAGGGGGAGTTTGTAGATGCACTTAATGTCCCTAGTTCGATTTTGTATCATTCATCATGTAAAAATCAAGTTATATTAATGGAAGTTGTCTTTCTATATTGTTCTTAATGTTTATGTTTTAGTTATGTGATTATATGATTGGGTGATTTGATTTTTTAATTAATTGAGTATGAGTAGTGTTCATTCAGGCGAATGACTCTAACGTATGAAGTCATTCGCCGAATGAAACTAGAGTATGACTATAGTCAGCGAATGAGTCATTCGCCGAATGACTCATTCGACTGACTTACCCTATTCGACAGAGTCATCCGCCGAATGAGTTGTTTCGGCCACTCATTCGGCCGAATGTCTACTGCCTATATATACAAGTTCAAAATCATTTCAACTCTAACTTCTGAGAACCCTCATTCTTCCCTGTGTGCTCTAGTGTCAAACCCCTGAAGATTTGAGCGTTTCTTGCTGTCCAAGTTCGATTCATAGCTTGTGGTGTTCGATTCTCATTCAAACGTTCATCTTGCACATTCGAATCACCACGTTTGCTGTTGGTTTCGATTGGAAAACCCTGGAATAGGATTCCGCACTATTCCAGAGGCTGTAGAGCAGATTTCTGTTGATTTCATGCTGTTTCCAAGATCACATTTGGTCCTACAATGGTTGAAACTCTTACATGCAACAAGGTTGCATGTACAAAAGGATGAGTTCTTAGTCCAAAACCAAACATCTATGTATATTTACCTCTACTTATAGTTAACCACGATTAAAACCACTTATGAATGGAGTAAAATACATGTTTTAACTAACAAAATTCGTGGGTATAAGAGCTTGGTCCAAAACACACATGCATGGAGGTTGCATGTGTCTAAACTTGGTTTTTGAGCACTAATACCTTCGCCTTTGCGCATTCACTCAGCCTAAAGCCAATATACTTTTGTTAATCATATTTACAGCCCTAAAAATCTCAGGATGAAACAGCCTCACATGTAGGATTGGTTGAGTAACGGTCATGGCAAATCAACATTGCTAAGGGTATCCATATAACGAGTTTAATTATGCTTACTTGCATAGTCTGCATATTATAACACTTGTATTTGCACATGAACACTTATAATATATATAAAACATTTAATATAACTTAAAATGAGTAAATTTGTCTGAAAAGAAAAAGAAACATAATGCATACAACGTCTTATACGTTAAAAACGAACATAACGCGCTAAAATCTCAAAACCGACAAAAATAATGCATGCATGACTCTAAACATTCCAAAAGTTAAAAACATAATAAATGATGTTAAAAGTAACTTAGAAATGTTTTCTAAGACATCTGCAACATGGCTTAAACTTAAAACCGTTATATTAACGAACCGACACGCTAAAGACGATTAATAATAGACGAAAACCGGTACGCGAAGGATTGGCGGGAGAATTCAAACTCCATAAAATGGCATAGCGATACGAGACGAATGATCAACTTCCCTTGGCGATACGCGGTGTGTACCGGAGGAGTACCCGGGCTATTTTGTCCTTGGCGGTACGCGAAGGCTCCTAGAACATAAAAATCTTATAAATACCTGCCCACTTCACCCTTCATTCTCTTTACCCATTTCTCTCGAAACTCAGTTACATTGCTCAACCAAAACACGTCATCCAGGCCTACAATCAACTCCCAGGAACCATTCAAGTGTTGTCTTTGATCCACCTTGAGTTCTTGAAGCTGGAAGGAAGCTTGGAAGAGTCCACTACAACCACCACCACCACCTGCACCAGCTGTGAAGTCTGATGGTTTGGGTATTTCCATGTAGTTTAAGTGTGTATTTGTGCGTTGTTCTTAGATAAATATATGGAATTTGGTGACAGGTTGTGTGGTTACGTGAATTTCCGGTTTTCGGATGAAAAGTATGCATGTTGGAAGCTAAAGGAACAAAGGATAGTTGAAAAGGGGAGTTTAGCAGGCCAAAATAGCAGAAAATGAAGTTTTCCTAGAAGTGGCATATCAAAATGGTGTACTGGTGGCGTATCATAGAAGATTTGGGGTGATGAAGATCAGGCCGGTATATCATACGCTGGGGCCTGGTGTGACACCTCGTATTTTCCAGGTCAGCTTCTACATTAATTTAAATAATAATTCAATTTCTTATTACATACGTGGCACTAGATTTAGATTAATTTAGTGTGACACGTGGCATAATAGTCCAAACATGGACAATCGAACGATAATTCGATGAATTATCGGAGATTGCACACACATGTCTTGAGTAACGAACGTTGGTGAATTAAACAAAAAATGATGAAATTTAACAACAAATAAGCTCTATGTGAGCTACAAAAAAACTAAATCATGACAAGAGTCTAAGACCGATGATCATAAACGAAAAACGAACGAAAAACGGTCAAAACAACAATGTGACAATACGGCATTCTCATATTAACCTCGTTAATCAGAAACTAACGGGAAACATAGGAAATCACACAAAATCAAACATGAGGGATGGGAATTAAATAAAATCAGTCCCAAACACTTCAAGTACAAGGATTTAACTTGTAATTACTTAAAATACACAATTTTGACTTATAAAGTCAAAATTAGCTCAGAACACATGAGGGAAATTCGAAATTCGAGTTAATACACTGTAATTAACCGAATTAAATAAGTTTTAATCATCACCATAATGATCCATCATTAAATCCATATAAACCGAAGTAAATTAGTCGAATTGAACCTTTCTAAACCTCAATCGGCACTTTTAGAACCTATGGCACTAAACAATTCGATCCAAGAAGCAGCAGATAGTTGAAATCGATTGGAAGGTGGCCGAAACTCAAGTATATAAACGAACTACATCAAATTGGCATCAAAACAGGTAAACATTCATTCCTAAACAACCTAAAACTCTGACTAAGCAAAGCCCTCTATCAAATTTTTGTTCTAATATCGAATTTCAAGAGTTCGATTATTAGGGTTCTTAAACATGAACATTTTGGGGGTTTTTAACAAAACAAGTTTGAAAACCAAATTAAAACATATGCACAGATTCGGAATATGGTTTTTGATAAAAACCCTATGTTAATTTCACATTACAACAACAAATTGTTAGATTTCGGGTTCTAGGGTTCATGATATGAACAAATTTGGGGGTTTTGATTCAAATAGTTGCAAAAATCAAATTAAATGGTACCTTAGTTTCAGAAGACCCCGATTAATATAAAACCTATATCAATTTTATTAAATCACACTTAATTGAGTATGAACCGGTTTCAAGTTTTTAAGTTAAAAACGAGTTGGGGTTTTTTAATCAAATGACTATCAAAATACAATTGATCTATATGATTAGACTCGTTTTGATCCAGAAAAGAAAAGCCCTATAAATTCGAGTCTTGGCAGGTTCGAATTCAGTTCGATTGGGTTGAGGTTTAAACCATTTGAAACCGAGCACATTTGGGATTGATTAGACACAAACACTTAATAAAAGATCGAATTAGAACCACCTGTAGGTGCGCCTAAGTATCTGTAACAAAAGCCCCGTGATTATAGACTTGATCGGGTTCGAATCGTGGGTCAATTTGGATTCTAAAGGTTCGGTTTAAGTTTACAAAGAGGAACCCGACTGATTGAAGGTTAAAACAATTAAATTGGGGTTTCTAATGAAATTACTTTGCAGGTTAGGTTGGGTTGGTAGAATGGGGGCGTTGTGAGGGGGAGGTCGTGGGTTCAAAACCATGCCCCATCGGTTTTGAATCAAAGTGTCATTTTTGGATTTTTGACCCTAACTCTCTCATTACGACTCTGTTTTAACCGTTCAAAATGCGTTGGAACCAAAATGGAATTCCGAACAACATGAAACAACAAAATATATATTTTTGTCCAAAAACACGATCGCGAATAGTTACGCTTGTTTAAACATAATCGTATATACGTATACAATTTAAACGAACGAGCTTAAATCCGTGCGTGTTTTCGTATGTACGTTTAAACAATTTAGTATACATGTGTTAACACGAATGTGACCACAAACACTATATGACATTTCGAATAACACAACGTTATTATTATAAGACAGATTATTCGTAGAAGATTATCTACGCGATTTTTCAAACACTTGATCATTCTGTTTGCTATTTGAGGTGCGTACACGGCCCCTTTTTACTTTTACTATTTTGGGGGAGAAAACATGTGTGATCAAACATTTTTAGATACATATCACTTGCATGAGTTAGCTATTTACTATAAGTGTGAACATATCATTAAAAGTCCTTACATATCGACCCGTTTAGTTTGCCGAAGTGCAAAACGTGGTAGTTGAAGATAGATCTATTGGGTTTGACAAACCTCACTTGGTAGATTGTAGGTCTACGCAGGTGTTTAAGTAGCCAAATCAAACATTACTATTGTTTGTGCTAGACAATAGTGGAAAGGCAAACATTCATTCAAACAGTTAGCTTCGGTGTCGACCGTTTATGTGAATAGTACAATGACTAGCTATCATGACTATGCAATGTGTGATTATGTTATCTGCAAACATTACTTTTCAAACAGTTGTTTAAACATTTGTGATTATTCAAACATGTGTGTGCACCAAACTTTGTGTTGACTTTATTTGCATGTTTTCTCAGGACACTAGAGCACAAGCATGGACGAGGAAGGATTAGGATGTTGAATCTCATGCATTCAGTTTATCTTTACTTGTTGATTTAAAACATAGAACATTGTACTTATGGTTTTGCAACTGTTATGTATTTTTATTTGTTTTCAAAGGCTTCCGCAAATGTTAAACTTTGATTTTACAAATTAAGACTGAATTATGTTTAAAATCATATAGAGGTCTTTCGCTATGTCTAATGCCTAAGATCTTGGTTTGTCACGCCCTAAACGGTATGGTTCTGTTAGTTGAAAATTGGGGGTGTGACAAACAAAAATGGACCATGGGGCCATTCCGCCGCTCTTCGCGGTACGCTAAGGGACTTGGCGAAGGCCTTGGCGGTACCCAATTATTTTATTCTTGGCGGTACGCCAAGACTCCTTGGGGAGCTCTTTTGTGGTACACAACAACCCCAATTTGTAGAAAACTTTTATAAAACCCAACTCAACTCATTTGTTCCATTCTTACCCAATTCCTCTCGACTAACACCAATATTCTCACCAACACCCTTCTGTTACACCACCATTACACATCTTGAGCTAACTTGAAGCGATTCTTGAGCCGCCATGGGAGATATTGAAGTCTTGGAGATTGGGAAAGACATTGGGGAAGCTTTCTATCATCAGCCACCCTCTATACCAGCTGGGAATCACCATCAACAAGTCTCTCCAGAGCTGTCACACTGCAATCTCAGCTTCATCTAGCTTTCTAAGGGCCTTATGAGGTGGTCTCTATGGTCATTTTGGTCTGAAAACATTCACACACTCACATGCAAGCCTCTTATGGCTACATGCAACCCAAAATCAGTCACATGCACAAAGTTTAGCTTCAACAAATCTATGTTGTGATGATGTATGATGATAGTGTTAAGATTTGATGGTCATTTGTTGGTACTACTATAGAAGGAAACTTTTAGTAACATGGAGTTTTAGATGATTTTGGATATAAATGAAGGATTATTTGTGATATTTGGGTTTCTTACAATGATTATTGTGGTATTTGTGGTAAAATAATGATGATTTATGAAATATTACTATTTTTAGAAAGTTTAATGTTACAAGATGATGATAGATGATGAAATAAGACCATGCATGTGTTTAATATGCTGATCTTAAACTAAAGTATGAATTATTGATGTGTTTGATAGATTAGATTTGATGAAAATGGTGCATGATTTGGTCATACGTTTCTATAAATAGAAACTTTTATGATGAACAATATACTTGCATGTTGATTTTGGGTTAGGTTAAGGTTTAATAATGATGTTAATGATCTTAGAAGCACATTTGAGTGATTTATGATGAATAAAATTAGTTTATTTACAAACTTACTGTTGATAGTACCTTTGCATTTGGGGATTTTTATAAATTAAAGCTATTAAACATGTCTATGATGATTAAATGGTTTCCATTGTTGTACTACGATAATATAATTGTGTTTGCTTGATATTTGATGTCAAAACATGTTAATTTTAATAAATTACTATAAATAGTAACTTTAATTTGGAATCTTGTCATTTAGCATGATTAGAAGATAAGGTATGCTTGTAAATGGTACAATATGATGTTATGAAGGTGAAAGAATGTTTGATTTGATGTAAGCTTGTCAAATATAGGAACTTTCTATATTTAGTAACTTTAAAATGAGAAATATGCTAATGTGATAACTTGTAACAATGTGTTATGTGATAAGATGATCATATAGGATAAACAAGCATGCTAGAATAATCAAAAAGGTGATTTTATGTAAACCTGCCTAAAATGGAAACTTACTATAAATAGAAAGTTATTTGTCGAACGTGACTTATGTGTTTACATTTCAACACAGTCAACCAGAGCCAAACACAACAAACTTAGTGTTGTTTGGACACAGACATGGTCTAGTGAGATAGACACAAACACGGACACAAACGCAACAATGAACACGAACTCACAACACCTATGTGATATAGGTAACAAGTAGAGACGAACAGCTCACAGTTCACGTAACAGCAACAACTACTAAACTCGAGTGAGTTTACAGCCCCACTTTTGCTCTTAAACTGTTTTATTTAAACACTGGGGTGAGAATGCTATGCAACAACTATTTTTAGATGTATGACTGGTATGTTGTAAAAAAACTTTTTAAGTGTGCTTATATCGTAACAAGTCCTCACACAACCTTACTGTTAGTTGAACAACAAACGAGGCGTTATTACGTAGTACTACTGGGTCTGACAAACCCTGCTCGACGAAAACTCTGACTGCGGTCAGGACGAGCGTAATATCGACCTATGCCATAGTTTCACGATAGACTTGGAAGAGACATCTAACAGTTTTGTTTTGGTAGAGGTGAACACATACACTCGGGACCAATGGTCTACAACTTAACATATCCAGTATATATCTCATAACTGTTTTACTTTATTTAAACCTGTGAACTCACCAACTTTATGTTGACACATTTTAGTATGCATTCTCAGGTAACTGAACGCACGAGCTAGGTTGCACTTGGAACACCAAACAGGAGTCTTGCATGCATTCTAAACTTTTATTTTGAATATTTCATAATGATGTACTTTTAAACATTGCAGTGTCTTGACCTTTTACTTTCCGTTGCGTAACTTTTATTTTCTGCTGCTAAACAATTTATACTTTTCGCTGCAATATTCTAAAACAGCTTGAATATTATTATTGAAACCATATGACTAAGAGCTTTGATTCTGGCCACGTCACACCCAGTGGTCTGACACTGCAAGTGGTAATTTGGGGGTGTGACACCTGGCGTATGATATGCCCGGTACCTGTTTCAGCGGGATTTTTCCGTTTCGCCACATATTGAGCCCAAAAACCTAGGATTTCGACTTATCCTTGATTGTGACGTGTTTTCTTAATATTGGGGAAGTTCCAAGGCCTGGAGAATAACCAATTAACCATTCCATTCACATTAGAAACTCCCTAATTGATGTCAAATTGATCCAGAATGCAAATACAAGGATAAATTTCACGTGATCATACCCGAGTGAACGGTTAGGCGCTAGGGTTAGGGTTTCATATGGTTCCTCATGTAATTGGGTGCAAACTTCGTTGGGTTTGAGGATATTTCTTCGTTTGTACATTTGATTTCATATTGGATTGAACGATTTGCTTTAATTAGTTCAATTAAGTATTCATCATTTTTAGTTTAAAATTGTCAAACACTGAATCTTAATTGGATTATTGATTTCAAATTGGTAATTGTAATTGAGAATCTGGGTTTATCATTAGTTGGTTTTCATTAATTAATTCGCCAAATCAACATTTTGAGTTATGATTGTCCGTTCATATGAAGTGTAAGCAAATCATGTCTATGGGATTTCCTAATGGGTCAGACCATAAGACTACTTAATTCTTTGTTAAACCAAAACCCGAGTGTGATTAGTTTCTGTGACAACTAATACCTAACCATCCGGCAACCGTATGGTACGTGTACTTTCATTGCTGTGTGCGTGTTTACTTATGTGAATGACCGTTATATGATAACAAACTTTGTGAATTTTATAACAGTTGTATGTATTTCAATGAGAATTGGAATATTAACATACAACATTTCATGTGAAATAACAAGAATTCATGAGAACACATGACAATAACAGGAATTAGATAGCCGACAACACATGAGAAACCAATCTGAAGTCAGTGAGAACAATGGTAAAACAGTTAAATTTAGTTGTGTTCATCTGTGAAAATGTTAATTCCAAAACAGTAATTTGATATCGTTTTCGGATATTAAACTGACAGTGTGTTTGTGTGGGTGACGATTCGCACAAAAATATCTGTGGGTTTAACGATTTGAATGTTATCTGAAAAGTGGAAAACAAAATCATAAAGTAAAGCCATATTCGTGTTCGTTCGGGTGACGATTCGTACGAATACGCGCCAAGGTGATACGATTTGACGAAACTAATAAAATAAACGTTTTCAAAACTTTAAAATAAGAAAAATAAATGTAAAATATTTATTAGGAATTACAACCTTAAAAAGATTTAAAAAGAAACCATTTTAATTTAAAAACGTGTATTTTACTTTACGTTCCGTAATAAATGCGTAAACGGGAAACCGAGCAACCCGCACATACCCGAAATGAACCTGTATATAAAAACCCTAAATTCCATTAATTCCCCTCATTTAATTCCCAACCACCTCTCTCTCTCAAGCATTTTTGGATCTCTCTCTCTCTCTATACTCTCTCTAAAAATTTCAAACCCAAAACCTTCATTTCTCCACAAAAACACAAGATCTTGGTACCAAATCGAAGCTTAAAACATCTACAACACGAAAGTACAAAGGATCGGAGCTAAAATCAACTGAAACTCAGGTAAAATGGAGCTCAAAGGTTCGGTTTTTAGGGTTTTAGTTCCAAACCGGCTAACTGAACTTGTAATCGAATTTTCGACCATCAAACCACATTGAGATCACATGAAAATGGGTTCACAACCTTTGGATAAATTTGGAAAAAGTATCTGGAGTTGATGAGGTTAATATCAACATATGAAGGTTCAATATCGATGGAAGAACAAGACCTGGACTATTATCGATGGAGGTTCAGGTGGCAGACACTTAGGCATCGAAACTATTAAGTTCGATGAATCTATAAGGGCTGATCCTTGTCGATATTGATAATATCTACTGGTCCAAGAGTCTAGGAATTGAACTCCATCAATATTGGATAGTATCGAAGCTACACCATCGATTTTAAGCCTGCTCCGATACTATTAGTATCGACATGGAGGTTTTGGGGTTATTCATCGATATTAGCTAAGTTCGATGCCCTGCAAGGTGGTTAATCTTTTCGATACTATACTTTAATATTATCCAAGTAACCCAAACCCAAAATCCATCAATTTTAATCGATGTTGGGACCAAGAGGTTCTGTAGAAACTTGGTAGTATCGGCAAGAATGCACTCAAGTATTAGCCGATTCTACCCATCATCGATACTAGCTTCTTGGGCAGTAATTCATCGATATTAAATCTAACACATAGAATGATATTATTTTTAATCTAATCCAAGTAATTTAAACCAAATCCCAAGTAATATAGAATAAATTTGAGATCATTGGATTGAACTGAATAAGATAGCATCGATGAGGAACCCATTAGGGTTTTCCAAGTGTTAACCGGTTGGATAAGCTATCGATACTAACCTTAACTTCTTTTAAAAACATAGAACTTATAAACTTTATGTTTTATTAACAAATTATAACTTAAAACAACAACAATTGATTTCGAAAGATTGGTTCCAATAACAACTAGTGTCATTAGGGTTTTCATTAGGTGTTGACAATATTCTCTGTGTTTTAAAAACATAAGTTTTCTTTAAAGTGTTATGGTTTTAAATAAACCTTTCAAAATAGAGTATACATAATAATATAAGGTTAAATAACAAAGAGGTAACACCATATACTAAGTTTAACCTAAAATGGTGAAGTGTTAGTATATTCTCTTACAAAGTAGGTCTAAGGCTAATCTAAATAACAAGGAATTTCAACAAGTTTAACAAACCATAGGGATTCTATTTCACACAAAAACATATCCTTACAAGTTGTGAAAATTACTAAATCAAACACAAGGCTTGAATACAACACATTACAACAACAACGAGCATGTGCATTTCTTGATTAATAATCAACACTACAAAACCAAGGTGAGTTAATTTGCCCCCTTTTCTAATCTTTTTGATTTCTAAATGTGGGTATGAGAAACATGCTAGATTATTTTCTTAAAATATTTTAGTACATTATTTCACTAATCATGTTTATATGACAGCAAAGGTTTCATCTTTGTTATCATATCTATAACTATGTGTGTGTGAAGCATTACTTATAACATATGGATTTATTTAGGTGTTGATAACAATCAATTGAGATATCAATGATAATATCATGATAATATAACTTCATGATATCCTTGCACATTGTGTGATAACATTGTGTAAGAAGACAAGTACTTATAACATTGACATGAAAACATTGAGATGAGATGACAATGAGATAATAACAATGAGATTATAACATTATATTGATTACTAGTAAGCCTCATTGTATTATATCATTGTATTCATTTGACCAGATTTCATTTCAAATGCGTTAAGTCCCTTTATATATCGTTTACCATTAATTAGCAGAGGCTAAGCCGACGGTAGCGTAATGCTACCGTAGGTTTGACAAACCTTCGTCGAGTGAGGTCGGTACGTTATGCGTCTTGTTTATAACTCTGGGAGGTATCATATGACTGGTAATATGGCGGCAATAGTTAGGTTTGGTAAACGGTCACATGGGTGATATTAATCAATAGAAACTGTTAGTAATTGAACCGCTCGATTCTGTAGACTGGCAGACTAGGCGACTGACCTCACTCATGTCAAAAGCTGTTGACAGGTCGTGGTGAAGGCAAGTGGATTACAAATGGATCGGGCTAAATTGGAAACATTGTGGTTTGACTCCGTGTTGACCACAATGTGGTCCCATTTATGCTCTATACATTCAGTTGGGTGAATACAAAAAATGAGTTGACTGTCATTACTAATTCAGTAGTGAATAACAGTAAACTCTATATATGAGAAGACAATTAAAATGTTAAGATTTATTAAAATCTATATCTTTAAATCCTTGGGGGTTTACCATCACTTATGTTATGGTAATGCATACCCTATACAAAAGCATTATTTCCATATATATCAATTTGCGGGATGGGAACATGTGAGAATATTAATTGAGAATAACAAATATGGGAATGAAATTGGTATCCTTAGTTGCACTGCAGGTGGTATTAAATTAAGTTAAGTGTGTGGTGGGCTAGCGGCTTCACTTGTGATACGTATTCCCTATATATAAGCATACTTGACTGAGTGAAATCCTATCTGTATTTGGAACTAAGGAGAAAACATCGATAGGGGTTAAGACATGTGAATTACAATAAGGCTTGTGAATGACAATAAGACTTCATAATGACATTTTCAAATATTTCTGTAACATTAAACTTATGAACTCACCAACCGAGTCTTGACTTGTTTTAATTGCATGTTTTCACAGGTGACAAACAGGTTTAGTCACCAAGATACAGGACTTAAGCTCGGGGGCCTTGATAGTGGACCTAGCTTCTTTTGGTTGTGCATATTTTGATGACATTTATGTGAATCACTTTTGTACATCTTGTGTAGATACAACATAGTAACTTTATGATTCTATTGGTAGATTTACATTGTTCAATTATGAACATGACTTATGTAATTTAACTTTGTAATTCTATATCAATGTCAATTTAGCATTTCTCATTATATATTATATGCCATGTAAAAAATCTGATCATTTCGACTATCACACGATATCACGCCCTGGGACCATTCTGCTCGACGGGAAAGTCGATCCAGCCCACCGGCTCGGGGTGTGACAGTTTCCACATTTGAATTACAAATCATTTACTTTTAGTTGTTTCTTAACTACAATTGGTTTTCTTAGTTTAATTTAAACAACTCTCAATTCAAGTTTACATTTTCTGTTATTATAAATCTTAAGTAATAAATCAATTAACAAGCACGCCATCCACATAAACTCATCGTGGTTCGACACCCTACTTACACTACTAGTTAAGGTAGCGAGGAACACACACTTTAAACTCTTATTTAATCGGTACATCGACGTTGGTCAAATTTTGGTGTCGTTACCGAGGAGTTAGTGCGTTTGGTGTTTATTAAGTGATTTAGTAAGTTTTCTGTTGTACTTTTGAATTGATTATCTTTGCTTTTTTACACTAGATTTGTTAGTGTGCAGGTAACAGGTTGGCTGCATGCATACTCGGTTTTCACGACGGGAATCACCACTTGCATTTGATCCAGAAATCGAGAAAACTACTAGAATACTCGGTTTTCAAGGCCAATTCTTCCACATTCCCCCACCAAATGAAAATCCAAACAACATCCCACCAAATCCTTTTAATCAAAATAACACTCCACCAAATGTACCACCCAATGTTACGCCTAACTTTCGGATGGCACAAAACCCTTTGTTTAATAACCCGAATCTAGGAGGAAACATTGGGAACAATCTCAATGAGTAGGAATATATCTCGGCTGGTGGAAGCAACACGGGAGAGCATGGGACATGGAATGAAGATGTGAATGAGGAAGAAACCAACAGTAACTACCCACCACATGATAATTATCATGAGGGTAATTGGCAACCACAAGGCCCGCAAAATCAACAACATTATAACAACAATGGGCAAGGTGGATGGAATGGACCGGGAGGGTGGAATAGGCAACCATCGATGAAAAACTAAAATGGAAGATGTGGTTACGACAATTATAACAATCCCGGTCAAGGATGGCATCATGGGGCCCTAGTTCAAGGAGTCAATAGTCATTTCAGACCAGCGGTAACTTAAAACCCTTCTCCTATTGTACCTCCACTTCTGAGAGGAAGATCTTTTGAGATAAGGCCACAATATCTTGCTATCATTCATGTGTTTCGTGGAGCAGCAACTGAAGAACCTTACAGCCACTTACCTGAATTTAAAGCAATATGTAGCACCATTGGTGGCCAAGGTTTCACACCTGATGAGGTCAAGCTCAACTTATTCCAATTCTCCTTGAAAGATAGGGCAAAGTAATGGTTTCATACACTATCAACTAGTAGTATCTTCTCATGGGAAAGATGCAACAATAGCCGTCTCTACATCAAATACCCGATCTATCTTCTTAACCTTCCCAGATAACCCATCACAAAAAGTAGAAGACACAAAACTCATACTGGCACCAGAATCAAACAATACAGAAGAAGGAATATTGTTGATAGAAAAGGTACCTGTGACCACGTCCGGGTCCACAATCGCATCATCCTTCGTCATCGTAAAGGCTCGTGCTTTAGCCTTCTGCTTCTCCTTTCCTTTCTCCTCTTTCTTACCCGAGCCCGAAGCATCGGCCCGTGGTAGCTTGCAATCCTTGGACATATGTCCTAATCCATTGCAGTTGAAGCATCGAGTAGCATTCGGGCAACTGCTAGAAAAGTGCCCCGTCTTTCTACACCTGAAACATAAATTAGTGCCCACCAGGCACTGTCCCGTGTGGCTTTTCCCACACTTGTTGCATCGGCCCATCTCCTCTCGCTTAGCCTTCTTGTTTGAGAACTTTCGTTGGTCTGTTCGACCCCTCTTAGTCCCGGAGGACTCTTTCACCTTTGCTTCTTCTTTGGCTGGCTCGGCTGACATAACATCATCCCAAACTATGCCACTGAGCTCCACAGTGGAGTCATAAGTCTTGGGAGCATTCGCCTTCACATTTATCCGAACCTTGGGAGGCAAACCCTCCATGTATAACTTCACCCTGCGTTCCTCGGTAGAAACCAAGTGAGGAACAAGTCTTGCCATCTCATTGAATCGTGAGGTGTACTGCCTGTGGTTCAGACTTCCCGCCTTCAGCACCAGAAACTCCCTTTCAACCTTATCCAACTCATTCTTGGGACAGAACTGCTTAGTGACCAGTTCCTTGAGATCCTCCCAAGTCATCTTTTCCATATCATCAGTAGTCTTGGATTGCTTGACGGTGTTCCACCAGTGAAGTGCCTCCTCAACGAAAGAGTGAGCTGCAAACTTGACAGCTTGGTCAACTCGGCACTCACTGATGGAGATAACAGCCTCCATCGCAGAAATCCAGTGGCAGGTGGCCACTGCGTCCTTCTTCCCATCAAAGGTTGGTGGGTTGCATCCCTTGAAGGACTTGTAGTCACAGCCCTTCAGTTTCCCCGCCATAGAATCACCAATCTTTGTCTCGATGATCACCACCTCAGCTTCCTTGGTGCTCTCTTTGCTTCCTTCCGACTTGTCCTTTTGAGCATCCTTCAGTGCCTTAGCAATCATTGCTGGCATCTTTTCATCCATGATCTTGCAGACCTCATCAGAAATAGCCTTCACCACGATAGGCTCTAGAGTGAACTCGTCTTCATTCTCAGGTTGCTCGTTGTGCTCGTGGTCGTCTTCGTTGACGGGTTCTTCAGCCTCGACATGTGGTTCTTCAGCTACCTGTGGTTTCTTTCGCGGTCTACCCTTTTGTCCGGCCATCTTAACTTTCTACATAATGCAACAATTGATGCGTCAGCATAGGAATCAGTTTAGCACGGAATAAGTTTTGTAAATCGTTAACGACGTTGATCAAGTGTTATTAACCATTTACCCAACTCATAGGCTCTAAACGTTTCCCATCCCATCTCTTCAATGTGCATGACACTAACTACTTTCATAACATTACATCTAACCCTTAACTCATACATAAACATTCAACTCGTGGCATCCGTCATCCGTGGTTGGCAATCCGCATCCATTAATCCCATTCTCAGTTTAAGTCTTGGCATTTGGGATGCCAAGATCTCTCAAACTATGGCTCTGATACCAACTTGTGAGGCCCCGAAACCGGGCACCTCACAGAGGTTGGTTTTCATCATAACACATAGCTCTTAAACTAAAAACTTTCATAATCATGCAGCGGAAATGTAAACATAGTTTGATAAACAGAATTTAATAAAGTGTCTGTATCAAAATCATATCGAATTGCCAAAACCACCGGATCGTATGACTCTATGCCCGAGCTCCATGCCTCCTCTTATCATACCTTCAACCTGACATACATGCTAAATCAAGTCAGCTTACGCTGGTGAGTTCTAGTTTTCATAAAACAACATTGAACATACTTAACATATACATCATTTCATACACATAGTCCATAACCTTAGCACATAACATCCTTACATCATCATCATCATACGTTCCACTGTTACCATTCGAACAGTGGGCTTATGCCGGCACAAGGCTCCATAACCGTTGATCTGTCCCGCCGAAGCGTTCTACAGATCCATACTTACCCAGTAGCAAGTACTGGAGCAACCATACTTACCCCATATGAACATGGGAGCAACGTCATACTTACCCCGTAACGAGTACGGGAGCAACCTCATACTTACCCCGTAACGAGTACGGGAGCAACCTCATACTTACCCCGTAACGAGTACGGGAGCAACGTCATACTTACCCCGTAACGAGTACGGGAGCAACCCCATACTTACCCCGTAACGAGTACGGGAGCAACCCCATACTTACCCCGTAACGAGTACGGGAGCAACCATACTTACCCAGTACAAATACTGGAGCAACCATCATTCATCATGACATGACACACTAGCACCTTATCATCATTCATCATAACATCGTATCATTATCCTAATAACATAGGATTTCCCATACAGGGTATGCTAGTATCATGTCATCATAACATCCTAGTACCATGCACATGTCATGCTAGCAGCACGTCATCATATCATTCATCATGGCAACATAAACACATTTTGCTAGCATGTAATTATCATAACATCATACTTTCATCATAGCATACCTAGGATTTCATTACCACATAACATCCATATTTATCATCGTAGCCTGATATCATTCAGGTTATCATCATAACTTACTAACATGCATTCATCATTCTTAGCATACTTTCATGCAATAGTCATATTAGTACCCTAAATTGCATACATAGTCAGTGCATACCGTCATTCATTCATTATCATCATAGGCACATAACATCATAGACATAACCATAAGCATGTATGCCAGCCCAAAACATTAAACATAGAATAGGGCGTCTAGAACTCACCTGATAGTAGACTCCTGTTAACCTTAGCCGAACTCCTTAGCTAGGGCCTTAAGGACCTATATCAGTTACATCATATCATCACATACCATCACATCACATACTTAGACTTAGAAATTATTCTAAGTCCTCATAGCCTACTAGTCCCCCTTATTGAATCCAAGTTTTCGAAATTTAGCTAAGTGTTCGAAACCCTTGAAATTCATTAAGTTCCCACATACACGAATTGCCATGTACTCGAAACATCTCTCGTTCACGAAATGCCATGTACTCGAAACATCCCTTGTTCACGAAATGCCATGTACACGAAATTCCATGTACACGAAATAACCATTGTATTCGAAATAGTCCCTGTACTCGAAATAACATTGTACTCGAAATACATGCATGATTTCGAGTACCCTCTGTACATGATTTCGTGTACTCATCATTTCGTCATTCAACATTTCAGAAATTCATCTAAGACTTTGGGGAGCTAGTTCTAGGTTCCTTTGGTTGTTACCAACGTATTGGAACCTCAAAGTTATGAACTTTATGCATAAAGGTGTGAGCTTTATGCATAAGTTCACCCTTTGTTTAACCATCCTAACTTTTGTATAAAAATCCAGCTTTCTATACATGAATCACTTACTTGAAGGTAGCTGATCCTCCTGGTAAAATCCCGTGCGTTTCCTACTTCGTTTGGTCGATCAAAGTTTGATTCTTGAAATTCTTGGACTTAAACTTCGTGTACTCGAGAGCAGATGAGCTTCCAGCCAAAGGTTGTCACACTTCCCAAGGCACCACTATTTATAGGCAAGGCTGGTACTCGAAACCAGTGTACACGAAATCCAGTGTACTCGAAATTAGTGTACTCGAAACTGGAGTACTCGAAATTTTACTAGTTCGAGTACACGATCTGTAATCCTCGCCTTGGTTATTTTTCGTCTCTTTTCCTACAAGTTACTTATCCGTTATACGTACGTAGAATTCAAATAACTTGTATCTTAGAAAAATTTGGGATGTTACAAGTCTCCCCTCCTTACAATAGGTTTCGTCCCGAAACCTGCTTTGTTACACATCGAACAAATGAGGATACAACTCCCTCATCTCGTCTTCCAATTCCCACATCGTGTCTGAACCTTTCCGATGCTTCCACTGAACTCTTACTTGACGAACCGTTTTATTCCTTAACTGCTTTTCCTTCGTATCCACAATGGCGACTGGTTCTTCAATGTAGTTCAGTCAGTCATCTACCTCAATGTCATCCAAAGGAACATGCGCCTGCTCGTCTGCCAAGCACTTCCTAAGATGCGACACGTGAAAGGTAGGATGAATCCCGTTCAGCTCCTCTGGTAGGTCCAGTCGATACGCGACCTTCCCTACCCTTGCCTTTATCGGAAATGGTCCAATGTACCTCGGACTCAACTTTCCCCTCTTCCTGAATCGAATGATTCCCTTCCATGGTGATACTTTCAGCAACACTCGATCGCCAACTTCAAACTCGATCGGTCTTCGGCGCGTGTCAGCGTAAGACTTTTGGCGATCTTGTGCAGCTTTCATACGTGCTTTTATCACCCGTAGCTTTTCTGCCACATCAATCATAGCAGCCTTGTTTCCCATTTCTTTCTGTCCAACTTCACCCCAGCATACCGAGGTTCTACATCGTCGTCCGTACAACGCCTCATATGGGGGCATTCCAATACTAGAGTGATAGCTGTTGTTATATGAAAACTCCACCAATGGCAAGTGGTCATCCCAGCTTCCTCCAAAATCGATAATGCACGCCCTAAGCATATCCTCCAACGTTTGGATAGTCCTTTCTGACTGTCCATCCGTCTGAGGGTGATAGGCGGTACTGATATTTAACCTCGTTCCCATAGCATCATGAAACTGCTTCCAGAATCTGGAAGTAAA
Organism: Mikania micrantha; assembly: GCA_009363875.1. Lineage (NCBI taxonomy): Eukaryota > Viridiplantae > Streptophyta > Magnoliopsida > Asterales > Asteraceae > Mikania > Mikania micrantha. The sequence goes on from CM018689.1 coordinate 29,978,071, forward strand.
CCTCGTATCCCGATCTGACACAATGGAGACAGGAACTCCATGTCTGGTCACAATCTCTTTCACGAACAACTCAGACAACCTTTCGGACGTATACGTTTCCCTGATAGGAAGAAAGTGTGCACTCTTCGTCAGTCGGTCCACAATCACCCATATGGCATCATGTCGCTTAGCTGTCTTTGGTAGCTTGGTAATGAAATCCATGGTGATGTGTTCCCATTTCCATTCTCGTACCTCTAGAGGTTGCACATATCCGTAGGGCTTCTGATGTTCAGCCTTCACTTGCGCACAAGTAAGGCACCGGTTCACATACTGCATCACATTAAACTTCATGCCCGGCCACCAATAATCCTGTCGGAGATCTTGATACATCTTTGTTGCACCGGGGTGTACCGAGTATCGTGACTTGTGGGCTTCATCTAAAATCCTCGCTCGAATGTCCCCATTTCTGGGCACCCACATTCGACCGAATCGTAGCTTTATCCCATGGTCATTGTCTTCCAAGTTCTTGACTTGTCCGAAGACGCGTTCAAAACCCACATTCTCTTCTTTCAATCCCTCCTGTTGCGCCTGTTTGAGCTCGTTCAGAAAGTCTGGCGTTATCACCAAACTATACGATTTCACTCGTATGGCAGGATGATCAGTCTTGCGACTCAGAGCATCTGCCACCACATTGGCCTTTCCCGGGTGATATAAAATATCACAGTCATAATCCTTTAACAGCTCAAGCCATCGTCTCTGCCTCATATTCAAATCCTTTTGCTCGAAGAAATACTTCAAGCTCTTGTGGTCGGTATAGATGGTACTCCTTACTCCATACAAATAGTGCCTCCATATTTTCAATGCAAACACCACTGCAGCGAGTTCAAGATCGTGGGTCGGGTAGTTAGCCTCATGAATCTTTAGCTGGCGCGAAGCATAAGCTATCACCCTTCCCCTTTGCATTAGTACACATCCCAACCCTTGTCGTGACGCATCGGCATACACAACAAGATCATCATTCCCATCCGGCAGTGCTAGAACAGGAGCTTGGGTAAGTTTCTCCTTCAGCACTGAAAACGCTTGTTCTTGGTTTGGACCCCATTCGTACTTTACGTCTTTCTTCGTGAGCTTCGTCAGTGGCGTCGCTATCTTGGAGAAGTCCTGAATGAATCTCCGATAGTAACCGGCCAAACCAAGAAAACTGCGTACTTCTGTCGGTGACTTTGGAGGACTCCATTTCATAATCGTTTCAACTTTAGCTGGATCTACCATAATGCCTTCTGGGTTCACCACGTGACCCAGAAACTGTACCTCTCGTAGCCAGAAAGCGCATTTGGAGAACTTAGCATAAAGTTCCTCTTTCCTCAGGATTTCCAATACCTCACGTACGTGGCAAGCATGGTCTCCCTCGTTCTTTGAATAAATCAAAATATCGTCAATAAACACTATCACCGATCGGTCCAGCATCGGTCGACATACCCTGTTCATCAAATCCATAAATGCTGCGGGAGCATTCGTCAATCCAAACGACATAACGAGAAACTCGTAATGTCCATAACGCGTACGGAAAGCAGTCTTTGGAATATCCTGCTCTCGAACTTTCAACTGATGGTAACCGGATCGGAGATCTATCTTCGAGAACCAGCTTGCACCTTGCAATTGATCGAACAAGTCATCAATTCTAGGTAGAGGATACCTGTTCTTTACGGTCAACTTATTCAGTTCCCTGTAGTCAATACACATACGCATACTTCCATCCTTCTTCTTAACGAACAGCACCGGTGCTCCCCACGGAGAGACACTCTGTCGTATAAAACCTTTATCAAGGAGTTCTTGTAGCTGGGTCATCATTTCCTTCATCTCGGTTGGAGCTAAACGGTAAGGTGCTTTGGCAACGGGTTGTGCCCCCGGCACTATGTCGATCTGGAACTCAATTTCCCGTTCGGGTGGTAATCCAGGCAATTCCTCAGGGAATACATCGGGGAAGTTACACACCACGGGAACATCATCAATCGTCCTCGTATCCGTACGTTCCTCAATCGCGTAGGCCAAGTAGGCTACACACCCTCGCCGCATCATAACATCAGCCTTGATCATCGAAATGATCTTTGGCGCATACATCGCTTTATCACCATAAACCGTCACGGAGCTCCCATCCATCGCACGTAAACATATCATCTTTCGTCGACATACAATATTAGCCTCATATTTGGCTAACCAGTCCATACCCAAAACCACATCGAATCCTCCTAAGGTAATAAGAAACAATCGGACAGGGAACCTATGACCTTCTATCTCAACGTAACAATCATCAATAGCCTCAGTCACCCTGGTCATCTTACCAATAGCCGTCTCTACATCAAATACCCGATCTATCTTCTTAACCTTCCCAGATAACCCATCACAAAAAGTAGAAGACACAAAACTCATACTGGCACCAGAATCAAACAATACAGAAGCAGGAATATTGTTGATAGAAAAGGTACCTGTGACCACGTCCGGGTCCACAATCGCATCATCCTTCGTCATCGTAAAGGCTCGTGCTTTAGCCTTCTGCTTCTCCTTTCCTTTCTCCTCTTTCTTACCCGAGCCCGAAGCATCGGCCCGTGGTAGCTTGCAATCCTTGGACATATGTCCTAATCCATTGCAGTTGAAGCATCGAGTAGCATTCGGGCAACTGCTAGAAAAGTGCCCCGTCTTTCCACACCTGAAACATAAATTAGTGCCCACCAGGCACTGTCCCGTGTGGCTTTTCCCACACTTGTTGCATCGGCCCATCTCCTCTCGCTTAGCCTTCTTGTTTGAGAACTTTCGTTGGTCTGTTCGACCCCTCTTAGTCCCGGAGGACTCTTTCACCTTTGCTTCTTCTTTGGCTGGCTCGGCTGACATAACATCATCCCAAACTATGCCACTGAGCTCCACAGTGGAGTCATAAGTCTTGGGAGCATTCGCCTTCACATGTATCCGAACCTTGGGAGGCAAACCCTCCATGTATAACTTCACCCTGCGTTCCTCGGTAGAAACCAAGTGAGGAACAAGTCTTGCCATCTCATTGAATCGTGAGGTGTACTGCCTGTGGTTCAGACTTCCCGCCTTCAGCACCCGAAACTCCCTTTCAACCTTATCCAACTCATTCTTGGGACAGAACTGCTTAGTGACCAGTTCCTTGAGATCCTCCCAAGTCATCTTTTCCATATCATCAGTAGTCTTGGATTGCTTGACGGTGTTCCACCAGTGAAGTGCCTCCTCAACGAAAGAGTGAGCTGCAAACTTGACAGCTTGGTCAACTCGGCACTCACTAATGGAGATAACAGCCTCCATCGCAGAAATCCAGTGGCAGGTGGCCACTGCGTCCTTCTTCCCATCAAAGGTTGGTGGGTTGCATCCCTTGAAGGACTTGTAGTCACAGCCCTTCAGTTTCCCCGCCATAGAATCACCGCTCTTTGTCTCGATGATCACCACCTCAGCTTCCTTGGTGCTCTCTTTGCTTCCTTCCGACTTGTCCTTTTGAGCATCCTTCAGTGCCTTAGCAATCATTGCTGGCATCTTTTCATCCATGATCTTGCAGACCTCATCAGAAATAGCCTTCACCACGATAGGCTCTAGAGTGAACTCGTCTTCATTCTCAGGTTGCTCGTTGTGCTCGTGGTCGTCTTCGTTGACGGGTTCTTCAGCCTCGACATGTGGTTCTTCATCTACCTATGGTTTCTTTCGCGGTCTACCCTTTTGTCCGGCCATCTTAACTTTCTACATAATGCAACAATTGATGAGTCAGCATAGGAATCAGTTTAGCACGGAATAAGTTTTGTAAATCGTTAACGACGTTGATCAAGTGTTATTAACCATTTACCCAACTCATAGGCTCTAAACGTTTCCCATCCCATCTCTTCAATGTGCATGACACTAACTACTTTCATAACATTACATCTAACCCTTAACTCATACATAAACATTCAACTCGTGGCATCCGTCAACCGTGGTTGGCAATCCGCATCCATTAATCCCATTCTCAGTTTAAGTCTTGGCGTTTGGGATGCCAAGATCTCTCAAACTATGGCTCTGATACCAACTTGTGAGGCCCCGAAACCGGGCACCTCACAGAGGTTGGTTTTCATCATAACACATAGCTCTTAAACTAAAAACTTTCATAATCATGCAGCGGAAATGTAAACATAGTTTGATAAACAGAATTTAATAAAGTGTCTGTATCAAAATCATATCGAATTGCCAAAACCACCGGATCGTATGACTCTATGCCCGAGCTCCATGCCTCCTCTTATCATACCTTCAACCTGACATACATGCTAAATCAAGTCAGCTTACGCTGGTGAGTTCTAGTTTTCATAAAACAACATTGAACATACTTAACATATACATCATTTCATACACATAGTCCATAACCTTAGCACATAACATCCTTACATCATCATCATCATACGTTCCACTGTTACCATTCGAACAGTGGGCTTATGCCGGCACAAGGCTCCATAACCGTTGATCTGTCCCGCCGAAGCGTTCTACAGATCCATACTTACCCAGTAGCAAGTACTGGAGCAACCATACTTACCCCATATGAACATGGGAGCAACGTCATACTTACCCCGTAACGAGTACGGGAGCAACCTCATACTTACCCCGTAACGAGTACGGGAGCAACCTCATACTTACCCCGTAACGAGTACGGGAGCAACGTCATACTTACCCCGTAACGAGTACGGGAGCAACCTCATACTTACCCCGTAACGAGTACGGGAGCAACCCCATACTTACCCCGTAACGAGTACGGGAGCAACCATACTTACCCAGTACAAATACTGGAGCAACCATCATTCATCATGACATGACACACTAGCACCTTATCATCATTCATCATAACATCGTATCATTATCCTAATAACATAGGATTTCCCATACAGGGTATGCTAGTATCATGTCATCATAACATCCTAGTACCATGCACATGTCATGCTAGCAGCACGTCATCATATCATTCATCATGGCAACATAAACACATTTTGCTAGCATGTAATTATCATAACATCATACTTTCATCATAGCATACCTAGGATTTCATTACCACATAACATCCATATTTATCATCGTAGCCTGATATCATTCAGGTTATCATCATAACTTACTAACATGCATTCATCATTCTTAGCATACTTTCATGCAATAGTCATATTAGTACCCTAAATTGCATACATAGTCAGTGCATACCGTCATTCATTCATTATCATCATAGGCACATAACATCATAGACATAACCATAAGCATGTATGCCAGCCCAAAACATTAAACATAGAATAGGGCGTCTAGAACTCACCTGATAGTAGACTCCTGTTAACCTTAGCCGAACTCCTTAGCTAGGGCCTTAAGGACCTATATCAGTTACATCATATCATCACATACCATCACATCACATACTTAGACTTAGAAATTATTCTAAGTCCTCATAGCCTACTAGTCCCCCTTATTGAATCCAAGTTTTAGAAATTTAGCTAAGTGTTCGAAACCCTTGAAATTCATTAAGTTCCCACATACACGAATTGCCATGTACTCGAAACATCCCTTGTTCACGAAATGCCATGTACACGAAATTCCATGTACACGAAATAACCATTGTATTCGAAATAGTCCCTGTACTCGAAATAACATTGTACTCGAAATACATGCATGATTTCGAGTACCCTCTGTACATGATTTCGTGTACTCATCATTTCGTCATTCAACATTTCAGAAATTCATCTAAGACTTTGGGGAGCTAGTTCTAGGTTCCTTTGGTTGTTACCAACGTATTGGAACCTCAAAGTTATGAACTCTATGCATAAAGGTGTGAGCTATATGCATAAGTTCACCCTTTGTTTAACCATCCTAACTTTTGTATAAAAATCCAGCTTTCTATACATGAATCACTTACTTGAAGGTAGCTGATCCTCCTGGTAAAATCCCGTGCGTTTCCTACTTCGTTTGGTCGATCAAAGTTTGATTCTTGAAATTCTTGGACTTAAACTTCGTGTACTCGAGAGCAGATGAGCTTCCAGCCAAAGGTTGTCACACTTCCCAAGGCACCACTATTTATAGGCAAGGCTGGTACTCGAAACCAGTGTACACGAAATCCAGTGTACTCGAAATTAGTGTACTCGAAACTGGAGTACTCGAAATTTTACTAGTTCGAGTACACGATCTGTAATCCTCGCCTTGGTTATTTTTCGTCTCTTTTCCTACAAGTTACTTATCCGTTATACGTACGTAGAATTCAAATAACTTGTATCTTAGAAAAATTTGGGATGTTACAGCTAAATACTTGTAATGTTGATGTTTGAACATGATGAATGGTTTCAATGATTATATGTGTTCAATAATGAGGATATTTACATATTAGGTGTGCTATATTTAAAGAAATAAGGAGTCGTGCATGATTTTCTAAATATAGAAAATTTACTATTAGAGTACATACATTGCATGCGGATTTTGGTTACGTTTGGGTCTTATGATAGTGTATGTGGTCATAGGAACATACTTGAATGGTTTGATTGTTGATGAAATGAGTTTTATGCATGTCTTTCCATTAATGGAAACTTTATTTGGTTATTTTTATAAATAAAGACTATTGAACATGTTTGATTAATGAAATGTGCTGGCAAATGCTATACCATGATGATATGAGAACGATTGCATGATTTTTTGTATGAAAAGCATAATAAAAATGGAAACCTACTAAATATAGTTACTTTAGGAATCTTAAAATGGATTGTGTGCATACTTAATGACATGTAACAATATCCTATGTGATAAAATGAACTTATAAGGAAACTAGCATGCTTAGAATAGTAAAATATGATTTTTATGCTAACTTATTAAATACAGAAACTTACTAAACATAGAAACCTACTAAAAATGGTAACTTACTAGAAATATTAAGTTGTCCACTAAACGTCCTTATGTGTTTATGTGTACTACGTGATAATTGATGAACATTAAACAAACAACAATGAACTAAACGAGTCACCAACAGGTCGTTGAGACAACAAGGTCAAACTACTCAAACACAAAAACTTGGAGTTGTTGGGCACAAACACGAACAAGAACATGAACTCATATATCCTACGTGATATAGGTAACGGATAACGGACAAGCAAGCTTAGCACGCAAACAAACACATGTGAGTTTACGGCCCTTTTCTCGTAAACTGTTTTCAAACTTCAAACTAGGGAAGAATACATGTAAACTATTTGTACGAACATTTGTATGATTGTTGGTTTATGGGGAACAGACTCGTAAGTATTGTTATCATAACAGGTCCTCGCACAGTCATACCGTTAATGTAAACACAACGAGATGAGCTTTGATAGTACCATTGGGTTTGACAAACCCCATATGGCACGAATACTGACAAGAGATCAGGACATGTGTAGACTCAACCCATCATGCCATTGTTTGTACAATAGATTTTGCGGAGACAAGTACAAACAGTCTAGTTTGGTAGGGACACACTTGAAACTTAGGTCCTCGGGCCTTAAAAAATGGCATGTCATATGGCAAACTATTTACTTACTTACTTTTGATATAAACCTGTGAACTCACCAACTTTATGTTGACACATTTTAGCATGTACTCTCAGGTATTCAATATGCTTAAGGCTAGGACTGCACTTAAGGAGCCGAGCACAAGAGTCCAGTATGCATTTACTAAACTTTGAACGATCTGTGTTGTTATTTATGTAAACAACTTATCATTTGAACAACTTCCGCCATATTATTTTAATTCTGCTATAGAACTATTTAAATTATCTTGGAATATTTGTAATATATCCACGTATTTTCAAAAATCATATTGAGTCGTTCTATATGACCACGTATTTGATCCTAGCACGTCACACCCAATGGTCTGTCACTGCAAATGGTAATTTGGGGGTGTGACAGACTGGTATCCGAGACTTTGTTATAAACAATTAGGTTTGCATGTAATAAACTTAGACTATAGTCGTAGTCTCTAGACTTAGACTCTACATTGTATATGTACTTATTATTGCATAATTAACATGAATGTCGATCAACAGAAACAAAAACCCATGGAAATGCCCCGCTATCGAGACAGCTGAGGAGGAAGAGAGGAAGCTAAGGAGGATGGTACCCTCAGCCGACCTGATAGTCCTAACGAGATTATCCGTGTTAGGTAACTCATCCACAACCAGCACTAGTACTAGTACCCAAACTTGATCCGATGATAGGTGTGCGGGGAGGGGTGCAGCCTCCCCCGATAAGTGCGGGCGCGAGCACGACTTCCCTACCTACGCTTGGATACACAATGGAGCAGGCATTCGCGGCTTTTTTCGCGACGACAGATCGGGAAATCCGTAACATGTGTGACTCAGCGGATGCGATCACTGGTTTACTAGAGGGAGAGCACCACACTGTGAAGAAGGTGGAACGAATCAAGGAAGAGTTGTCCTACACAGACCTGTGCCACAACAACATGGTCGAGCGACAACAGCCGAGGCTGTGGCAGCACAGGTGGCCGTTGAGCAGGAGCCTAAGGAGGAGGAAAAACTCACGGAGGAAAATGAGGAGGAACCCATGGAGGAAGAAGAGGAGGAGCCAATGGAAGACGATTAAGGCCGAAAAAGAGTGGAGATTTAGTCTCCACTATCACGTCAGTGAACTGAAGATAGGTATTTTCTTTTCTAGTAATATATACCTAGATTGGCGGGTTGTGCCCATACAACTATTTGGATAGTAATGTTTGCATTAAAAGTACTTTGTAACCCCACTCAAGTTATTAGTCAAATATTGCGTTCAGTTTCAAAATGTTGTGTTTATACGTATAGCATATATCTCATAACTCCTAACATTAAGTAACACACCATTTTTTATTGTATATAGACACGCGAAATGGCAGGAAGAGGGCCCTATGTAAGATCAAACAGCCGAACCATCAGATCTGTAGCGATCAAAGCGATGGTAGAGTGGCGCGTCAATAAGGCAATAACTAATTATGAGGATGCTCGCATACAAAGCGAATCTAGTGGAAACGACAACGGTAAATGAACCTCTATTCTTCTTGAACAACGTAACAAACGAAACGCAAACACTAACACGCAAAACTTGACCACTGAATCTTAGGATCTCACCACAACCCAAAAGGATGCTAATTCAAAAACTTTCTCAGCTGCCATCCCCACATCTTTAAGGGATCGGAAGGAGCAGTGGGACTGCTCAGATGATTGGAGAAAGCCGAGTCAATGTTATCAATGTGCGACTGTGTAGAGGAGAATAAAGTGAATTTTGCTACGGGAACACTTGAGGGTCAAGCCCTCACATCGTGGAACTCTCATGTTCTGATGTTGGGTCTAAAGAATGCTAGTCCATCCCTTGGGAGGAGTTCCTAAGATGCTACACAAGGATTACAGTCCTCAAAACAAGGTGAAGAAGCTGGAGGAGGAGTTTTGGGTCCATAAGATGGAAGGATACGAGATCGAGAAGTACTCAATTTCACAAGTTGTCGAGACTGTGCCCAGCTATGGTGACCCTCGAGTACAAAAAGATCAAGCAGTTCATTAGTGGGTTCCCAAACAGATCCAGAGCATGGTCATGGCAGGGGACCCCACCCTCATTTAAACCCACTATTGGTATGGCACACCGTCTGATCGATCAGACGGTAGCACAAGGAAATCTGCCCAAGAAGGGCGAACATATGAAGCCACAAGACAACAAGCGAAAGTGGGAACCTAGCAACAACAGAGCCTACACTCCACAACAACCCTCCTAACACCGACCCACACCAGCTAGAGCCTTTACGGCTACTCAATCTGACACTAAAGGAAAGGGTGTGCATGAAGGGAAGAGCCCGTAATGCAACCTTTGTTCCTTCCATCACTTTGGGCAGTGTGAGTGATTTAGATGCGGGAAATGTGGACGGGATGGTCACATGATGATGGATTTCAGGGCCAATCCAGACAGCAATACCCAGGAAGAACAGAGGGGATGCTACACCTATGGGAAACCGGCCACATGCGCAGGGATTGCCCACAATTCAAGAAGACAGGGGGCAACACAGCCAAGGGAATGACATTTGTCATCGGGTCTGGAAAAGCAAAGGACGACCCAAACATCATGACTGGTATGTTTCTCTTGAGCAATGTTTATGCATCTGTCTTATTTGATACTGGCGCCGATAGGATTTTTATATCTAGTGAGATTAGCCAACTACTTAATGTCACACTAACACCACTAGACCATAAGTACACAGTAGAGTTAGCCGACTGTAAACTTATTGAGACACAACACGTATTTCGAGTATGCGCTATGGTATTGGCAAATAAAGAACTTGAAATCGGCTTGATTCCGGTAACTCTAGGAAATTTTGACGTGGTGGCTGGAATGGATTGGCTAACCGCAAAACAAGCAGGAATTATATGTCATGAAAAGATAGTTCGAGTCATGCTACCAAACGGAGAGCAATTGTCTATAAAAGGAGAACGGTGGGGGATACCCTTGAACATAATGTCATGCATGAAAGCTCACAAGTTCCTGCGAAAAGGACACACAGAAATACTGGCACTCATCACTAAGCTACAAAAGAAGGAGAGGAAAAACGAGGACATCGACGTTGTTCGTGATAATCCTGAAGTATATCCTAAATATCTACTTGAAATCCCACCAAAGCGACTGACACCGACCGAGATGCAAGAGCTATCTAACCAGCTTCAAGAGCTGTTGGACAAGGGCTTTATCAGACCAAGCTTCTCACCATGGGGAGCACTGGTCTTGTTCGTGAAGAAGAAAGATGGAACGTTTCGGATGTGCATAGACTACCAAGAACTGAACAATGTGACGATCAAGAATCGATACCCACTTCCACGAATAGATGATTTGTTTGACCAACTTCAAGGGTCAAGCTACTATTCAAAGATCAATTCAAGATTTAGTTATCACCAGTTGAGGATACAGGAAGATGACATTCCTAAGACAGCCTTCAGAACTCGCTACGGGCGCTACGAATTCTTGGTCATGCCATTTCTACTAACCAACGCACTAGCAGTTTTCATGGACCTCATGAACCGTGTGTGCAAACCATACATTGATAAAATCGTGATAGTGTTCATAGATGACATCCTAATTTACTCTAAGAGTCAGGAAGAGCATGCATAACATCTAAGACTTGTCTTGGAATTGCTGAAAACCGAACAACTTTACGCGGAATTTTCAAAATGTAAATTTTGGATTCGCGAAGTCCAATTCCTTGGACATGTGGTTAACAAGAAAGGAATACACGTAGACCCAACAAAGATTGAGGCCATCAAAAACTGGGAAGCACCAAAGACTCCGATGGAGGTGCGGAAATTCCTAGGTTTAGCAGGGTACTATCGGTGATTTATCGAAGGATTCTTGAAGATCGCGCAAGCACTCGCCTCCCTAACCCACAAAGACAAGAAATTTAAATGAGGAGTGAAACAAGAATCTTCATTCAGCCTACTAAAACAGAAACTATACAGTGCACCGATCTTATCCTTACCTGAGGGTGGTGACGACTTCGTGGTGTACTGTGACACCTCGAAACAAAGACTTGGTTGCGTGTTAATGCAACGCGAGAAAGTCATCGCATATGTGTCATGACAGCTTATGATGCATGTACCACCCATGACTTAGAGTTAGGAGCCGTAGTGTTCGCACTGAAGATCTAGCAACAATATCTATGTGGCATGAAATACACCATATTCATTGATCATAAGAGCTTACAACACATCTTCGACCAGAAGCAGCTCAATATGAGGCAACGAAGATGGGTTGAACTTATACGTGATTACGATTGTGCGATCAAGTATCACCCGGGGAAGCAACATAGTGTCCGACGCCTTGAGCAGAAAAGAGACAACGAAAGGTGTGTGGTCGCTACAACTCACTATACATTCTGAGCTACCGAACCAGATCTGTGCTGCCCAACATGAAGCACTAAAAATTGAAAGCCTAACCCAAAAATCCGTGCGCAGCATGGATAAATAATTGGAAGTGAAGACGAAAGGAACATGTTATTTAAAGAACCAAATTTGGGTACCACACTACGAGGATTGAGAAATGTAGTGATGGACGTAGCTCATAAGAGCAGGTACTCAGTACATCCTGGATCTGAAAAGATGAACCATGACCTCAAGACGATGTACTGGTGGCTGAACATGAAGTCTGACATCGCGACCTACGTGAGCAAGTGCCTTGTTCAAAAGTGAAAGTCGAATATCAGAAGCCATCAGGACTACTTCAACAGCCCGAGATACTGGTGTGGAAATGGGAGCAGATTTCCATAAATTTAAAAACAAAACTACTAAAAACCATGAGTAGTTGCGATATTATTTGGATAATTATAGACCAACTCACCAAGTCTACAAATTTCCTTCCCATCAATGAAACTGACAAGTTAGATTAATTGACTCGAATTTATCTGAATGAAATAGTCACTAGGCACGGAGTGCCAATCTTGATAATCTCCGACCGTTACAGTCGATTTACGGCACACTTCTGGAAGTCCTTACAAAAGGCATCGGGTACGAGTTTTGTTATGAGCATTGTCTATCATCCGCAGATTGACGGGAAAAGTGATCAAACAATACAGACGCTGGAGGACATGCTAAGGGCATGAGTAATTGACTTTAGCAACAGTTGGGAGACTCACTTACCACTGGTGGAGTTCTCCTACAACAACAATTATCACTCTAGCATTAAGGTTGCACTTTGAAATCTTTACTGGCGCAAGTGTCGATCACCCATCTGCTGGGTAGAAGTAGTCGAAAGCCAACTGACTGGCCCTGAACTTGTTCACGAGACGACTGAGAAGATCGTGCAGATATGGAATCATATGGCTGCAGCTCAGGAAAGACAAGAGTTATGCTGACAAAAGGCATAAGCCTTTGGAATTCCAAGTAGGATACAACGTTCTTCTCATGGTCTCACCATGGAAGGCTGTGATACAATTTGGGAAACAGGAAAAGTTGAATCCCTGATATATTGGACCGTTGGAGATCATCAAACGAATAGGCCATGTGGCCTACGAACTAAACCTACCTCAGGAACTGAGCAGTCACACAACGTCTTTCACATATCAAACCTCAAGAAGTGTTTATTGGATGAAAGGCTTGCAATCCCACTCGAGGAAATTCAAATTGACGACCAATTGCACTTCATTGAGGAACCGGTCGTGATAATGGACCATGAAATCAAAAAGCTCAAACTCAGTTGCATTCCCATAGTCAAGGTTCGATGAAATTCGAAACGTGGACCTGAATTCATGTGCGAACGTAAAGATCATATGAGAAAGAAATACCCACACATGTTCGGAAACAAAACAAACACGAACGACATGAGCTGAATTTCGGGACAAAATTCTTTTCAACGGGGAGATGATGTGACACCCCACAACATCTGGGTCAGCATTTCGTTTAATTTAATAATATTTAAATTATTAAATCATACGTGGCACTTAATTTAGATTAAGTAGTGAGACACGTGGCACTATAGTCCAAACGCAAACAAATCGCATCGTAATTCAATGAATTACCGGAAACGCACACACGTATCTCAAACTCGCGAACGTTGGTGAATAGTCGAACAAATAATTCAATTAATAATACTAACCAATATATGAGCACATAACAAATTAAAATCTGACGTATGTCGAAAATGATAAATAATAAACAAAAACCGGGCGAAAAATGAATCAAACAATTGAAAATGGGCAATTGGATTTGCGCAAGACCCCGACAGGTACGCGATAGGGCCCGGCGAAATCCTTCTCGGTATGCGAAGGATGGGCAGGAGAATTCAAACTCCACAAAAAGGCTTAGCGGTACGTGACGACCGATTAACTTTCCTTGGCAATACGCGGCGTGTACCAGAGGAGTATCCGGCTATTTTGCCCTTGAAGGTATGCCAAGAACCCCGAAGTGGTCTCTTGGCGGTAGCGAAGGCTCCCAAAACACAAAAATCTTATAAATACCAACCTACTTCACCCTTTATCCTCTTTACCCATTTCTCTCGAAACTCAATTACATTGGTCGACCAAAACACATCCTCCAGGCCTACAATCAACTCTAAGGAGCCATTCAAGTGTTCTCTTTGATCCACCTTGAGTTCTTAAAGCTAGAAAGAAGCTTGGAAGAGTCCACTACCACCACCACCTGCACCAGCTGTGAAGTCACCACCAGCCTTTTTTCAAGGCATTTAAACCCCACTCTAGCTGAATCCAGCCTTCAAGAGCCTTCAAAGGTAGATTTAATGGTTAAAATTTTCATTTAAATACACATGCAACCCCATACACACACATGCAACTCCAAAAACACCTCATGCACGAATTTTTACTCCTGTAACTTGTGATTTGATGTTTTGATAACTGATATATGATGCTTGCTTGCTATGAGAATGAGGATTGGTGTCATATTATGAAGATTGATGCATGTTTCCATAAAAGAAAACTTTATTATGCTAAATACTCTTAATGTTGATGTTTGGACATGATGAATGGTTTCAATGATGATATGCGTTCAATAATGAAGATATTTACATATTAGAAGTGCTAGATTTTAAGAAATAAGGAGTATGTGCATGAGTTTCTAAATATAGAAACTTTACTATTGAAGTACATACATTGCTTGTGGATTTTGGTTACGTTTGGGTCTTATGATAATGTATGTGGTCATATGAACATATTTTAATGGTTTGATTGTTGATGAAATGATTTTTATGCATGTCTTTCAATTAATGGAGACTTTATTTAGGGATTTTTATAAATAAAAACTATTGAACATGTTAGATGATGAAATGTTCTTGCAAATGCTATACCATGATGATATGAAAACGATTGCATGATCATTTGTATGAAAAGCATGACAAAAATGGAAACTTACTAAATATAGTAACTTTAGGAATCTAAAAATGGATTGGATGCGTACTTAGTGACATGTAACAATGTGTTGTGTGATGACATGAACTTATAAGGAAACTAGCATGCTAAAAAAAATAGTAAAATATAATTTTGATCCAAACTTTTTAAAATATAGAAACGTATGAAAAATATAAACCTACTAAAAATGGAAACTTACTATAAATGGTAAGTTGTCCATTGAACACGAACTCATATATCCTACGTGATAAAGGTAACGGATAACGGACAAGCAAGCTTAGCACGCAAACAAACATAGGTGAGTTTACGACCCATTTTCTCTTAAACTGTTTTTAAACTTCAAACTAGGGGGAGAATACATGTATACTATTTGTACGAACATTTGTATGATTAATGGTTTATTGGGAACAAACTCATAAGTGTTGTATATCGTAACAAGTCCTCGCATAGTCATACCGTTAATGTAAACACAACGAGGTGAGCTTAGATAATACTATTGGGTTTGTTAAACCACACACGACGCCAACACTGACAGGAGGTCAGGACGTGTGTAGGCTCAACCCATCGCGCCATTGTTTGTACAATAGACATGGTGGAGGCAAGAACAAACAGTCTAGTTCGGTAGTGACACAACCGACACTTAAGGACTCGGGCCTGGAAAACATTAATAAACAACATATCATAGGGCAAACAATTTACTTACTTACTTACTTTTGATATAAACCTATGAACTCGTCAACTTTATGTTGACACGTTTTAGCATGTATTCTCAATATGCTTAAGGCTAGGACTGCACTTAAGGAGCCGAGCACAAGAGTCCAGCATGCATTTACTAAACTTTGAACGATTTATGTTGTTATTTGTGTAGACAACTTATTATTTAAACAACTTCCGCTATGTTATTTTAATTCCGTTGTAGAACTATTTAAATTATCTTGGAATATATGTAATATATCCACATTTTTTCAAAAAGCATATAGAGTCGTTCTATATGACCACGTATCTGATCCTGCCACATCACACCCAACGGTCTGTCGCCGCAAGTGGTAATTTGGGGGTCTCACAAAATACAAACTGTTTACTTATTAGATGTTTTTAACTGCTCGAGCTCACTAGCTTTATGCTGACGTAAACTCTTTTAAGCATGTATTTCAAGACGTTAAACTAATAAGGAGAAGTAGATAGGAAGCTTTTGGTGCCTAACACATTGGAGTCTATCTTAGAGACTTATCACATTATTTCCGTTCTTATGAACTAGATTTAACTTCAGGGCTGTTTGTTTGTATCTGAATGTATCTGAATCTGAATGGTTCAGATTCAGACCATTTGTTTCGCGAAAAATAACACATCTGAATGGGTTAATATATATATGAATGAAGGTCTAAGAATCATTCAGACTAGGGAATGAGTCTAATCCGTTCAGACTTGAAGAAAAGAGGGGTTGGGACTGGGTTGGGCATGCCGGACACATCACCGCCAGGCACAACCTCCGCATCCACAACCAGACACAACCGTCACATCAGCACCACCATCTCCTAGATTAACGCCTTCGCGCGAAAGCCTCTCTCCGTCGCAGGTTATTCTGTATTTTTAACAGATCTGACTAGCACATCCTTTACCTTGTTCAGCTTCTCAGGCGATGACATCTGATCGGCGAAGTTCAACAAACAGAGGCTGAAATTGGTTTCCGAAGCTGTGGATTAGGGTTCCGTGCGGTTGTTTGTTCAATAGTTTGTTGAATCAGCAAATCGTGTAAACATAAACAAGATTGGAAATATTGGAAATTGTATAGATATATCCGAAATACCCTTTGTTGAAGATTCTTTCTACACAAGAATTTGATATTATTTCATTGGAAACTTAGGTCACTTGGGGAGTCCAAGAAGTGGGTAGTTGGGTTCGACGGAAACAACCGCTGTGGAGGTGCGGGGTCTAGGGTTTGAAAATTAAACACGCTAACTAATCTAATGAAGGTTTTTTTTCATTCAAATGTTGAATCAAACAGTCTTTAAGTGGTTCAACATTTACTTGTTCAGACTCTCTCAACCATTCAGATATCTTAACCATTCAGCACTTAATGATTCAGACATTATCAAACGACTCCTTCATCTATATTTGTTATGATTACAAACAATATGACTTAGGGTTGTTCATGCCCACTTTTGTTTTAAGACAATTATTAAACTATTATGTACTAGTTTGTAATGAAGTTATCAAAATCCTTCTTATTTAAGTGTTTTACCAATCTTTCATCTTGTCACACCGGCGAGTTGCGACAAACGCAAACATGTTTAACAATATATAATTTATAAATTAATTAATCAAACAGCAACTAACTACAAAAAAAAAACTAAAAATCGGTTCGGTTCGGTTCAGTTTGTGGAATATGAAAAGCCAAAACCAAACAAAAAAAAAAAACTTTATGTTTTTTCAATTTTCGTTCGATTTGGTTTTTTCGGTTTTATTATTTAGGTTTTTTTGCTCATAACCCAAGAAGAGGTTTAAGACCTCAAACATATTGGGCTCACCATTTTTATAAAAACAAATTATATGTACGTGGGTTTATTGTTCTGCGGGCATTTTTTTCTTACGTTTTGTGCTTTGGGGCAAAGGTAGGAGAGACCCAGTTGCCCAAATAAACCTAGCGTGGAGCCAGAGGCAGCGTGTGAAGGGAACGGTAACGGCAACGGCAGAGTAGCAGATGGATTGCACTCCACCGAGCGGGGAGAGGAAGGGTCAGGTTACCACATACTCATTCCTTGTTCGTTATTTGTTACTGGAACTTGAAACTTTGTGAATTTGCACAACTTGATTTTATTTTGTTGGTTATAGAATTCAATTATGTTAACTTGGTAGCATTGTAGAACTTGTTTTAGTTGGATTTTGGAAATTTGTAGAATTTATATGCTTTAATATTTTTACTTGTTTAAATTAGTTGGAACTTTGTAGAACTTGAATTTTTTAGGATTTAGTTGGAACTTTGTAGAATTCATTGTCTGTTATAATTTATAAACCGATTTTGGTCATTCAAAAAGGACTAAAAAAATTAAAACTTCAAATTTTAATTAAATCACATAAATGATCATTACTAAAACTCATCGTACCCTCAAAAGATTGTAAGGAATCAAGCGGCACCGCTGAACCAGATTAAACAATACACGTACACAATTGCAAAGAAAAACAGAACGACAAGAAGATTTAACGTGGTTCGGTCGATGTGACCTACGTCCACGAGCTGCAACTAGGATTTATCTTTTATTACTTAGGTGCATAAAGATTACAATTACATGACATGAATATATATAGAGAACTAATTAGGTTACAAAAACAAAACCGGGCCGGGCTTAGGGCCGGCTGGCGGCTGCCCTAATTCCCTCCCCAAAGATCTCCGAAACCTAACAAAGATAATCAACCTAAATTGAAAGAAGATGATAATATAAACTTTTAGAATATTTTTGACTTATTGTCAGTCCTAAGCTCGGATAAAAATATGAGTGTTTTTAAACGTAACCATTAGTGGAGGGCCCTGGATTTTTATTCTGCTTAGGGCCTCCAAAATGGTTGAGCCATTGAGCCATTCTTGAATGTATATATTGAGAATATTATGCATCTAAAATGCTAGCAAACCCTCTTATAAAAGAGCTATCACATAAATTCAAAAAACTTATTAATAAAGATGTGTGATATGAGCTACTTACTTTAAACTTTATTGATGTATATTAAATTCTCACTTGATGAGTACAATAATATATTAATGTGACCAACTCATTATTTGTCTAAATATATTAATACTTGTGCACCTGATTATATATAGACATATTTTTACAAATTAATATTGTACATTAAGTGTTTATTTCAGTTATTTTGGTTTTATGTTGAAGGTTTTTTTTTATGTTGATGTTTTAATATAATTGATGAGGATCTTCGTGCTGGAAAAGACACAAATGATTGCATCTTTTCACTCAACAAGATTCCCAAGGCAAAGAACTTGTAAACCAAATCATGAGACGTTGTCATGCTTTAAGCTTCCACATGAGAAGCTACTTTTGGTTAGATTTAAAGCAACCAAGGGTTGTTGCGTAGCCTCTTAATGGTCATTAAGATGCTATCTCTTAATGGTAGGCAGTCTCATAAGAATTTAGACTTAAGAGGTAACCTTAAGTCTAAATTCTTATGAGACTATTTTAAATTTAGATTTAAGGTTTTCTCTTAACTATTAAGAGATTATGAGCCATAAAGATGTAGAGGCTACCGAACATGCTCTAAATGACATATATCGGTTCAAAACCTAAGAGTATTCTCACACAGCGGTCAACAAATTCAACGTGATTTTCGTCTTACTTCTCTGATCGGATGAGTTTTTGACTTTTTGCTGACTTAAACTCGGGGAACACTTCCTTGGAAACATGGAGCCCACGAGCATGGACCTTTGTTGGTTTTGTTTGCGAAATTGCATTGCTATTATTTCTTCTTTAGCCACACCTGAGCAAGTAACTGCCATTATGGATGTTATAGAATCCAGGTGGCAAGAGTTGATTGGAGATATGCCTGTGAAGGTTTGTTATCCTGCAATTGAAAGCCATGATTGGAGAATTATTACTGGATATGATCCTAAGAACACTAGATAGAGTTACCACAATGGAGGATCATGGCCAGGTACATTCATATGATTTCTTGCAAACATGTTGATGCAGATATTGTTTTTTTCTCAAACAGGCCTAATAAAAAAGTAACATAGCAAATGTTTTGTCTCCTTGTAACTTGTAAGTATAACAAGTTCTATTTTTTTTAATTATTTAGAAACATGGAGAAAATGTTATAGTAAGTCAACCCGATCCACACTGACCCATTTTATCTCATACTTTTAAACTAGTTTTATTTAAACATTTAGTTGGTTATTGTTATAATCGTTTTCTGGTGATCTTAATTAGTTCATTTATTTCTAAAAAATGGATAAAAAAGTGTTAGACCCAGTCGAGTCAACCATGATTCGGCATGTTTCAAACCATACCAGGTTGACCCATTTCATATAATTTTCTTCTTGAAAACTTAACTTGAACTTTCATTTACATGCAAAAAAATAGAGAAAAAGTGTTTAGTGAGTGATTTTGATGGTCATGACTCAGAATCATATCAGCTCTGGCCCATTTCATTCATAACCCAACCCATTTCAACTTAAACCACTTTTGTCTCACTGCACACTTTGGTCATCTTGTCTCTCTCCTTGTTTTCAATATTGGAAACCAAAGATATCATTTTACAAAGTTGATAAATTATTATTTGTTCTTTGTGATGAAATATATTGTGGGTGTAGGATTGTCATGGTTGCTGGCATGCATGTATGAAGATTGATCGCCTCCTAATCTCAAGGCATGCGATTGAGGTGGCGGAACTTACGCTTGCAAAAGATGGATGGCCTGAGTATCATGATGGAAAGAGCGGGTGGTACATCAGGAAACAAACTCGCTATCATCAAACATGGTCTATTGCAGGTATTTGGTGGCAAAAATGATGTTGGATAATCCTTCACATGTAGGTATGATACCACTTGAAGAAGACAAACAGATGAAACCCATCATCAAAAGTTCATCTTCATAGAGCTTTTAATATTCATTGTGCTGCATTCATTTTGGGTATCCTTGTGTTTTAGATTTTTCTAGTAGGTTTGTAAAAAGTGTTGCAGAATTGATATGAGTTTCTTATAGATTCTTTTTTTGGCACAAATATAATAATTTGCCTGTATCATCCTCATTTTAGAGATTTATAAAACCTCACTTTGACATAAAAGTTTACATGGATAGCCCATCTATTATTTAGTAGGTTAGAAAACCCTAAAAGAAGTAGGTTAAGGGCACTTCAATGCTTAAGTCAATAGGATCATTACATATAATATGTATTTTGAAATAAAAAGGAGAGATTCTATTTTGGACAGAACTCTAAAGAATTTCATAGTTGAGCAAGTTATAAAGTATGTTTGAGTATGCATTTGTGATATGGGTGGCAGCTTGAGCAAGTTAACAAAGGCCAAGTATAGCTTTCTATAAGTAAGCAAGTATTGTTCTGTTATCATGTTCTTCAACATTTATTTGATGATAATAAATATAAATATTCATGACTTGGGGGTTGCTATTATTGTTTTTTCTTGAGAAATCTATTAGTTAGAGGTTAAAAAATCATATAATGATGATGATTATAATAAAAAAAATATGATGTCACTTAGATTAATTCAGGTAATATGCATACAGCAATCATAATAATAATAATTTTTTAATCTTTTCACATTAATCAAGTAATATTTATCCCATACAGCAATAAAGTTATAGTGGGAAATCTGCATACAACAATTAAGTAACTTGTGATAATTCATATGCTAATTTGGGAACAAATGTAAACCGTATATTTACCCAGGTATCACATACAAGGTTAGTCACGTGACAAGATTAAGTTTGCATTCATATCAAGAATAAAATTCTACACGTAGCATTTTTATTCACGAACACATTCCAAGTATTACAATACAAATGAAATAATCAAATTCTAGACATGGCAAGATATCAATTAACATATGATATTTGAAACCACAATTAATTTGTATCATGATTAAACAGAAATTGTGACGGGTCATAATCTTGATACTCATAATTTGTCATATGAGACAATCCATGTATTTTTTTCTTATGGATAATTAAATGATTATCCCTTCAAAAATAAAATAAAATTAAAGCAGTCGAGATAAAAAAATTCATTCTTTCTCAAAAGGATTTGTTGGTTGTCTTGAGAAATCTAATTCACAAATCACAATGAATATAAATCAATTTTAATAACTTTAATTTTGAACATCCATCAATGTCGCCATTGATAAGAGTGGCATTTGATTATCTACAAATGAAGTGGATAAGTATCAAATTTATTTATTTATTTATTTTTATTTTTTGGTTTTTCTTCCCCCTTAAATCACTCCTTTGATTTTGTAAATTCCATTTTGTAAAGAACAAAATTTTAAATGTGGAAATTATTCAAAAATCAAGAAAGCAACCAACAAACCATCAAACTAATATATAATGCAATTCAAATAATTTGTTTGATGGCATCACTTCTAACAACCATTCTAGAAAAGGAAGGGATACATCGAAATGAATCGATTTAACATAAAATGTAAGGATCATAACAATTTCAATTAGTTTTAGAAAAATCCAAACCAAACTCACTGATTGAATCAAAATAACTAACAACTATTCTGATATTACATGTTGATTATTTTAACATCATAAGATATCACATGTTGATTCATAAGCAAATTGTATAATCAATTAATCATAATTTATAATCAAAAAATAAAAAAAACTTGCTAGGAAAATCAAGATTTATATGAATCGATAATGTCATAGGTGATTCTCGTGATAATACCTACAACAGATGATGGAGATCAATAGAGGTTTTGTTAATGGTGTTCTTCAAATAGAAAAATGTTATGAGACGAAAAAAATTCCCTGCAACCTCTTATGAAAAGACATAAAAAAAATCATAAATAGCCCTTTAAGTTATGAATATTTAACATTTACTATAAACGTTAAGAACCATAATAACATAGATTTATCCAACAATACTTGCTTAATTATGAAAAAGTATACAAGGCCTTTGTTAACTTGCTCAAGTGGCCACCCATATCACAAATACATAAACATGCTTGATAACTTGCCAAGTATGAAATCCCTTACCACTTAATAGAAAGCTCCCAATCTCTCCTTTTTATTTCAACATACAAATCATGTGATCATCCTAGTGACACTTAAAGAATAGAAGTGCCCTTAGAGCTATGTCCAGATCCCTTAGGATTTTCTAACCTACAAAATAATAGATGGATAGGCTATCTAAGTAAACTATAGTGCCAAGTGGGGTTTTATAAATCTCTAAAATGAAGATGTTATAAGAATATTATTATATTTGTGACACAAAAGAGAATCTAAAAGAAACTCATATCAATCCTGCAATACTTTCTACATACCAACTAGAAAAATCTAAAAATCAATAATATTCAAAATGAATGCACAATCAATATTAAAAGCTCCATGAAGATGATCTTTTGATGATGGGTTTCATCTGTTTGTCTTCCTCAAGTGATATCATACCTAAATGTGAAGGATCCTCCAACATCATTTTTGCAACCAAATAACCTGCAATAGACCATGTTTGATGCTTGCGAGCTTGTTTCCCAATGTACCGCCCGCTCTTTCCATCATAATATTCAGGCCATCCGTCTTTTGCAAGCCTAAGTTCCGCCACCTCAATAGCACGCCTCGCGATTTGGGGGCGGCCCACCTTGATGCATGCAGCTGTCAGCAACCATAACAACACTGCACCCACAACATATTTCATCACAAAGAACAAATAATATAATATATCATACATGTATATTGATATCTTTGACTACCAAGAGTGAAAACAAGGAGAGAGACAAGATGGCCAAAGTTATGTAATGAGACATAAATGGTTTAAGTTTGGAATGGGTTGGGTCATTAATGAAATGGACCGGAGTTGATATGAGTCCAGTAAGTCCCATCAGGCTGACTCACTAGCACTTTTTCCTTTGTTTTTTGGTAAGTAAATGAAAACACTAGTTAAGGTTTCAAGAAGCGAATTATATGAAATGGGTCAACTTGGTATGGTTTGAAACATGCCAAATCATGGTTGGGCTCGACTGGCCTGACTTGTTAACACTTTTTATCCTTTTTTTTAGAAATAAATGAACTAATTAAGATCACAAGAAAAAGATTATAACAGTAACCAGCTAAATGTTCAAATAAAATTAGTTTAGAAGTAGGGGCTAAAATTGGCCAGTGTGGATCGGGTTGACTTACTATAACATTTTCTCCATGTTTCTAAATAATTAAAAAAATAAAACTTGTTATACTTACAAGCTACAAGGAGACAAACCATTTGCTATGTTACTTTTTTATTAGGCCTGTTTGAGAAAAAAAAAAAGCAATATCTGAATCAACGAGTTTGCAAGAAATCATATGAAATGTACCTGGCCATGATCCTCCATTGTGGTAACTCCATCTAGTGTTCTTAGGATCACATCCAGTAATAATTCTCCAATCATGGCTTTCAATGGCAGGATAACAAACCTTCACAGGCATATCTCCAATCAACTCTTGCCACCTGGATTCTATAAGATCCATAATGGCAGTTGCTTGCTCAGGTGTGGCTAAAGATGAAAGAATAGCAATGCAATTTCCCAAACAAAACCAACGAAAGTCCATGTTTGAGGGCCCCACGTTTCCAAGGAAGTATCCCCCATAAGTCGGCATAAAGTCAAAAACCCATTCAGGAAGTGAGTCCGGAATCACATTGAACTTGTTGACTGCTGTATGAGAATACTCTTCGGTTTTGTACCGATATATGTCATTCAGTTGCTTTAAATCTAACCAAAAGTAGCTTCTCATATGGAAGCTTAAAGCATGAAGACGTCTCACGATTCGGTCTACAAGTTCTTTGCCTTGAGAATCTTGTTTGAGTAAGACTAGAGCACATCTTAATGCCATGAAGAATAGTGCTTGTATCTCGATAGGATATCCATACACACCCTGCATATAAAGACCATTTTTGTACATCGATTTAGGTTGTATTTTATCTCCGATGTCTCATACTTTAAAAATTATATGAAATGGAAACCAAGGGTTAAAAGTCGCCCAAACTGTTGCCAAAACACTTGGAAATTTCCAAAGTGGTTATTATCATAATATCTGATTGCTATATTTAATTTATAGTAATGAAATTTGTATTTATACATAATTATATAAAGATTTCAAAATATAATTATGGGTCTCGACTAGAGGAGCCTCTCTATCTCTTGCAACAGAGGAAAGATTTGTTATCATCTCCTCCTTTTCATATCTTACTAATAGCTTGCTATAAGTGTGATTTTTTAAAGTATGTTTGTTTGTTATGCTTATAAAGTATCAAAAAGATCGAAAATGGTGTGACCCATATTAGAAATGCATGTCTTGACCCAACCAGCAAGTTCCCATGTGAACTTATCTAAAGAAAAGAGGAAAATGCACCATTCTCCTATCGATCATAGAGCATCCATCAGCACACAAAAGGGTCGGGAACGTGTCAAAACCCTCTGAAAGGCATAATGCGAGTATCAACCGAATACCCTTCTGACAGTCGGGATTTTCAGCCAGGGAAGTGTCACCAGTTGATTTTGTATAAGCTCTAAGCAGTATGATCCACCAAAATCCTGAATCAACAGGAGCAACTCGCCCAATCGCACTCTCACCAAAATCTGCCATTATAGTGTCCGTATTGCGAACAGGATCATGAAGCACTTTAAAACTAGCTGGCATCACTCCCTCCCCGAGTTGGAACCGATCAATTTTCTTCTCCCATGATTGCAGTCGAAGAGTCTTTAGAATAAAGTTCTTCACAATTTCAGGCTCACCATTCATCAGGAAGGCTAAAGCACTTGGAACAAAATCTCTCACAAATACCTGTACACAAAATAACCATGTATGCAACAAAGAAAGATGAGTGTATGGGTGGGTAGGGCTGTAAACGAACCGAACGAACACGAACGAGCCCTTGTTCGTGTTCGTTCGTTTAACTTTTAACTTGTTCACGAACGGTTCACGAACGCTTACCGAACGAAAATTCTTGTTCGTGTTCGTTCATTAAGGATTTAGCTTGTTCACGAACGGTTCACGAACACTAACGAACACATATTATTTAAACAATAAAATCAACATTTTTAATCTCAAACAATGGAGATAATCATTTATAAATATATAAATTAAGATTTTATTGTATTAAACTAAAAATAACTCTAAGTATTATGGTATTAAACTAAAAATTAAAAATAAACAACACATTTAATGAATAAATATAATAAATGAACTTAACCGAACATAAACGAACTTGTTACCGAACACAAATGAACGAACACGACCTCTTTTCATGTTCGTTCATTTAACTAAATGAACGGAATTTCTTGTTCGTGTTCGTTCGTTTAATAAACGAACGAACATAAACGAACTTCCCGCCGAACGGTTCACGAACTGTTCGCTGAACGTTCGGTTCGTTTACAGCCCTATGGGTGGGTAAGGACCAAAAAGGTTCGGTTTGAAACAAGCCATTCTTATATTGTAGAAGACATTTTGGGTTGGTTTGAGCCATAAGCTTTATTTTGTTCATTTTTCATATATAATTAATGCTTAAATTATGAGAAAAGAACAAAAAAATTAACAATATTATGCAAAATATATTATTAGAACTTTTAACTATGAATCAGTTGTTAAAGTTGTAGAGTATAATTAGCTTACGTGGAAGCTAACATTTCATAGGAAAACCTATGGCACAAGGTCAGCTCAAACTCTAGTTAGTGTCGGGTGGTTACCCAAAGGTAGGCTCATACATAAGCTCACTACTATATATAGATATCTCATTATAGTTGTAGCAACCAGTAAGATTGTTATTTTATGACCTTGAGGTCATGAATGTCAAGTTGTGGGAAAGAATCTTTTGTACAAATGTGTAACGCAAGGTTGCATGCATCACAAAGCAAACCGGATTCTCTTAAGTAAAGCGGTATCATTTTATCTCATTGTAAAAGTGGCTTTGTACTTTGATTGTCTATTTTAAGATTTAGAACCCAATCAATTGAAGAACCACATAATATTATTGTGCTGTTATAGTAAAAGTGGTTTTGTACTTGTCTTGCTATTGTTATTGTGGTGTTTCCTTGGTAACATGTTTCTCTCAACACCAGAGGTCCTCTAAGGCCTTGGTGTTAGCATGATCCAAGATTACCCTTTGTTAGTATAAAATGTGTACCTGATCATAATTTAGTTTCTCATCTGAATTGTCTAGTGCCGCAATAGTCCCAACGGGTTGACCACGAAAGAACACCATTGTCTTCCTTAATGACTCCCAAGCCTCAACAAATATCGGGTGTGGTTCAAGCCCATATTGGGTACTAGAGGAATTGAAGGATGATCTTTTGCTTGGTGAAAAAACACTATCAAAATCCATATGTCGGCCATTTTCTGCCAACGAAGGGTGACGTGGTGATGCCTCAAGAAGTGACTTCTCATCCAATGATCTCTGTCTCTCCATATTCAAGTGTCTAGGTTTATCTAGCAGCTTTGAGAAATCAAAATTATCATCACCATCAACACTTGTCACATTGTCATTTTGAGTCAGATCCACAGATGTCACAGACATTATCTAATCTAAAACTGATATATAGGTTCAGTGATCTGCATTTTTTTCAGAAATAGTTCAGTTCAAGTTGACTACAAATTACACCTTACATCTATTAACAGAACTTAACATGATTAATTGCAAAACGCGCTTTCATTGAGAGTAATAACATGGAAACACATCAAGATTCAATATATCAATCAAATTTTTAACAATCAATGGAGGCGTTTCAGCAAACACATGGCCTATGAATAACTGAACAATTAGGGATTATTGCAGAAACAAGCAAACTATTTACTCTATAAACATTAACATAACCGCATAAGATTGGACAAATAACAGGCACTTTAATCACATAGTAACCTGAAAATACATTAAAATGAAAACCTATTATCCACATTTATTAAGAACTTGGAGAGGCATTTCATCAATCATGTTAATTGCAGAATAATTGAGCATCCAAATCATAATACAGAAAAAATGGCAGTGCTACATATGATAAGATTCATAAACCCCTAACTGTAAGCAGCTAAGATAGCAATACTGATTCTAATCGCATGAATACAATAAAGATATAAAAGTACCATAATTGATAATTCAAAACCCCAAATTCAGATTCATATTAGAACCCTAATTGCAACAGCTAAGATAGCAATACTGATTGTAATTACATGAATACATTAAAGATTTACTAACCATCACAATCTAAAACCTGCTAATTCAGATTAATGAGATTTTTAGCAATTTAATTAAGTAATTGCAATTACAAGCAAAATAGTTCACGACACCACTGATAATTGATGGCATACTACTAAACAGATCAAGATTAAAACCCCTAATTCAGATTCGACAATTTTAATCATAAAATCTTCAATCAACTGGATCATGATTAACTCAACATGTCAAGAACATAACGAAACATAAAATCTAGATCGGTAAACCTCAAATCAATCAAGATTGACGTGAAATAAAGAGGAAATAGTCAAATCGAATGCATGCATGTGATGAAAGAATCTTTTAATCCATTAACATTAAAATTATGAATGTGATCAGCAATACCGTACAAGTGACGAATGCACTACTCACAAAACCTTGTTCTGTAGTTGAAGAAACATTCATCAACAAATGGTGTTGATTTAGATGCGTGTGTGAGTTCTTGTTTCAGAAAGATCTGATTAACAAGCAAAAATGAAGAAATTTGGGATGAATGTTTACATATATATCCAGAACCCAATGAACAGACTGGTTACTATCCATCTTAACAAACTTAACCTTCTTATGAACAGACTTTTTTTTAAAATGTACAAGAAAAGCCCCATACTTACTCTATTGACACTACTGCCCTTTGTTTTTATATTTCTACTCTTTCGGCCATTTAACAATACTATCATGACATTTTTGGCCCACATATATGTTCTAACTAGCGGTGTTAAAAAAAAAAAAAAAGAAATCTAGAAAAAAATCCAAAATCTCCCAAAAAAAAGGAACTTAATTCTTATTTAGGTTATTTGAAAAGATTAGGGTCCGATATTCATTTTCTTATTCGGATTGGATATCTGAATTTAACTTAATAAACCGAATAAAACATGTTTATTTAGGTAATTTGGTTGGATTTATATATAAGTATACTTCTTCTACGGGACGGGTCAAGTTTTTGATAGGGCCTCAAAATCTCAAATCCAAACAAACATATTCGAATAACTCAAATAAAATGCTTAGCCAATTCGATGAACACCCGTAATTATATCCTAGAAACTAAACATTATCCAATGTTTTTATCAAAAACCACGGTATATAATGTTTTTCTTCTTATGTATCTAGAGATAAAGAGGTTGCTTCTGTTGACATTAAGGATGTTCACGGTTCGATTGCAAACTACAAAACCGTCCAAACCGGTCATCAGTTCGGTTTCACGGTTGGTTTTTTTCAAACATTTGATCGATCGGTTTCAAAAGTTCAAAACCTTAATGAACGGTTTGGTTTACGATTTTTGTCAAAAACCGGGCCGGATCGTGTGTGTGTGTATTTTGATGTGTATGTACTATTTAGTTAAGTTGTTGGCTATTTGGTTAGTACTTGAAATTTTATGACTTTGGAAAAGTAAGTAGGTTGTTTTTCGACCTACTAGTTTATTTTTAGACAGCATGTTTTCTGGACAGGTTATGTATTTGATATTTTGTAATAGTAGATATTTTTTACTAGTATTATGTAATAGGTTTTGTAATTTTTTTACAGAGGTTGTAATTTTGAACAGGTTAGTGACATAAGTTTTTTTCTTTGCAGAAGTAGGCTTTCCTTTTTATTTTTTAACATGTCAAAACCGTAAACCAAACCGTTTATAACAGTTCGGTTTTATTTTTAACGGTTTGATTTTGGTTTTCCTTATTCAAAAACTGTTATTAACGGTTAGGTTTATGGTTTAATCTAAAAACCGTTAAAGTAGACCGTGAACACCCCTGGTTGACAACTTGGCATATTCGGCTCCAAATAACAAAATTACATATAGCATGCATTGTGTAACAATACATCAAACAACTTAGCATGATAATAGAATATCATAAAACATATAGCATACAATGTGACACCTGAAATCAAACGATACAAGAACAAAAGGAACACCAAGCATAGCAATTAACTACTAGCATCACAAAATGGAAAGATAAACTTTGAGAATAAGAGTATTAAAAGCAAATTTGTAGAGTTTCAATCCGAGGCCATAGGTTCGAATCTAAGTTAGAGTCAAGGTCAAAGGGTTTATCGAGTTGTTGGGTTCCTCTTGTGTAGGCTTGGGCATACTACTCTCTAAAGCTTCAAATTCGAGGGGACGGCTTTGGTGTCGTTGTACCAAGCCGTTAAAGAAATAGGTATCTTTAGTATGTTTAAACCAGACTCAATTTTTGAATAATTAACTTCAGATCAATGAATACAAACATCAATGAAGTAAAAACGGGTCGTTTGGGATTTGACCTGGGGAACCGGCCCATTTGGGATTTGACTAACGCATGCAACAAAATAAATTGCATTCAAGTGAATAAAACATCTAACAATCGATAAACAGACATGAAACCCAAAATTCAGATCAAGAAACTTCAAATCCAACAAAAATTAAATTCAAAAGTCCAGAAAAACACTGAAAATTTGAAATGTTCTAAACAATAATGAGTACCGTACAAGTGAATGATGCACACCTTCATCTGTTATTGAAGAACAAATCAAACAATCAGGCCACTTCAAATTCACAAAAATTGACATTCAAACACGAAAATCACCGAACATTTGATTCGATCAGAGTAATGCATTATAAACAGAGGAAATCATATAATTAAACTCCAAACCCAGATCAGAAATTCAAAAACCAACGTCATAAAAAGCAGCAAACAATCAAAAACTGAGCATTTTAACACTAATGAAAGGGATTAGTTAACACTTAACTATGCAGATCGAGAGCAGATGAGCATCAATTCTTCAAAAATGAAGCTTACGGGTGGAATCCAAAACGAAATGATTGATATATGCATACATGAAGTGGATAATTGAAGAGATGTAGGGAATATGCACGAGATTCATGAGTGGGAAAATGAAGTGGCTGATAGGGAGCTTGGGGGGACGTGAAAGCAAAGAAGATGACAAAGAAGAACAATGACAAAATTGGCGATGCTGGAGAGACTGAATTTGCAGAAGAATTGTTGTAAATTGCACATGTTGATGCGTCACCATTTAAAATTTTAATTTCAAAAGTAAAACTTTTACCATTTTTTGTAAAATTAGTGACGTTTAAGTGTCAAATATTATATTTACATATAAAGACATCGGCGGCTGGGGGAGGGGGCTCCGTCCCGAGCCTATTTTTCTAAAGGACACAAACATCTATCTATTATAATAAATCAAAGTTTTTTTTCACACATGGCACATTTTTAGAGCACTTCACCTTTAATTTCCCGCCTCTCTCTTCTATTAAATATATTTCATATTAAATAATAATATTAAATATGTTTTTTATACATTTTTTTATATTAAAATAAATTAATACATTAAAAATATATTAATATTAAAAAACACATTTTTAAAAAGCAATTTATTATAAAATATACAATTTTTAAAAACAATATTTTAAAACAAAATGTTTCGTGAAACAAATATTTAAAAAATTAGTGTTTAAAAAAATAATATAATTATTTTTATTGATAATCAACCCGTGTAATCCATGGGGTATTAACCTAGTTTTTATATATACATATATATCTACATACTCTAATAAATGATTATTTTTAGGAGACACGTGTCGTGTTCTGGTTAAATCTTAACAAGTTTTTCTTGACTCTCTCTCCTAATAAATACTATTAATTTTAGTAATTAACTTATATAATTAAATATTAAAAAATATAATTTTTCTTCTTCAAATGATTTACTAATATATTAAAATTTAATAAACAATAAGAACAATTCAATTATATCTTATCCTAAATATAATTTTATAATTGTTAAACATTTATTATTATTTAATGCTAATGAATTATATTTTATATTATACAACCCGTGTAATACACGAGGTTTTAGGCTAGTATATATATATAGGGAGAAGATAAAATATTAACGCTTCCTTATTTCTAACCGAATAACTACATCTTATTACTTTAGGGCCCACACTAAAGTAAATATAAAGATATAGGTTTTTTCTCTTTTTTAATTAATGTAGAGTCCACTTACATTAATAAAAAAATAAGAAAAAACCTACATCTTTAGATTTACTTTAATGTGGGTCTCAAAGTAATAAGATGTAGTTATTCGGTTATCGCAATAAGAAAGAGTTAACATTCGAACCATCCACTAT
This sequence comes from Mikania micrantha, assembly GCA_009363875.1. NCBI lineage: Eukaryota > Viridiplantae > Streptophyta > Magnoliopsida > Asterales > Asteraceae > Mikania > Mikania micrantha. Next base: position 30,009,977 of record CM018689.1, read on the forward strand.
ATATATATATTCTCATAAAAAAAATTTCTATAAGATTAAGAAAAAATTTTAAAAATTGGAAACGAACTCAAACAAACTCTGACTAAATTCATTTTTACATCATTGAAATCGACTTGTAATTTCCTAAAACCTAAACCTTAAATCATAAACAATAAATCCTAAACCAAAATTATAAAACAAACCCTAAACCTAAAGGTAAAACCTAAAAGCTAAAAAACCATGCCTTAAAATCCAAACTCTAAAACTAGTTGTTAAAACTAAAACCAAAAAGCAAATATTGTAATATTTGATGAGACGGTTCCAATGCCAACGAAATAAGTTCAATCGAAGACTCGGAGTTCGTTTGGATCAGTTTTAGAGATTTTAAAAATCATTTTTAGCTTTTTTAGACAAAATAAATTTTTTATTTGATCTTTACTATATATGGGAAAGTATAAAATGAAAATCACCCCTCATTGAAAAAACTGAGAAAACTCAAATATGTGGTCTATATTTTGCCACATCATCATCCCCTTTAAATTAATCCCAAGGTCATTTTTGTCATTTTATCATGTATGTACTTTTTTATTAATTTCTTATTTCTCTCTAGATTGTTGTCAGATAGTGTATCTTGCATACATCGCACACATCATTTAATTTTGTTACATACGTTTTACATCATTTCTTGTGTGTATATTTCTTGTGTGTATATTTAAATTTTATTAAAGATTTGTATTTTTTTACCTATACGAAAAGGTAAATCATGTGTATCATTACTAATGTATTACACATTCAATGTTCATTAGTTCGATTAATTAATTTTGTTTCTACTTTCTTATTGCACTTTTTTTTTCATTTTTTGTTCCGTGTTCGTTTCAGCCCACATTTTTATTATTTGTAACATGTAATTTACGTTGCAGTTCACGTTTTGTTACCCGTTAGACCTGCAATTGAAATAATTTTGTTTCCCGCTCGTTTGAAACTAGATTTTAATTTCATATATTCTTTTAATATTTTATTTGAGAATTGCAGATATTTGGTGTACTATTGTGGTAAGGTTATCTAACCCACATCATGTTATTCATTAATGAAATTTTTTTTTTGTAAAACACGCATCACATCATTTGTACTTTTTGTTTGATAATAATTCATACTTTTCACACCACCCTTTCAAAATTATATGTATCATCAATTTTTTTTCTTTTTTACGAGTTTATTATACATTAAACGTTCATTTGTTCTATTAAGTAATTTTGTTTTCGCTTTTTTATGGCCACATTTTTTTGTATTTTTTATTGCACACATCCTATATTGTCACCTTTTTTTCATTTTTTTTGTCGCAGATGCAAAACCTTGTAATTTACGTAGTAGTTCACATTATTTTACATGTTAGAATTGCAAGTAAAATCATTTTGTCCCGTTCGTTTCAAACCACTATTTGTTTTTCCTTTATTCTTTATACACTTTATTTGAATGTCTTTGTCATTTTGTTTTCCTTTGAAAGATGTAGAGACTTTTTATCCATACTCATTCCTGTATCAAATTGTGTCGAAGCTTTTGCATTTTCATCCGAACTATCTGTTAACAATTTAATGTAACCCAATAATATAAACATTACGTAACAAAGATGTAACAAAAGAGTAACAAATATGTAAGTTTAATGTAAATAACTGTTTTTTTACATCAAGTACATTTTTTCAAAGGGTGTATATTAGATGTTCTTAATGTTGTTTACCCATATCTTATCGATGTATCTGCAACGCATCCAACCTGTGAAACTCCAAGACTCCAAGTTGTAGCAAAATTTGACATACCCAGCCTCCAATCTGCTCCATCAAACTGGTTATCTTCATTACTAGCATCTAACAACGATGTGAGGCGTTTAGATTCAATTTTAAAGCCTTAGACAAAAAAATACCACTTTTTGTGAAGACTACATATATAAAAAAATTTAACTAACTTGGATCCTTCACATTTAGAAAAAACGTAACAGAAACGTAATTTCAATGTAAGTTCAACGTAGAAGAAACGTAACACAAACGTAATTTCAGTAACACGAGTTAAAATAAATGTGATCCCTTTACCAAGACTGTCACCACCTTCACAATCACCATGTTCCTATTCCAGATCTAAACTTTTGATACAACGTCCAGATCTAAACATTTGAAGATCGCCGTCGCCGAGAGGTTGAAGATCGACGTTGTTGAAGAAGATATTAAAAACCCTTGATCAACGTTGTGTTTTCTGTCGTCACCGAGAGGTTGAAGATCGCCGTCGCTGAGAGGTTGAAGGTCTCCATCGCCGAGAGGTTGAAGGTCGCCATCGCCGTCGCCGAGCGCTGGAAGTTCTTCGTCGTCGCCGAGCAAGATCGTCTTTTGGTCGACACTGAAAGAACTTCAATCGTGTTTTCCGCCGTTGCGCCGCCGTCGCCGAGGGGTTGAAGTTTCTTCTTCGCCGTCGTCGCCGATGTCCTTTTCAGGCAATGAAAATGGCAGTGATTCTATGAAATGTGTATGTGTAGTGTGTACATGGTTGTACACTTTTATTAAAAAAGAATCCAAAAAGTACAAATCTTGTAAAAGACATTTTTGTCCTTTTTGTACTATTATAACCATTTTATAATCAAACTAATAAATCAAAAATACCCTATTATTCTCATCCACCCATCTAAAGATCTAATGGTTCAAATTGAGTTTTCACAGTTTTCTCATTGAGAAAAGGTTTTCAATATATCCTAACCCTACTATATATATATATATATATATATATATATATATATATATGAAAATGAGAATCAACAAGTTGAACAGGATTAAAAATGACCATTTATACACATGATTTAAGAAATATAAAAAATAATTTCCTTTAAAGCATAGGAAATTAGTTTTCATGCACTATAAACTAGAGGTGTTAATCGGTTCGGTTAACAGTTTGACTGGTTTTCAATTTTTTTCCTATCAGAAAATCGAATTGAGTTCGAGAAGTTTGGTTTCGGTTAAACCCAAACAAACCGAAAAACCGGTTAAAAACCAAATAAACCGGTTGAAAACCGAACAAACCGAATTCAAACTTATATATTATTAACAAAATAATAAATTTAAATCTGAATTTGGCTTAATCGGTTAACCGAACAAACTGAATTCAAAAAATATTTGGAACCGATAAACAAACCAAAAACCGAAATTCGGAATGGCTAGGAACACGAACCGAAACGAAAATCAAATCTGGGATTCTGATACAGTTAGGAATCAAACCAAAAATCAAATTCATAATTCGGTTCGATTTTTTTCAGTTACAAATACAGTTGGTTTTCGGTATTAAATGCTTTTCGGTTTTTTAACACCCTACTTTAATGTTTGAATTCGCCATGTGGCATTTTTTTAGGCTCGTCATGGCTCGGTCTTAATTCTCAGAGCCGCTCCTATATAAAGATGAGCATAAAACCAGTTTTGAACGACTTTGATGTGGGTGTGGGTGATTTGAGTCTAGGACCCTAGGGAGGTTACATAAACAAGACTTTGATGCACAAGTTTTTTTTAATTATAATTTTTTTTGAACGGTTTGAAACGCAGACACTCAAGATAGGATTTTCAACTATTCACTTAGATTTGACGTTATGAGGCATACGCCCGAATGCACTCCAGGAGCAACCACACAACTGGGAAAACCCCTTAACATTGTCTTAACAATTATATATTGGGCCAGATTCGAATCACGGACCTCTCAGAGTGAAGTCAAAAGGATAACACTATGTTAAAAGCCCATTGATTATGAATAGATAGATAGTTATGTAATTGCATTCCTTCGTTAAAACATTTAGTAAAAAGGGACAATCGATTGTTTGATCATCTCATTTTGTTCATATGTATTCCACTTGTTAATATCAATCTAGCTCTCTCCTAGCTTAACACTACCCACACCCTGTTTTCAAACAGTGTATTACCAATGAGAGAGCCTTCATCAATTGTTTCATGTATCAATAAAAATCATCTGTTTTATAGTGATAACCCTTTCTTGTGAGTTATCTATATTTAAGGTTCTAAACGAACCGAATGTTCAGCGAATTGTTCGTGAAACCATTCAACGAAAAGTTTGTTTATTTTCGTTTGTTTAATAAACAAATAAACGTGAACAAAAAAAGTTAATTTGTTTATTTACACGAAAAATGTGTTCGTGAACATTCGAGAATGTGTTGTTTATGTTCGTTTATTATGTTTATTCTTTGTTAAATTTATTTCATTTTCTTTTTTTTTTTAATTTTATTTTTAGTTTAATGTCATAACATCTAAACTAGAAATCACATCCTTTGTTATTTGTATCTTGCCAAAAACATAGTAATTTAAAATTAAGATATTTGAAACATTAGTTTAGATAGTTCGATTGCAATTATACGGGACATTTTTACGAGTCTTAAACCCACAATGAGACATAGAAAGTGGGAACATGTGTTTAAGTCTCAAAAAGACAAGTGTTGTTACGTGTATGTATGATGTTAGTCGTTATGCATAATTTGTTTGTTAAAATTTGCTTAATTATATTCGACCAATAAAATCAATGCTACAAAGAGTTTTGTCGACAATAAATACATGAAAAATGTGAAATGAGACTGAATTAAATGCATGATATGGTTCCATAGTATACTTTTTTTAATACAAAAATACATTCAAATCACACAAAATTTTTTTATAAATACAACAAACGTTAAAAGACGAAACCTACTAATTAAGAAAACATATGCCATCACCATCCTGCCTACCTCGAGGAGCTTTATATTTGATGATGGCGGATAAGTTGGAGGAAACGTGATTAGGGCAAGGGAGAGGAGAATTCCGCGTTGGACCCTTGAAGAACTTGAATCTTTTATACTTCCATTGGTTAGGTTGCACCTGTTCCTTTTGTTATTAATTAGTATCATTGATACACCTAGCCTGAGAATCCTTTTGAGAAAGGAATCTAAATCACATTGTGTGAATGAGGTTAAATATGTTTGGGTTTAAGGGAGAGGGAGAACAGAATTCAGTGTTGGACATTCCTTCAATCTTGACCAGTTAGGTTGCACCTATCCCTTTTTGTAACAACCGAATATTTGGTAACCTAATAATAAACGTGCGAAATTTCGGTAACCGTTCCAAAATTTATATAAACGTTCGTAAAGTAATTACGATCAAAATGATATAAACGATAAAAATATCTGATAATGTATGGACACGTTATAAAGTCTATTAATAACGTGTAAAAATTTCTGTGACCGTTTGGGTTCGAAATTTTTATGAGCATTCCCGAAGTGATTACGATCAAATTAATATAAGCGGGAACGTTATACGATAAAGTATGAACACGATATAAGCTCGTGAATATTAAAAATATGTGAGACAAGTTGAAGGGGGTTTTAAAAATAGGAGGACATAGATGAGGGGGTCAAAGTGTAAATTTAAATTAATTATAAGTGAAAGAATTCAAATTTTTGTGTGGTGAGAATATAGATCGCTCGAAGTCGGTCAGGGAGATCGCAGAGAAGAAAAGTAAGAACCAGCCTCAAAGATTGGACGATCCCCGGAGATTCAACCGTTGGATCGCTCTCAAATTTTAACCGAAGCTTCCCAACACATAAACGAAGACTTTCACCGTTGGGTTTTTGATTTTGAGGTCTGGAAGTCAAGTTATCATGGACCGAACAGAATAGTGCTGCGGAAAGAAATCTGGCGATCTGTTCGCATTTCCGACGACTGTATCAGAAGCGACAGCAGGAGGCAACTGACTCAGAGGGTAGAGCTCGATGAAACGAAGCCATGGACACCTGAATCACCTCGATCGGAGTTCGTTTGGTCTAGTTTTGAGCTACTCGTATGTTGTTGAGTGAACCGAATGAACGAAAGGTATAGCCTATTTATAAACTATTAGAATTATTAGAATGACAATAGTTATAATTAGTTTGATTACGTGTGCCATGTTTGGGGATGAATAATAATTGTTTAGAGTTGATTATTTAAGATTTGATTATAAAATAGACAACTTGAGTTGTCTGGATTTGACTAAAAACAAAGAGAATTCTGCCCGTTTTTTTTAAGATTTAAAAGTAAGTTTTATTAACTTAAACGTCCTCATATACGGTTTAGACTTGGTATGAATTATAAGTAGTAAGATGAATGATTTGTTAAATCATTTAATAGCTGTAGAAACATATCAAGTTATTGATCAAGCGCGGATAGATTCAATGGATTGATACGAAGGTTTACTTGATTAAGACATTTGTTCAAGTTAGACTGCATTGATAGCTAAGACAGCCAGGTGAGTTCTTTGTAGCCCTATTTTAAGTGTTTTATCATTTTGGGCTGGTATGCATGTTATAAAGTTATTGTATGAAAGCGATTTTAACCTGATTAAGGTCAGGTAAAGAATGTTTTCAGATAAAGAATGTTTTCAAGTAAATAATGTTTTAAAGTAAATAACATTTTAAGTCTCAACTCTGGTTGAAAAATAAATGATTTTAAGAGTCTCAGCTGAGGTATAAAGAATGTTTTAAGTCTCAACTGTGGTTGAGAAGTAACTGATTTTCAAAGTCTCGGCCGTGGTCGAGCAGGAAATGTGATATTGAAGTCCCAGCTGCGGTTGGGCAAAACTTGAGCACTGCGGTGCGAAGAACTGTTTATGATTACGATGGTTTAAATGATTAAACCATGTTATGTATGAATGAATGATGTTATGGATATGAATGATGTATGTAAAGAAGTCTTGTACCGGTATGAGCTGTCAACTTCGTCAACTTCGGTTGATAGTTAAAGAGTCTTGTGGAAACACAAGTCTGTCGACTTTGTGTCGCCAGTTGATGAAATCTTATGCATGCATGAGTTATCAACTTCGGGTTGATAGTTATAGAGTCTTGTATTTATACAAGCCTCTCGACTTCGGGTCGTCAGTGTTATAGAGTCTTGTGCTGCACAAGCATGTTGACTTCGGTCAACAGTGAAGACTAAATTTATGCACAGTATGATTAATGTTATGATGATATGTATGTTAGAGCATGTTGACTTCGGTCAACAGTGAAGGCTAAATTTTTATGCACAGTATGATTGATGTTATGATGACATGTATGTTATGTACTTGAATTAGGTTATGTTATATAAAGATATGAATGAGTAAAGATATGAATTATGTTATGTTATGTGATGATCTAAAAGGCTAAAGATTTTTATAAAAATTTAACTTAGAACTCACCAGCGAAAGCTGGCTTGATTTAGCATGCATGTCAGGTTGAGCAAGTTATGATAAGGATATGATGGCTCGTGGTATAACATGAGAACTACCTATTCAAAAACTGGCATTCCTATTGAGATTAAAGACTAATTTATGAATGTGGTTCATATGTTTTTAATTATGATTAAATATTATGTGATAATTTCCGCTGCTATGATATACGATTATTCTACGGTTTAAGAACTATGTTTTTGATGCTTTGCCAACCGAGTGAACTCCCGGGGCTCGGGGCCTCTCACTTTTGTTATTAATTAGTATCATCTAGCCTTTGATAAAGGAATCTCCATCACATTGTGTGAATAAGGCTACCAAAACCTATACAGAACCGTCATTTGTTGATTGCTAATACGGATTCGGGATTTGTGAATATGACATGAAGTTTAATATGTTTGGGTTTGAGTTAATCATGTTCGATCTGTTCCATTAATATATTTAAATATTATTAATATGATTAAAATCATGTGTGACTCATATACAACACGTAAACATGTTTATGTGTGTGTGTGTATACTACTAGTACCCGCGCATTGCAGCGGACACAACACTTAAGTTGGATGTTTTAAAGGTTTGTATGGTTCGTTCTTGAGTCATAACCATAACAAAACCAATTTTTTTAACTTGCTAGTTAACTAAAAGTGACTTTAACTATTAACATAAAAGGCCAAATGCACCAAAAATGTCAAGAAGTGATTTATTTGTTTTGAAGGGTTTTCTTTTATAATCACTTTATCTCACTTAAATTTTTAAAAGCTACAAATGTGGGACAAAGTGAAAACACAAACAAACATTTAGATTAGAATTAAAAAGTTGTACTATATGCTATAAGAGTTGTAAAACTCTTAATTTTAAAAGATTTAAGCAAATTACTATTTTGTCCTTCTTATATGCATTATATAGTAGTATAGATATATATACATACACTAGCCTAAAATCACGTGTAATACACGGTTTAAATAATAAAAAATTAATTTGTTAATATTAAATAATAATAAATATTTAATAATAATAAAATTGTATTTAAGATGAGATATAATTAAATTATTCTTATTGTTTATTAAATTTTAATAAATTAGTTAATTATTGGAATAAGAAAAAAAAACTATATTTATTAATATTTGATTATATAATTAATGGTATTTAATTATATTTATTAATATTTAGTTACTAAAAATTAAAGATATTTATTAGGAGAGAGAAGCGTGAAAAACATTTTCAGATTTAACTACAACGCAACACATGTCTCTTAAAAATACTCATTTATTAGAGTAGAAAGATGTATATATAATCTTATCTTACTATTATAATAAACAAAAATCATTTTTGACACTTGTCATGTTTTTAAACCAATATTGCCACATGTCTTCATTTTATCATCTAACTCAACTCTCTTTCATATTAAATAATTTTATTAAATCTCTTATTAAATAACTAAAGTATTAATGATAATATTTACTTTTTTAATGTTAAAAATGGTTTTAAAGAAATTAAAAATCAATTTAAAAAAACACATTAAAAAGTTTCTAAAAATCAAAGATTTCTAAAGACAAGAAATATATGTTACATTGGTATTTAAAATTTTCTTTTTCTACAAAACAAGTTTTCTAAAAAAACATTTTTTAAAAAAAATGAAGTAAACTATAAAACAGAGATTTTCAAACAACATGATTTTTATAAACAAATAACATTTTTAACACGAAATGCTTAAAAAATAATTACTTTAAAAACTAAGAGTTATAAGAATGATAGATAAAATTGCAGTTTAGGGCATTTTGTTTAATGTTATTTTTAAATTAGGTCACTTAGCTTTAATAATTAAAAAATAGGTATCTTACCTTTTTGATTTTGAAACTAATAGTTTTTAACGTTAATTAGTTTAAAATTTTCAGTTCTTACAATTTAAGGAAGCCGAGTATCAATTATTTAATTATTAAAGTTTTTAATTGATTTTTTTATAATTTAATATACTTAATAATACTTAATTTATTCAATTCATTTTAAAATATTGTTTTATAATTAATTTTTATTAATAGTTATTTTATATTAAACCTCGTGTAATACACAGGATAATAATTTAGTTCTATATAATAAAATATATATTTATGCCGGTCACATTTTTATATAACTCTATTGACATCAATTTCATTTCTTTTCTCTCTCTTGATCCATCTATCAAATTCTCATCCTTAATCCCTCATCATAAATTTGTCATCAGCGCTACATCTTCTTTTATTTGTTTTTGTTTCAAATATGTTCGGAATTCTTATTGAAAATTATTATTATTATTAACAATTCTAATATTTTGTGATATTTATTTTATTTTGTTATTTGTTAATTCTGTTAAATAAGTCATGTCAGATTGAGTTGTATCATGTCATGTTACTGAATTAGTAATATTACTTGTGTTAATTAAGGTGTGCCTTGTAACACGTTTACAAATAAGCTCGTGTTTGTGTTTGAAGAAATAACACATTTTGTTGATCGTGTCATATTTTGATTAGTAGGCATTTATAATCATGTTATGACGTATATTACCTTAACGTGTTTAAACCTATTTTTCTAGTCTCGGTGATAACTACCAAATGCCCATAACAAAAAATAAGTAAACATGTGGTCAATTCAATTCTTTTTGGCATATAGCGGTTTATAAAGGGCTCACATTTTAGTGTAACTAACCAAAGTTTTAATAACCGTTATATTTATTAGTTACATCAACCACAATGTAACTTAAACATTATCACTTTAATCTATTTATCTAAACAAGTCAATTACCAAAAAATTGGATCTCTTATAATGATAACTAGCCAATTTCTGTCGCTTTTGGCCACTCGTTTTTCTGTCGTTTTCTGCCACTCATTTTTCAAAATATTCTTCAGAAAATTCCCTCAATTATTCTATCCCTGACTACTCATAGTCAGTTAAATTTTTTCGAAATATTAGAGATTTTTATATAATGATAGAAAAGGAGTTCTTTTGTCTCAAAATCTGAATAATATTCATATTCATTATTTAAAGTGGTTTTCGGGGCATTCATCGAAAGGAGATATGTACTTCGAATTACCACTTGTTTTTTAAACGGAGCCTGGATACTTCAATGTAGTAGTCCAACTAAGCCAACCATAAATTCTTCTAATTGATAATAGTAATTCGAATCTTAATGAGTTGTAATAAATAGTTAAATGAGTTCGAAACAAGTTGATGAGTTAATTAATAGTTTAATTTAAAAGGTTAAACATATCAACTCGATCTACATATCTTTAATTAAACATGCCAATCATGATTGTCATCCTACTAATAATTTTTTTGAGCGACAAAGTTTTAAGATCACTGAAGTACTACAACGTCACCAACAGTACTACCAGATCATATACATCACCAAATCAGCAGTTTCGAAGAAAACTCAATATCATGCTACTAGTAATTGTAAATGAATACCAAATCCTTAGGTTGATCCTTAGACATATACTAGTAATTAAGCTTAACCCACGTGTTGCAGCGGGTTTTAGGTGTGATTAAGTAAGCAAAGATAATACATGTTGCCCCGATATATTAAGAAATAAATGTAAAATCATGTTTTTTTTATATAAATGAGTGTTAAATAAGATGAACCCTTCTCGTAATATATGAAACAGTAAAAGAATTTATTAATTTACATGTCAACTTTGATTGAGATTTATTTTATGTCCTAAACATAAAGACTTACATATTGATAAACACAAATGTTAAAAAGTGAATTTGCTTTAATCCAAGAGTAGCATTAGCACTTTACATCTTCTGTTCAAAAAGCAGGGTCCTATTATCACTAAGAAAAGTAAGGGCAACAAATGAGACAAACATTATGCATGTGCATCCTAAATGATATTATAACCACCGAAAACCATCTTAAGAAAAATAACAGTCAGCCCCTCACAGCAAAACAATCAATGTGCAGAAGGCAACTGAAACCAAACCTGTTTAGAACCTTGATCGATAGAAAAATGAAAAAGATTTCAGCAAACGGTCTGAAAAATCAGAAACCCATACATCAGAAACAAAACTAATACATGATTCCTCATTCTTGAACAAAAAAAAAACATAATAAAAATAACATGGGATAAAACCTACCGTCTATAACAACTAAATTGACTAATAAACAGATCTTAAGATAAAAAAAAATAATAAGCCAGTAGTATTTTCTGCTTTAAGAATATTATGTAGGAATCAATTCCTTTAGGTAACACAATCTCCAAATTCTAGCATCTAACAGAGAACTTTTGTCTTTAAATTAAGAAAGTAAATTGACTATCTTGCTGTAACACCCCGACAGATAGCGGAAACATCAGGGCGGCACGAATGGTAGATTGTTCATAGCACAAGGTATATAGTTGTAAATAATTCAAACTTCGCATTCAATTCCTCATTAACTTCAAACATTCATTACATTGCTTAAATGTTCAAAACCCTAAATATTACATCAATACAAAACCCTAAATATAATAAATTTCAATTCCAATCCAAGCTCATAAATATAGCTAACTTGTCATGTCCACCTGAAACATGTTTAAAATTAAGTGTCAACTACGAATAGTTGTTGAGTTTCATAGGTTTGAACACTCACACCAAAATATGTTTACAAAATGTTATAAATGATGTCATATGTGAACACTAAGTGTAATGAACATAGTTAAAATGAACTAGCAAGTAAAGCAGATCATCAATGTTAACAAATTATGTTTGACCAATGTTTAGCACTACAAAAAAATGCTCAAAGCTAGCAAACTATCACCACGGGCTTCCCCAAAAGGGTAAATCAAACATTGGTGGGATGGTCAATCCAATAGATCTATCATAGTCACTAAATGTGTGTGACCAATGCATATCCTTGACTAAAGTTCACAAACTATAAAAACATTAGCTAAGTTCACACGAAAATGTTTAGAGATTAAGATAAGTTCAAAGATAACATGTTCCACCCCAAAAGTTCAAAACAAGTTAAAAGAGGGGCTATAAAGACTCACTTTAGTATGAGGTAGTCTTTGCAATGGCTTGTCACGTATAGTTCAAATATGTCCAACAATTTCAAAGTCCACCTAAGTAATTTATTAGGCATATGTTAACATATCTATGTCTTTCTATGGATTTTCTAAATTCAAAATGGATCAACAGGTTCGATTTGTTTTGAATAAATACATGTGCTTTGTTATGATTTATTTGTTTAAATGAAAGTAATAATGATGTTCATAAGGTTTAAAATTTCTATGTAAAGCATGAATTATAAGTTTTTGAAATTCAACTTATCTTATGTTTAACAAAAATATTAAATATTGTTTTTGTAGTTCTGATCACAAAATAATACTTAGTAATGATTTTTGTAAAGTTTTTAAGATACTTTTCTTTATTTATTATTACTAGAAATAAATAAATAAAATTTAGTGATAAAAACTTTAAATAAAATGTTTAAAAATAATTTATTTATTTATTATTATTATTATTGTAAAATGTCTAATAATGTTTTAGTTTATCAAAATATAATTTATAAAATTCTTACCTAAATGCTATAAATTTATAAAATAATATCACTCCATTATTTAAGTTTAAGTTTAAGTAAACTTTTATTCAATTTAATAGAATCATTATCAAAATGTTATAAAAGAAACTTATAAAATTTTATCTACAAATAACTTTTTAAGATTTTAAATAAAATCATTATTCCACTTATTGTTATAAAAGAAATTTAAAACTTACTCAAAACTATGTTGAATGCCTTTTAAAAATAAAAATAGGAAAAAAAAACAGAATTAAATTCTGATTTTATTTTACAGAATCAAACTATGATGATTTCTATAAATTTAGGTGAAATTATAAATAAAAATGGAGTTTTCAATACATAGATCTAAAAAAATAGGCCCAAAACCGATCAACCCGGCCTGGAACGATATTCGAACCTGCGATCCATCGGATGGAACTCGAGAGATTTAACCAGTTGATCTAGACCGAAGTCTGCGAAGGAAATGGATTTTAATAACTTTTAACATAAACCGAAAATCCATTCCTCAAATCAGTTCAACATAGCCGAAACCCTAGTTCTTCTTTCACTCGAATTCGCTCGTTTTGGCTCCCGATTGTTAGTCCAACCATGGGGCTTTGTTTCTAGATCTAATTACGGTCCTAATGAGGTAGAACAGGAGGACGAACGAGCCGTGACTTTGGGTCTTGATTCCTGATTATTTGAGTTATTTTTTTCTTCTTTTGTTTGCACAGTAGGTTCCGAAAAATGTAGTGAAATGTTAAGGTCGAGTTAATTTGGTATTTATAATCGTTTGGTTGAGTTTTGAATTTCCGGTCGTGGTTCACATAATCGGAAATGATTTACACAATAATGGTTGTTAATCGTTAAAAAGTTGTGATTGGAATCATTTTACACGTTCGTATAGGTTCTAAAACTTATCCAATCGAGTGATTTACAGCTGGAATCAGTTGGATTGAAAGATGGGTCGTGAACGGGTCGAAATGGGTATTGAATCGGGTTGAAGGTGACAAAATGGGTAGAAAGGAAATAAACTTTGGGCTTTTAACAGTTCTGCCCCTTGTAACTTTTCTTCTTAAATCCTAGTTTTAGATTTGACAAAATCTACCCTTTAACTTTATAAAACAAAGTTTTAAATTGTTATACATTTTTTTTATTTATTTAAGTTCTATAAAACTAATAAAACTAGATTAGCTACATTCTTATAATGTTTTTAATTTAACACAAAGTTATTTATTTATTTGAAGTTTATAATAAAAGTATTTAGATTTTCTACAAATGTTTTATTTATTTATTTTAATTATCTATTTACAAATAAGTTACAACCTTATAAAATTTGTAACTAACAATATGTTATATATATATATATATATTATTTTTTTGTGTTTAATAATCACCTACATATTTATACTAAAAATTTTTAAAGTTATTTTCCCACATATGTATATGTGTATATATATATATATATAATCATAGGCGAAAATTTTTAAATGACTTCCTAACTTATTTAATATATATATATTATGAATTACAGTAATGTTACACTTGCACATATTGATTTTGACTTTAAAAAGTCAAATTAATCTTGTTACAAATAGCAAAGCTACTTAAAAGATATAAAGTGCAGCCCCATACAACCACATAACACATATAAGTATTCGATTGATTTTTCTGCAAAAGTAAAACTATGGTGTCATTTATTTATTTTTACCATTTTTTTCATTTAAAAATAAAAAGAACTACTTTGTAAGCACTCTTGAGCATCACTAAATGCAGCAAAACATAAAATATTGGGTGATAGTATTAAGAAATAAGATTATGCAAAGTACATACTCAATTGTGGACACAAATAGATGCATGCAGGTTAAGTTAATGCAAAAAACATGCTTGCATGTACACCATACTACAATCTGGCAAGATTTTCCAAGCATAATTCACAACATAATACTCAAGAAACTATGCAGAAAAGAACCAAATATGCAAAACCCAAATTCCACCGAGTACCAACAATATGAATCTGATTCTCGATGACATTGACCAAAAATGAAACTTAGATATGCATTTCTAATGTTATTTTTCATTGATCTTTGTTCAAACGGCTATTGTTTTCTATCAACTAAGAAAGAAAATTTGAATCATCATAAAACAAAAGATGGTAACATCCAACCATAGTACGCAAATATAAATCACATAAGAATGAACATTTCATCATTATAAACATTTGTTTACTCAACATTCTTTAGCACAATATGATTTGACTCGTGAATTAGAGTGCTACTGATGTTATTACAGCTAATAATCTTACATAAATGCTCAATGACAGTATGCATTCGTAAAACATAATTCCTAAAACTTGGATGGCACTAAAATATGAATATCGCAATGGCGAATTTCATCATTATAATTAACCTGGGAGAACCAAGAATCATGCAACTTCAATAATACTAAAACAAAAGCATGCTACCATCCAAGTAAATTATGTAATTATATATATACTAAAGAGCAAGTTTTCGTCTCCTCAGAATTTCTACTGTTCACTTGCTACCACCATCAATGCTTTACGTACAAGTCATTTATGCGTAGGGATATGTATTCTCCTCTCTTATACGTATCCCTTTTCGCTTCTCTCTCCGGTGATTTACGCCGTCTCTTCCACCGTCCATCGATGTCGATTTCCGACTCCAACACCGTTACCGCCGTAGACGCACTACTCAAATGGAAGAACAAACAAACCAATTCCCACAAAACCCAACTGTTACCTATCTATTTAGTCCTCACCCTCAAAAAAATCCCCCAAAAAGGTTGAATGAATAGCGCTCGAACAAACCCTTACAAAATCCCTTTCCCTCGCATTATAATCTCCCCCAATTTATCTAAAATTTGTCTAATCACGACGACAGACGAAATTCCAAGCTCACTTCAGAAATCACGAAGAAGAAGATCAAATCAGATCACGAAAGTGATAAAGATTTCGAGGCTTCGAACGGATTACAAACTGCATGAGGCAAAACGAAAGCTTTGTGATTCGTACGACATGTTCTTTGCCAACAAAAGGGTAATCCCTCTTCTGCCTAAGTTGTTAAGGAAACAGTTTTTTAGGAAGAAGAATTGCCTTTAGGTGTTGATTTAAGTCATAAGAACTGGAAAGAGAAGATTGAGAAATGGGTGTTGTTCTGGGTTGTTTTTTGGAAACGGAATATGTAGTGTGCTTCGAGTTGCAAAAGTTTCAATGGAAAGAGATGAGATTGTTGAGAATTTAAGGGCTGCAATTGATGGTGTTGTTGAGTTTATTCCCAAGAAGTGATCTGAGGTGAGATCTTTGCATGTGAAGTTTTCCGATTCAGTCACATTGCCTTTGTATTTCAAGAAAAGAATGTAGAGAGTGTTGAAGAAATGATAAAAGTTGAGGAAGCTGCAAAGAAAAAAGGGTCAAAAAAGAGTAGAATTCATGAAATTGATCATGAACATTCATTTTTACTTGAAGTCAAAATCATTGCAGAATATTGGAAGGTATATAGGTATTCCTTTTATATGGCAACTCTTTTTACTGCTCTAAATTTAGAAAAGAGTAAATTACAGAAAACATCATTAAAATGAAAATTTATAATTGATTTCATCCTTAAAATTACATAAATCGTCCTTTAATTGCATTACATAAATCATCATTTATATCCAGAAAAAGGATGAAATCTATTATAAAATTTTATTTTTAAGGATAATTTCTGTAACTATTTCTAATAAAGGACGTAAACCATAAAACGAGTGAATATAAAGAACGATTTATGTAATTTACTCTCTATAAAATGCAATTATATCTTCCTTGCACCCTTGCAGGTGTTTATGTCATTTTATTCTAATCATTTTGTACATTAACTTCTCAAGTGGTTCCAACATATTTGGGGATCAATTAGATAAATACATGTAAGTTGTTATACAAGAAGAATTTGACAAACAATCAAAACAAATGATTATTACACCTTCAAACAACAGTAAGTCGCTAACACATACTACACTTTGGTATACATTTGCATGGTTGAGAGGGTTGCGATTATAGGTATGTTTTTGGGCTGCTGCTCTTTAATGTATTTGATTGGATGAATTTTGTTTAATGTTGTAGTGTGTCCCTATTTGTTATGTACTTCAGGTTTTTGTTTAAAGTTTAAAAGTTTAGTAAGTTTGATTAGTAATTTTTACGGATGAATTCAAATCTTTAACTTTCTCATTAGTTGTTCACTGTTTTTATGCCGAGATGTGCATGAAATTTGCTTTATTCATAATCTTTGAATGTGTTTAAGGATTATTTTTTGGCAGGTAGTTCAATTTTGATTTGGTTTTGTTGTGTTTTTTGTGAATCTTTTCATTGTTGTATCTTAAATTCTTAAAATAAAGCCAGTAAAATAATGAAATTAGTACCATAGTTTTTAGTTCTTGAAATGAGCTCAGCTAGAAGAATGAAATTAGTAGACCTAACTCACCAGGTCATCAAACTTTGTTTACTACCATAGTTTTCAATACCTCAAATTGGTTATAAACTTTTAATAATTGTAGGTGAGACACCTCTTATTCACGCTACAAGGCAAGAGCATATCTCCACTCCTAAATACCAAAACTCATTTTTAAAAAGACAATGATTTTACATTATTTCTAAATTACCGTTGCAACATGTGTTATCTGCTTCTATTACGTGTCTGTGGTTTTGCTTTCGACCAATTTGATTTTTTGTTATATTGGCCATTGAAATTGTGATCGCAATTCATTGAAAGCCTCACTTCATCACCACCGCTTTCCAGATTTGCGCAAATGGAGGTAAGGGTTTGACTTAGTTTCCTATCTCACTTGGGGGTTATGCACCTTGGTGTTATGATATCCAAGATTGTAGTTCTAGCAATCAGTCTTGATTGATCATGAAACATAATGGTAAGTTAAAGGTTTAGATTTTAAATGATTTTTATTAGGTTAATTCATGGGATATTTAATGAAAGTCAAGATATACGAAATTAAAGATCAATTACTTTGCATATTATCTTAATTGATTTCCACACCAAGTGCTTGAGAAAATGACCAAGAGTGCATAGCTGAATGAGCTGCATTTACAGGTTTGTTTTGCCGATTTTGCTTAGCAATATGTTTTACTTGATGCTTCGTTGATTGATTTATGCCGTTAGCTCTATAACCTCATATTTCTATATTTTTTGCTACATATATTTGTGTGTGGCCTACTGGCCTATTCTAAGCGACTTCAACCATTATGTGAGGTTATCTTACAAGTAGTAGAGATTTTCTTTTTGTTTTCTCTGAAAGAGCTTACCATCTTTGGTTGATTGCTGTGGTAAACAGGAACACAAATTTACATATTACAATTTATATGATAGTGTAAAAATACCTCCTTTGGCAGTTTGGGAACTGAAGACTTTTAGGTAGCAGGTAAGATTATTTTTTTTCTTTTTTCTTTTTTGTTGCTGCTGCTCATTTTGCATGCAAAAGTTCAGAATTTTTATTATAGATTTTTTGTGAATGCTGCATACGAGCCTTACACTCATGACTCATGTTTACCTACAATCTATATGTTATATTTGGTTTGAAGATTTAATATGGTTTTAAACTTTATGATTTTTTTTCAAGGTAAATATAATCAGTCATGAAATTCTGGTGGGTTGATTATAGTGAGAGTAAGGCATGATAGGAGCATTATAAGATTTGTTCATGGCACGATACAAGGATTGTACAAATTTATAGTTGATACGGGCAATAAAAATGAGCTGCTTCCTTTAAAGGTTAATAGAAAAATAACCGTAAATGTTATATATATTTTGGAATTAAGTTTTGAGGATGGTTTTGAATCTCAATGCAACCTCTGACCTTTTTTTGTTAGGAAATAATAATGTCATTTGTGTATGGTTCTCCTGAAATTTGTAGGTATTTAATGTTGCTTAATTAAATTTGCAGGTGTTGTTGCGATAAAGATATAAGCTTAATTGATTTTTTTGTGGTAAAGAGATTCAACTGCTCTAGCAATATAACATAAGCCATAATAATTTTGTTCTTTCTATTGTATTATGTTCACCTTAAAGAATTTAGCAAACAATTTTCTACACTGCAGGCTGCATCATTAACTAAATTAAGGAGAAAATGTTTTTTTCGTTTTTCATTTTCTCTAAAACAGAGTTACTGATTAAAGTATACCACATATTACTCTCTTGATGGCCTTGCTAATGGATGCAATATTGCAATTTATGATTTTAATACATACACTTTCTGTAAAATTCAGAAAGGTTATTGCTTTATGGTAAAAAGGACAGTGATTATCCTGCAAATTTTTTCATTTATCAAAATTTAAGTGTAAACACTTTCATTCAAAGCAAATAAACAGTCAAAGTTTAAGAAAGCATCTCATGGTTTTCATCCCTTATAATACATGATATCAAAAAAGCCAAACCCAAAACACTATATTTTTGGTTTTCAACCCTTATTTGAGTAAAGAATGACACTAATTTTTTTGGTTTTTATTTTATTTCACTTCAAATTACGGTTTATGATTTAAAGCTTTCTTGATTTACAATATAAGTTTGAGACATGCTATTATTTTAATTTTTCAATGTAAAGTTGTTTCGTTTACGTGTTTAATTATGTCAATGACACCGAGTATTGAAAAACTGAGGTGTTCATTAGGTGGATTTATGTATATTGATTGTTAGTTCAATATGACCTTTTTTTTTATTTTTTTCTTCATTTTTACTTGCGTTAACATTTGGGTTTTCATTTAGCTTTCTTATTATTTAATTTCTATAATTAGTTTAACATAAATTTTGTTTTTCAACAGTAACTTTTAACGTATAATATTTGTCTAATTTTTCTGATATTGCAATCTATCTAATTTTATTTACAATATTGCCACGGTCTTATCTACGTTAAACTTAGTTTTATATACCCCGCTGCGGAGCGCGGGTCAGACCCGCTCGTTATAGATCAATTAAGAAGACGAATTTCATCATGATGGGCATTGGTTGCATTTCAGCACTCCATATAAAATGATTCAAGATAAGTATGCTAAAATTGAAGTCTTTGATTATTAGAAACGGTTTCATAAGATAATCACATAATTAAATTCGAAACAAATCAAAATGAAGTCTTAGAAACCAACATTAAAAAAAGTATTGATAATAACAACATTAAAACCACCAACATCGTCAAAGAACGCCCCCCCTCGTCCCGATCTGCTGCTGCTCTCGCTCCCTTTCTTTTTGTCTGTGTCTTCAACTCTCTTTGAGTGAGAAAGTAGATTTGAGTACTAATGAGCTTAGTGGTGAGCTTTCTTAATCTCTTGCGAGCATAATCGTATCTCTAGGGTATAAATGAGATATGACGACGGCGATGATGATAAGTTGAGACTTGAGAGAGAAGGAGATTATGCATAAATGAGTTGTACCGGATGTATAATAACATGTAAGAAATGAACCGTAAAATCCTCTCAGACGAAATATTTGGTTTTTACTATATATATAATTTATGCTTGTATGTCATTTTTATTATTATAAAGAGTAAATATCATACTCCTAAATTTTAAAAAATAGTTTTTCATCGTCCTCGTCCTCGTAAACGACGTCGTCCTCGCCGCCACTAACTAAAACAATTTACATATTTCTCCTTGTTAAGAGACAATTTTGAAACATAAAGATATTTGTAATTTTAGTTAATATTGGAGATATATGTAATTTATTTGTAATTTTAGTTAACATTTGGAGATATATGTAATTTGTAAGTTTAATAAGAGGATATATGATATACATTAACTATGTATTTTAAAAAGAGTACTATAGACCGAACCAAACAAACCTCACACATGTTGAATCATCCTCATTGGACGGTTCCACCAACTTTAACTATATATAAACGGTCGGGTAACTAGTAAATAGGGGTGTTCAAGATTCGGTTTACGGTTTATTTGGTCGGTTTAAACAATTTTGTCTTTTTTAGCCCAACCAAAAATCAAACCGAACAATTTCGTGAGCAGAACTACGGCTAGAAAATGAGGAAGGCCGAACGAGGCAGTGGTTCCAGTTGGATTGGCTCCAGATCAGGCAGTGGCTGAACGGGGCAGTTGTAAGAGCGTACGCCTCCTATCTGGGAAGAAAAAACCCAGGAATTGAGTTCAGGATTTTAGAATGAACGCTGGGCTGGGCCAGAAGATACGTTGCACGGGGTGTGCTGGAAGACGTGGAACTGTCGAGCAGCTGGAAGCCGAGGACCAGAAAGATGAAAGATCCAGATCCACTTGCAGATCGGTGCCTTCATGGGGCGGTAGCTGGTGATGGTGAGGGGTGGATAGAGTTTTGAAAGGAATTACTAGGGCTGGACGACTTTTATTAGGATGTCAAAATAAATAAAAAATAATATATTTAAATATCAATTCGGTTTAAACCAAATAACGGAATAAGCCGAGTTCCAAAAATATTAAAACAATAAACTAAGCCGAACTAGCTATTCGATTCAGTTTGTTTCGGTTACGGATACGATTTGGTTAACGGTTTTCATCGATTTTCGGTTATTTGCACACCTTAGCTACTAGACAGGCACAAAAAACAAAAGGAATTACCAACCATCAAAAGTAACTTTTTTTTCTCATTTTCCTGAAATTATTACTTCTTCCCTCTCTAGCTGCCTTTCAGCATTCAAAATCAAATGTAAACAAAATTAAACAAAATCTAATCAAACCAAAAATATAAAAAACATGAGAATATAAAATCTTTTGTTTGTGTTTCACCAAAACACTTAGCTTGGTTCGGGTGCCAATACTTTGAGGCTACGCATCCATTCACAGAAGCTGGGCTCATCAAAGTGAATAAAACTGCTTTTCAGCTTCGTCCTTTGTTCTGCGCTCAAAGCCCGAAGCTGCGGAAATCTTGCTTCCTGTCAACACAATGTTTCATGTTCCAGTTAGTTCATTTCACATCTGGCAAAACAAGCAGGTCGGGTTATACGGGCCAGACTCATGTGAATATATTTTTTGGTAACAAGGTTTGGGTTGTTAACTAGAGGTGGCAGTTTCAAATCATCAGCCAATGAATGAGTTGATTCGGGGTTTTTTTTTCTTTAGACGGGTCAAATGGATAAATCTAAAAGTTTTAGCAAAAGGGGATCCCAAATCATTTAATTAATAGAAATTAGATAGCTGCTGTATTTAAAGTATACTTTATAGTAAATCATATTAACATGAATATTGTAATCAGAATCCAACAAGACAACATATTTATGATTAGAGGCCATTTCATGTATGCCCCTTAAAACTTGCATAATATATCCAAATGCAAGTGTTAAGGGAAGGGTATAGATATCATAACCATCATCGTACTCAGTATATCCCATCATTAGCAAAACTAAAGTAAGGCCTGAGGATGGTAAATGTAGACATTTTTACCTCTACCCCGTAGGAATAGAGATGATGTTTTATGAGACCTCCGGCTCATGATGCCTGATTAATTGACCAACTCAATGCTTTTAACGTTATTGAAGGGTATATGTGTCATAAAATTGAAAACGATATATTTAATATTATAACAATTTGTTTATTATACAAAGTTTTGAGGGGAATATATGTAATTATTATTATGGTTAACTCACCTGCTCATATGGAGGATCCTTGTGTGCAGGAATTAGCCGAGACACGAAATACCTTGCCTGAGAACTACCCTCCTGTTACAATTGAGTTCCAATAAGGAGTCAATCTTTTTTTACAAAATATTTAATATAGATTTTTACATTAAAAAAAAGGAATTAAAATATTACTTTAAATGCAAGAATTCTAGGAGCAGGAAATCTCATCTCTGTGAGTTCTTCAGCCAACGTTCTACAGGCTGCTAATGCTGCTGCACTTCTTCCTTCTTGAGCAGCTAGTTCAGCACCCTGAATCCAACTCATCAACAATAAAACATTATAATTACAAATTAAAGATTAACAAAATAATAGTATCTTATAAAAAATAAAAAAAGTAATACACTTTGAAGATATTCATCCGTTGAACTTTTCAAAATAAAAAAGGGCGTACCCGGTGCTTTACTTAAATAAATTGATCAAAACTGACACCTCTAAAATAACATAAGAACAAAGAAAATGTAATTTTTGTATGCTACAAAGAGAGTAAATTTGGTAGGTAACTGACCAACCAGATGAAGACATCTGTCCCATGATCAAGAACAACAGCTGCATCAGACTGCATTGCAAGATCATGAGCCGGGAGTTCCTCAAAGGTCCCCCCTTCACGGTGCATAAGACACCTAGGCGCCACCATTCTTAGAGACAAATCAAAAGATGCATTCAAGAAAATGTCCCTCAAAACTGACCTCTCGTCCTCATGTCCCACAATACTACCTAAAAGTGGTCCCCGCCTAAGATGAAACAATATCTCAGGCATACGCGCCAACTCTTTTGGAAACTGATACACCTTTGAATTTGGCAATTGTGACCCGAATCTGCCTGTAATATCTTTAATCCTTTCATCAACTGTTGTCCGCACATCAATTGCATCTGGGCCAGTTTTGGCCCGTAACAAACTCCTTTTGGCAATAAGAATTGCCGCCACCTCATCTTGAACACTATCCAAATAAGATGAAACACTATCGACAGTTGGCAATCTAAGCGTTATCACACGCGTGATATCCGCTTGATATAAGTTCAAAAACAAAATTCCAAACTGTAAATACACAAAATCGGTTGTGATATTTCCACTTGTTTCCATTGACACTGCAAAACTTTGTGTTTCTTCCACACTTAGCATCTGTATTGAGACCGAATTGTCATTCTTAAACACCTCATGGTTATCTGTTCGGGCCTCTTCACCCGGGCCTATAACTTGAGAAACAGTTACATCATCAGAACAACGAATTTCCATCAGCCCATGAGATCCTGCAGCCCGAGTTGAAGCCCTTTGTAAATTCACACCAAATGCCTCACCAAAATCGTCATGCAGAATCAAAATCCCGCCCGAAGCTTTCACTAGAGGTTGCAGAACCGGAACCCGAACTGGACAAGTTCCCGCACATAAAACATCGATTAGTGTGTTTCGTTTATGAGCCTCACGACCCAAATGTTCCATCCATTTTAACGCAGTTTTCTCCATGTGGGGATAGTTTGGATGACTAAAAGAATGTGGGACCGACCCAGGCCCGTATGTGTTGGGCCCACCTGCACACACGATTATTCTACTACTACCTCCTGGTTTTTTCACAACCCCTTGTGACATTTCAGCTGATGGACCTTGTATGATTGCTAATGCCACCTCAACAGCAGCCCCCATGCAACGGTCCCTCGAAGCTTCAGGAAGATTCAAGTTATATGGCCTTAAAGACGAAAATATCGAGTGTACTACTGGTAAAGAAGCATGAATCGGAGACAGATAAATCCCGGTTCCATAAACAAGTTGTTTTAATGATTCTTGACTAGGAGAAATGCTACCTGGTAGCAAATCAGCTGATGCAACCGATCCTTCAGAAAGATCATAAACTGAAACTGTTTTTCCATATGTTATAACACCAATTCTTGTTGTGGGTGGAAGTGAATCCACAAATGCATGTAGAGAACTCTGTAAATGTTGGAGATGCGGTTCGTCTAGACAGTCATCAACTACAAGAACAATAGGGACCGACATATGGGAATCAGAGACAGGAATGAAACCGGGCCTTCTGTTCCTGGTTTGAACAAAGTCAACCGTCGGGAATGCTAATTCAGGTAGATTAAGAAGGTCTTCTTTGGTGGATGCTATGTATTGGCCTTCACTGCCATTTAAATTTCTGCAAATTACACATTGCCACTGGCCTGATCCGAGTAAAATATTGCAATAAAGATTTGCATAAGCTCCACAGTTTTGACAACGTTGTGGATCCCGCTGAATTATTTGAGGACCCTGCAGGACTTCACGTCCAGGAGAAACTAAAGCCCCAAAACCCAAACTGGGTACATTCATTAGTTTCTTTTGTTTCAGTACCTATAGAGGTTGTTCATAAGCAAAATTTTCATCAAATATGAACATGTAAAACGTGCTTGGTGACGTCATAACAAATAATGGGTCAGAAAAGGTTATTTGAGTACAAGTCAAAACCGGTCGGATCAAAATCTTTATAGTTGTTTTAAAAACAATTAATAAATTAATTTTGTCTACACAAAAATTGATAAAAGTAAGGGTGTGAATCTCTAACAAGACACGAACCAAACATGCAAATAACGAGTTTAGGTTTAGTATAAACGGGCTCAGATCAGATTCCGGTCAAACTCATTTAGCTAGAGAGCTAGACAGGTGAGTTGTTTTTGTGTCAGCCTGATAGGCTAACAGGTTGACCCCTTTAACACATTTACTTTTAGTTTTTATTAAGTGTATTTTATAAGGGAAAAAATTGAATTAATTGGGTAATTTACGCTATAATTTAAAATCAAAAAGAGAATTTGGCATAAGTAATTATAATTAAAATATAATTGTTTTATATACATTTGTACCTATTATAGTAAAATCTTAATTTTAAAGTATTAATATATGAAAAAAAAATATTAAAAAAAATCGGGTCAAAGTCAACCTGCAAATACACGTGTCATGTTCAGGTTCACATGTCTTATATGTTTTTTGTGTTCAGGTCAAATTTTTAGGTTTATATGTGAAGTCGGGCGTACCAACCCATGAACACAATCCATTAAACACCCCTAAACAAAAGACACCTTACGAGCATTAATACTTTCTTTTGATTCTGCAGCTACAAAGGGTGTTCATATGCAAAAATTTTAGCAAAACAAGCGGGTCAAGTGGGTTTGTAAATGTCATAGCAAATAACGGGTCATAAAAGATCGTCTCTGCCAAGTCAAAACCAGTCAGATCAAAATCCTTTCATGCAAGATAATGTCTAAATTTTATACAAGATACCTTACGAGCAGTAAGTAGAACGTTTGATGCATCAGAAAGAGACACCATGTCCTCTGCGTTACTTGGCACCGCACGTTGAAATTCATTTGCACCATCAGAATAATTTGAAGGGGGTGTCGCAGATAAAGATGGGGCGGAAGAAAACACAACGGGTTGAGGGGTCACCGGAGATGTTCTAAACGGGCCCGCAGCAGGTTGTACAGGCGATGAAAACACAGGCGGCCCAGGTGGTGTGCTTAGATGTGGAAGTGGGCTCACG
The DNA here is from genome assembly GCA_009363875.1 of Mikania micrantha. Classification (NCBI taxonomy): domain Eukaryota; kingdom Viridiplantae; phylum Streptophyta; class Magnoliopsida; order Asterales; family Asteraceae; genus Mikania; species Mikania micrantha. The sequence continues at coordinate 30,035,873 of CM018689.1, forward strand.
GTTCTAATGCCATTTACAGATAAAGGCAATTGTGAACCTTTCACAGATGGTGAAAGTATCTGGTTAGGCGATGCAAATCTGGGACCTGTTGACGGGGTAAAAGGCGGTGGGCTCAGTATGGTGTCGGATCTGCGTGACTGTGCCGGCTCAGGGGTCGAGGGGGCAATTCCAACAGGAAATCCAGCTGGAAGATTCGGCTGTTGGTCAGCCATTACAGCTTATATGAAACTCAGGCTTACAATCAAGATTCCTTGGATAACTGTTTCATAAAACCAAACAAATTAGTGCCAAAAAATAAGTCAGAAACTCAATTAAAATTATCTTTTGTTGATTTTCTCTATTCAATTATCAAAATGAGAATTTGACAGCATCTATGGATTTCAATTACTTCCATTTTTTTATAACCGTGGGAACCACTTAGTTGGTAAACCTCTAGTTCCCCTCCAATACCCGGCTAACCAAATGGAAAGGGTTGCAAGCAACCAGATAGGCTGTAACCCACTTCCATTTGGTATATGTGTAAAGGATAATGCAAAAATGTATGCAATGTACGATGTATCATTTGGGGAAAATTATGTCAAATGAGGCATGTAACAGCTAATTTTTCTGCCCAAATTCAGATGATCGAACATATGCATTGTAAAAATTATTATATTAATTGAAAAATTATAAAGTATCAGATCATGAAATGCAAATGCTCAAAACCCTAAATAAAACTAGATTCTTCGAGAGGAGCCATAGATCAAAGTATTCAAACATACAAGAATTGGAAGGATTGGGATCGAATCATATCATTTATGAAATTAAGAACATCAAAATAAGATCTATGGTAAGAAATTGGCTCCAGAAGCAAAACCCTTGTAGAAAGTAAAGCAAAAGATCGACGAGGAAAATACCCTAAAATCAAAATCAAGATCGAATTAAAGCTTAAGGATGAAAAGGATCTTACTTGTAAATTGAAAATTTAGAATTGTGGGTTGACCGAATTGCTGAATAGAAGACGACTGCAAGAACCAAGGTTGTTTTGAGTTCTTGAGTATGGCGGAGATTAACTAGAATGCAAAGTGAGGCAAAGGGTGGGGGCTGGGGCGTAATATGTGCAAATTTGAAAAAAAAAATGTTTTAGAAAAAAATAAATTTAAACAATATATTTAAAAAACGATATTACCCTTTGTGAATGAGAGAGAAAAAGACAAGAAAGACCAATGAAATCAAGTTTCAATGTTGTAATTTAATGGTAAAGTTCGATTACCATTAATCTCCAGAATAATTAACGAGTTTTTCGGTTTGATTCATCTCCTAAAGGGGGGCTCTCGGCCTGAGTTATATTAAGTTAAGGTGACCTTAGGCATTAATTACCTATGGTATTTTTCTTATTATCTATTGTATTTCTAGTGCTTTTTTATTTCCTAAAGGTGGCCGAGACCTATTATTTCTAGTTGATTTATGAATCAAGATGGCCTATGGCCCATATGGTCTAGTGGTTACGACCTCTCTCTTTCACGGAGAAAACGAGGGTTCAAGTCCCTCTAGGGGTGTACCAAAACTCAAGACTATAGGAGTGAGATTTTCTATCAAGTAATCCATATTTGTCAAGTCCTTCTAATAGTCTACTCAGTGGGACTTTGTATTTTAGATCAAGTGATATGTATTTGTCAAATCTGCCAGGGAGACGAAAGGAAGTTGATTATGGAACGTCTAAAATGAATTAGGCGTTGGGTCGATGCCCGAGTGGTTAATGGGGACGGACTGTAAATTTGGACAATATGTCTACGCTAGTTCAAATCCAGCTGGGCCCAACAATTTGTCAATCTACTATCAGATGGTAGAACACTCTTGTTCTTAAGAAAGACCTGATACGAGAGAATAAAAAAGAGTCCAAAATTTCTGCTAGATCTCTTATTATTTCCCTGGGATTGTAGTTTAATAGGCAAGAGCACCACCCTGTCAAGGCAGACGTTGCGGATTCGAGCCCCGTCGGTCCCGTTGGATCCGATAAGTACATCAATTCGCCTCTCTATTTTCTGTGAAAGAAAGGACAGGGAGCATAATTGAATTCCGAAGGGGTTTCCCTTCTTTTTTTCAGGATTTTGTCGAAGAAAGAACAAACCCTAAAGTAAAATCAAAATAACTAAACTAGTTACGTTGATAGAATATTCCATCTTTTCTCCCGCGACTCATCTTTCTCATACTTCTTTGTCTTCCAAAGAAATTTAGATCATTAAAATTTAGAACCTAATTACTCTATTTTTCCACTTCGCTTGTGTTGTTTGTTGGAGTTTTGTAGTTCGGACGGGTGGTTAGATTTCGTTTCGTTTGATGGTTTTATAAAGAAGACCTAAGGTAGGTTATAGAAAAGAAAGAACAGAAAAGAAGGATAAATAAAGTAAAGGAATTTTTGATTGGTCCGGGAATCCAATCTTGGATTCGGTATGGATAAAAGATGTTCATATGTTATACTATTCAATTCTCGACGACGAATTAATTTAATAGCTCAGATATTGTTATTCATGATCCGATTCAAGATCATCGATAGGTAATGCGTTCATTGAATTGACAGGTGAAAGATTTATCATCTCTATGGGATTAAATCCCAAGTTATTGTGAAATAAAAAACGATGAGATTATGGAAGTAAATATTCTTGCATTTATTGCTACTGCACTGTTCATTTTATGCTTTTCTACTTATAATTTACGTAAAAACAGTCGTCAAAATGATTAATTACTTTAAATGAAACTTGACTTCTGAATTCTTATCAATAGTTGAAGAAATCAAATGAAAAGTATTCTATTTTTTCGTCTTAAATGAAATCAACGGGCTATAATCGTCGGTATTCTATGAGATCCGAGAGTATGGTAAATAAGAAATTCATTTCTTACTTACCATCACGCCCCATTTGTGGTGCACGCATATAATGTATATATGTGTGGGCTCTTAAGGGGCAAAAGTAAAAGTGCACTAATTTTAACGTTATTTCAACTATTTTGTGAAAATAACGTTAAAATCATTGGGATGATCAACTTCAAACGATAACTTTGAGCCGGGGACTCTTTCGGAGCAGCCTCTCTATCCCAATTGGGATAGGGGTAAGGTTTGTATCTATCATTCCCCCCAGACCCTACTGAAAAGTGGGAATATACTGGGTAAGGTTGTTGTTGTATTTCTTACTTACCATACTCTCTATTAGTGTTATAGTAGCGTATCAAATTGTTTCTAATAAAGGTGGTATACTATATTAGCTTATATCTTCAATATATGTAGTTATTAATCCATATATGGAATTGACGTAGGATCCAATTCTATTTCTTTGATACATCTGTTTATTTCGATGAATTTGAAATAATTGTTTTGTTGTTTTTTGTTGTTATAGAATACGTTTATCCACTAGAATCCAATGGAATTTCGAAATGAAGATCTTTTTTCAATCCAAATAAAAAATGTGTTGCAAAATTGTAACATCTGTGCCGGAATCGTTACCGGAACAGTAAACTGTACAGTAACTTGTACAGTAACTCAGGTACACATTTCGTGAAACTATGTTTAGACTATCGATGCATTTCTGATTAGCATGAAACTATTAAACGATTGTCTGAATCTGACTAAAACCTTAGGGTTTAACAGTCAGAAAACATGTCAGACAACACAGTGTTGAAACACGAATACATGATGTGATATTAGTTGTATAAACGTATGTGAGGTTTAACAAAACAAAATCTTAACAGTTGTCGTTTCAGAATGCTAAACCGACGTGTTATTCGTATAGGTGACGATCTGCACGAATAATTCTGACAGTTTAACGTTCTGAAATAATGACTTAACAGTAGAAAACAAGAATCAGAAAGCCAAACCATCGACGTGTTCGTTCGAATGACGATTCGAACGAATACGCGCGATGGTGACGCGATCTGATGAAACGATAACGAAAACAAATAACGATACGAACGATCTTAAATTTAAGGAAATAAAATATTTCCCATTTTACAATTTTGAAACTCATCATAAAATTTAACGAAATTATCCTATTAAATCGCGAAACAAACTAATAAAACGCTAAAACTAATGAAACGCGTAAAATACCATATTTTGATAAATAAAATTTACTAAACGGTATTTAAAATAATATGCGTTTTTTTAAATATTTTAAAATAATTCTTTTTTATTTTTATTTACGAAAAACACGCGTAACGACCCGGATACGCGACGAAAACGTGAACCGAGCAACCAAAACGGACCCGGACACCACACGGGATATATAAATGTTAAATGAGAATTTATTTCTCATTTCAAACCCACACCTTCTTCCCCCTCTCACCATTTCCGGCCAAGGAGCTCACCACCACCATATCACCTTCACAACACCATAACTTGCTCGTTTCTAGCCCGATTCGGGTGATTCTTGCGCCCACGCGTAGCCCTTGACGAGCTCTACAAGGAAGTACAACCGATCTAAAGCCAACCCCACTGGAAAAAGAGGTATGATGCTGCGAAATTTCTGAAAAATAGGGTTTTGTTGTGTGTGTGTGTCGACCGACCAGCGTACACACACAACCAGCTTTGTTTTCGAGTTAGTTTCTTCGAACTTCTGCTCCACGAGGACTTGTCTGCGTGTAATATCATTAAGAGAAGTGGTCTAGGTACAACAGGAAGCATGAGGATGATGGCAAGTTACAGGTTCGTGAGAACCTAACTGGCCGAACACTGGTGAGGGTGACGAACCCTCATTCCTTGAGCCGAACTCTACCTGGCATCACCTACCCACGAACCCTAGCTGCTTCCCTGTCACGAACCCTACGAGATCAGCTGGGACCAACGAACCTTCTTGTGCATATGGATGTCCTCACTGCCGAACCCTAGCTTCGTGACCCACACTTTGGCGAACCTTGTGGCTGTTGGACTTGTGCACTGCAACGAACCCTTGGCCTGTTACATACCTAGCCGCATCTAATGAAGGAAATCGAACCTTGTGCTCAGAACCAACTAAGGGTTCGCTGCCATGGGAAACTTTATTCGATTGATCCAGCCCAAGGCTTAATGCGGCCCAAAGGCCTAAATCCGGCCCAATTACACTCTTGTGATCATTTGCTTTGTTTCGGCCCACATAACCCTTAACCGGCCCATGTGAAACCGGCCCAATGTCCACATCATTCATTATTGAATCAATTGGGCCTAAGGCCCACTAATTAGGCCCAATAGAAATTTTAACAGTTTAAACATTTTAAGTTATTCGGCCTTGAGTGGGGGAAATCACCTATCATAGCAAACTAGCAATTTAGAAGGATATTCATGAAGTAAGACACTAAATACTACCAAGTGGATGAACTTAAGTTCATGAAACTTATGATAAGGTAGTAAGTAAACAAATGAATCCAATTGTTAGCATAAGGGAATCATAGGAAATTGTGAAACTACAATGAATAATCAGGGCCGAATAATGACCGCGACTCACGGGTGTTAGCCAGATTTCAGGCTAACACAGGCACATACACAATTTTTTTTTACAACTTAAACTTATAAGTTGCACACGATGTGAATTTAATACAGGATAGTGAACATTACAACAAATACAAACAAAGAGCGCGGGTGTTCTTGTCTTTCACTTAATCAAACACTACGGACACGAGGTGAGTTCATTTGTCCCTTTTCAAACTTATTTGTTTTACTTCGGGACTGAGAAGCATGTTAAACATTTTCATAAAACTCTTGAAATGTTATTTATGCTCTAAACATAAACATGATACTTATGTTGAAACTTATGCTTGAAACTGAGTATACTTGCAAAGCAATAAACTTGAAAATTATACTTTAAACTGAGGTTTGAAAACAGATGTTGGATGCTTATGAGACTTGATGCTTATGCTACAACAATATGCTTAAACTGGGTGATTGATGCTTATGTTGCAAACTAGAAGCTTAAATTATACACTTGATGCTTAAACTAAGTACTTAATGCTTATGTTATGAACTATATTCTTAAACTATATTCTTAAAGCTTATGCTATAAACTAAATTCTTAAGCTATACTCTTTATACTTATGTTCTAAACTATATTCTTAAACGCTACTCTTGATGCTTACGCTATAAATTTTATTCTTAAACTACATGCTCGATGCTTATGCTATAAACTATATTCTTAAACTATACTCGTGATGCTTATACTATAAACTATATTCATAAACTAGATGCTTAATGCTATATACTAATGCCAAGTGCTAATGCTATAATGCAAATACCATATGCTTATCATGCTTAAATGCTCGAAATGCTTGAAGTGCTCATAATGCTATAAACCTTGAATGCTATAAACTTGTTATGCAAAAGCAACGGTTTGGCCTCTCAGTGCTTGCCTCACCGGTTGTTAAACTTATTATACTAAACAACGGTTTGGCCTCTCAGTGCTTGCCTTACCGGTTGTGAAACTATTTGGATGCTAAGACTATTGGCTATGGAAGAACAATAGTTGGTCTCTCAGTGCTTGCCTTCATGTGTTCTTCCTAGTCGGGACTTGAAGAACAATAGTTGGTCTCTCAGTGCTTGCCTTCATGTGTTCTTCACAGTTAGGACTAGAAGGCACCTATTATGGTCTCTCAGTGCTTGCCATAGGGTGACCTTTATAGTCGGGACTTGAGGGGTAGACTTATGGCCTCTCAGTGCTTGCCATACAGTGATTCCTCAATGTTCACTCATGCTATAAACTTAAACATAATGCTAAAGCTATAAACGAAATGGAGGGTAGGTAAGACGCTTAATTTTCATTAACAGCAATGTCCTATGCGACTTAGTATGTGGTGGGACGGCGTCTGGGCGGGTTGTAGGCTCGACTCAGGGGTATGCCCTATACATAAGCATACCGAGTTGGATGATACAGGTGATGTTAATGAAATTAAGGTTGTTACCTAGGGGAAACATGAATGCTTTTGGGTCAATATCATAAACTTTAAACATGATGCTTTTAAACGAATATTGAAGCTATTACATACGAATGCTATAGACTTGTAAACTTTGAGACAATAACCTAAAGCTGTGATGGGGAATGAATCGAATGATAGGTAAAATGCTTAATTATCATTAATAACAATGTCCTATGTGACTTAGTATGTGGTGGGACGGCGTCTGGGCGGGTTGTAGGCTCGACTCAGGGGTATGCCCTATACATAAGCATACCGAGTTGGATGATACAGGTGTTGTTAATGAGGTTAAGGTTTTACCGAAAGAGGTTTGCTAAAGCTATTTTCTTTTAAACTTATAAACTCCATGAACTCACCAACCGTTGTGTTGACTTGATCTTTTACATGCTTTCTCAGGTAACGCACAGGAATAGGCTTAAGCTTTTGGGATTGCATACTAGGGTGCCAGTTAGCAGACCTAGTAGACTTTTGGAGAAGCACATATTATGCTATGGATGTGATACACTTTTGATATCTTGTACAGTCACAAGATATAAACATGTTATTCTTTTGATAGGTTTACCTAGTTAAATTGCAGAACTTTGATAATGTAATTTAACTTTGTAATCCTAATTATCATTTGATTGTGCTTTAGTTATTCTTAAACATTGATGCTATGTAAACAATCTGATCATCACGATTATCACCCGCGATATCACGCCCCGGGAACCTTCCGCCCGACGGGAAAACCCGATCCGTTTCCGCCGGCCCGGGGTGTGACCGATTGGTATCAGAGCTCAAGGTTATAGAGAATAATAGGTCATTACATAAATGGTTTGGCCTAGACTATAACTTAGGGACCCTTCATGTAGAGAACATAGGAATTAGAAAATTTCTTGCATTGTGTCTTCTGCATTCGATCACTGCACTAACCAAATTCCTTTGGTTATGATCAGAATGCCGCCTAGAAGACAACCTACACCGGTACCTACACCACAGACTTCTGCACCTCACTCTTCCACACCATCACCACCAGATTCACCACCGCCACCTCCTCCTCCTCCACACAGTCCTCCTCTAAACCCGAATGCAGGCATAAGCACGACTTTGGTGTTAGACCCTGCTACTATTGCTTTGGCAACATTACTGAGTAGTCAGTTGACTAATCAGATGAAGGATATCATCCCGGAGATGATCAACAGGATTCAAGGCCATGGCAATAACTCTGGTCATACTACAGGAGAAGCTAGTGGAAACACTAAGCACACTTCAGACTGCTCCTACAAGTCATTTGTTGGATGTAACCCACCAAGCTTCACAGGCGTTGAAGGAGCCGTTGGACTGATCCAATGGCTGGAGAAAATGGAGAACACTTTGGACATAAGTAGTTGTCCGGAACATCACAAAGTTCGTTATGCAGCTGGATCCTTTAGCAAGCGAGCTCTAACATGGTGGAACGCACAGATCAGGGCTAAGGGAAGAGACGAAGCAATGGCAATGCCATGGTCGGAATTCAAACTCCTTCTAAGGAATGAGTTCTGTCCGAAACATGAACTGCAGCAACTAGAGATTGAGCTCTCGAACCACGTGATGAAGGGAGCCGAACACATGACTTTCACCACACGCTACCATGAGCTAGTAGCTTTGGTGCCAGAAATGGTGCCAACTTTGGAAAAGTTGATTGACAGATATGTAGCTGGATTACCATCCTGCATACAGAGTATTGTTTTGGCTGCAAATCCTGCTACTTTGGAATCAGCCATTGCCCTTTCAGCTAAACTTACTGGGGTAATGGTGAAGTCAGGAGTTCTGAAAGACGAAGCGGGAAAAGCTAAGGAAACAACCACAAATAAACCAGAATATCAACAAACGAAAAAGCAAAAGGTCATCGGAAACTATGCGATGACCACACCTTTGAGACAAACACCTGCTGTACCTGTCAACACTGCACCCAAAAATTATGTGGGAATGCATCCTCAGTGCACACACTGCAAATTTCATCATCCTGCTACGGTGCAATGCAGGCAATGCAACAACTGTGGCCGACTAGGCCACCGAACTCAACAATGCCGTGCTTCAGTCACACAAGCTACAAACAATGCCACAGTAGCAATCCCTCCACCACAAAACACTGGCAATCATAACAACAACAATCGGGGATGCTATAACTGCGGGGAATTAGGTCATTTCTCTAGGGACTGCCCGAAAAGAGTACAACCAGGAGCACAAGTCCCTCGTGGGAGGGCGTTCATGATTGGAGCCGCTGCAGCACGCCAAGACCCGGAGACGGGTACTGGTATGTAGTATCTCCTCACTCGTAATACTTTATTCTATTTTGATAACTAGTAAGAATAAGAAATTAATCTTATTCCTACTAGTATAATCACATGAGTATTCTATAGAACTTAGGGATTCTTTCATTGTGATAAAACTCTGAGAGAATTCTTAGTTGATGCACATAATCTATGTAGGAAACCATAACTAACACTAAAGTTGTGTAACAGCTGATGCTCATAGCATCGGTTAGTTTAAACAATAAGGTGTTAGAACCACATAGGGATTAAGCAAGCAATAACGATAAGACAACTATGAGCAATAAGGCTAGCAAAACTTTGAGGCTATATGTAGGAAATTCCAAACGCAACCTAGAGTTTAAACTGGGAGCGTAAGGATATCACATGGACCAAAGTTTTCCAATTGTTATAGAAAGAGTAGTATCCCGATAATAACTTTTAAATTTCGGGACGAAATTTCTTTAACAAGGGGAGACTGTAACATCTGTGCCGGAATCGTTACCGGAACAGTAAACTGTACAGTAACTTGTACAGTAACTCAGGTACACATTTCGTGAAACTATGTTTAGACTATCGATGCATTTCTGATTAGCATGAAACTATTAAACGATTGTCTGAATCTGACTAAAACCTTAGGGTTTAACAGTCAGAAAACATGTCAGACAACACAGTGTTGAAACACGAATACATGATGTGATATTAGTTGTATAAACGTATGTGAGGTTTAACAAAACAAAATCTTAACAGTTGTCGTTTCAGAATGCTAAACCGACGTGTTATTCGTATAGGTGACGATCTGCACGAATAATTCTGACAGTTTAACGTTCTGAAATAATGACTTAACAGTAGAAAACAAGAATCAGAAAGCCAAACCATCGACGTGTTCGTTCGAATGACGATTCGAACGAATACGCGCGATGGTGACGCGATCTGATGAAACGATAACGAAAACAAATAACGATACGAACGATCTTAAATTTAAGGAAATAAAATATTTCCCATTTTACAATTTTGAAACTCATCATAAAATTTAACGAAATTATCCTATTAAATCGCGAAACAAACTAATAAAACGCTAAAACTAATGAAACGCGTAAAATACCATATTTTGATAAATAAAATTTACTAAACGGTATTTAAAATAATATGCGTTTTTTTAAATATTTTAAAATAATTCTTTTTTATTTTTATTTACGAAAAACACGCGTAACGACCCGGATACGCGACGAAAACGTGAACCGAGCAACCAAAACGGACCCGGACACCACACGGGATATATAAATGTTAAATGAGAATTTATTTCTCATTTCAAACCCACACCTTCTTCCCCCTCTCACCATTTCCGGCCAAGGAGCTCACCACCACCATATCACCTTCACAACACCATAACTTGCTCGTTTCTAGCCCGATTCGGGTGATTCTTGCGCCCACGCGTAGCCCTTGACGAGCTCTACAAGGAAGTACAACCGATCTAAAGCCAACCCCACTGGAAAAAGAGGTATGATGCTGCGAAATTTCTGAAAAATAGGGTTTTGTTGTGTGTGTGTGTGTGTGTGTCGACCGACCAGCGTACACACACAACCAGCTTTGTTTTCGAGTTAGTTTCTTCGAACTTCTGCTCCACGAGGACTTGTCTGCGTGTAATATCATTAAGAGAAGTGGTCTAGGTACAACAGGAAGCATGAGGATGATGGCAAGTTACAGGTTCGTGAGAACCTAACTGGCCGAACACTGGTGAGGGTGACGAACCCTCATTCCTTGAGCCGAACTCTACCTGGCATCACCTACCCACGAACCCTAGCTGCTTCCCTGTCACGAACCCTACGAGATCAGCTGGGACCAACGAACCTTCTTGTGCATATGGATGTCCTCACTGCCGAACCCTAGCTTCGTGACCCACACTTTGGCGAACCTTGTGGCTGTTGGACTTGTGCACTGCAACGAACCCTTGGCCTGTTACATACCTAGCCGCATCTAATGAAGGAAATCGAACCTTGTGCTCAGAACCAACTAAGGGTTCGCTGCCATGGGAAACTTTATTCGATTGATCCAGCCCAAGGCTTAATGCGGCCCAAAGGCCTAAATCCGGCCCAATTACACTCTTGTGATCATTTGCTTTGTTTCGGCCCACATAACCCTTAACCGGCCCATGTGAAACCGGCCCAATGTCCACATCATTCATTATTGAATCAATTGGGCCTAAGGCCCACTAATTAGGCCCAATAGAAATTTTAACAGTTTAAACATTTTAAGTTATTCGGCCTTGAGTGGGGGAAATCACCTATCATAGCAAACTAGCAATTTAGAAGGATATTCATGAAGTAAGACACTAAATACTACCAAGTGGATGAACTTAAGTTCATGAAACTTATGATAAGGTAGTAAGTAAACAAATGAATCCAATTGTTAGCATAAGGGAATCATAGGAAATTGTGAAACTACAATGAATAATCAGGGCCGAATAATGACCGCGACTCACGGGTGTTAGCCAGATTTCAGGCTAACACAGGCACATACACAATTTTTTTTTACAACTTAAACTTATAAGTTGCACACGATGTGAATTTAATACAGGATCGTGAACATTACAACAAATACAAACAAAGAGCGCGGGTGTTCTTGTCTTTCACTTAATCAAACACTACGGACACGAGGTGAGTTCATTTGTCCCTTTTCAAACTTATTTGTTTTACTTCGGGACTGAGAAGCATGTTAAACATTTTCATAAAACTCTTGAAATGTTATTTATGCTCTAAACATAAACATGATACTTATGTTGAAACTTATGCTTGAAACTGAGTATACTTGCAAAGCAATAAACTTGAAAATTATACTTTAAACTGAGGTTTGAAAACAGATGTTGGATGCTTATGAGACTTGATGCTTATGCTACAACAATATGCTTAAACTGGGTGATTGATGCTTATGTTGCAAACTAGAAGCTTAAATTATACACTTGATGCTTAAACTAAGTACTTAATGCTTATGTTATGAACTATATTCTTAAACTATATTCTTAAAGCTTATGCTATAAACTAAATTCTTAAGCTATACTCTTTATACTTATGTTCTAAACTATATTCTTAAACGCTACTCTTGATGCTTACGCTATAAATTTTATTCTTAAACTACATGCTCGATGCTTATGCTATAAACTATATTCTTAAACTATACTCGTGATGCTTATACTATAAACTATATTCATAAACTAGATGCTTAATGCTATATACTAATGCCAAGTGCTAATGCTATAATGCAAATACCATATGCTTATCATGCTTAAATGCTCGAAATGCTTGAAGTGCTCATAATGCTATAAACCTTGAATGCTATAAACTTGTTATGCAAAAGCAACGGTTTGGCCTCTCAGTGCTTGCCTCACCGGTTGTTAAACTTATTATACTAAACAACGGTTTGGCCTCTCAGTGCTTGCCTTACCGGTTGTGAAACTATTTGGATGCTAAGACTATTGGCTATGGAAGAACAATAGTTGGTCTCTCAGTGCTTGCCTTCATGTGTTCTTCCTAGTCGGGACTTGAAGAACAATAGTTGGTCTCTCAGTGCTTGCCTTCATGTGTTCTTCACAGTTAGGACTAGAAGGCACCTATTATGGTCTCTCAGTGCTTGCCATAGGGTGACCTTTATAGTCGGGACTTGAGGGGTAGACTTATGGCCTCTCAGTGCTTGCCATACAGTGATTCCTCAATGTTCACTCATGCTATAAACTTAAACATAATACTAAAGCTATAAACGAAATGGAGGGTAGGTAAGACGCTTAATTTTCATTAACAGCAATGTCCTATGCGACTTAGTATGTGGTGGGACGGCGTCTGGGCGGGTTGTAGGCTCGACTCAGGGGTATGCCCTATACATAAGCATACCGAGTTGGATGATACAGGTGATGTTAATGAAATTAAGGTTGTTACCTAGGGGAAACATGAATGCTTTTGGGTCAATATCATAAACTTTAAACATGATGCTTTTAAACGAATATTGAAGCTATTACATACGAATGCTATAGACTTGTAAACTTTGAGACAATAACCTAAAGCTGTGATGGGGAATGAATCGAATGATAGGTAAAATGCTTAATTATCATTAATAACAATGTCCTATGTGACTTAGTATGTGGTGGGACGGCGTCTGGGCGGGTTGTAGGCTCGACTCAGGGGTATGCCCTATACATAAGCATACCGAGTTGGATGATACAGGTGTTGTTAATGAGGTTAAGGTTTTACCGAAAGAGGTTTGCTAAAGCTATTTTCTTTTAAACTTATAAACTCCATGAACTCACCAACCGTTGTGTTGACTTGATCTTTTACATGCTTTCTCAGGTAACGCACAGGAATAGGCTTAAGCTTTTGGGATTGCATACTAGGGTGCCAGTTAGCAGACCTAGTAGACTTTTGGAGAAGCACATATTATGCTATGGATGTGATACACTTTTGATATCTTGTACAGTCACAAGATATAAACATGTTATTCTTTTGATAGGTTTACCTAGTTAAATTGCAGAACTTTGATAATGTAATTTAACTTTGTAATCCTAATTATCATTTGATTGTGCTTTAGTTATTCTTAAACATTGATGCTATGTAAACAATCTGATCATCACGATTATCACCCGCGATATCACGCCCCGGGAACCTTCCGCCCGACGGGAAAACCCGATCCGTTTCCGCCGGCCCGGGGTGTGACCGATTGGTATCAGAGCTCAAGGTTATAGAGAATAATAGGTCATTACATAAATGGTTTGGCCTAGACTATAACTTAGGGACCCTTCATGTAGAGAACATAGGAATTAGAAAATTTCTTGCATTGTGTCTTCTGCATTCGATCACTGCACTAACCAAATTCCTTTGGTTATGATCAGAATGCCGCCTAGAAGACAACCTACACCGGTACCTACACCACAGACTTCTGCACCTCACTCTTCCACACCATCACCACCAGATTCACCACCGCCACCTCCTCCTCCTCCACACAGTCCTCCTCTAAACCCGAATGCAGGCATAAGCACGACTTTGGTGTTAGACCCTGCTACTATTGCTTTGGCAACATTACTGAGTAGTCAGTTGACTAATCAGTTGCAAAACCGTAAGTACAATGTTCAATGTTTTAAATCAACAACTAAAGTAAATTGAATGCATGAGACTCAACATCGTAGTCCCTGCTTGTCCTTGCTTTTGCCTTAGTGTCCTGAGAAAACATGTAAATCAAGTCAACACAAAAGTTGGTGCATACACAGGTTTGTATATGTAAACACAAATGTTTGAACAACAGTTTGAAATGTAAATGTTGCAGATAACATAATCACACATTGCATAGTCATGATAACTAGTCATTGTACTATTTACATAAGTGGTTGACACCGAAGCTGACTGTTGCATTCTAATGCATGTTTTGCCTTTCCACTATTGTCTAACACAAACAATAGAAATGTTGAATTGGCTAGTTAAACACTTGCGTAGATCCCATCTACCAAGTGAGGTTTGTCAAACCAAATAGATCTATCTTCAACTACCACGCTTTGCACTACGGCAAACTAAACGGTTCAATAACGTAAGGACTTTGAGTATTATGTGCACACCTATAGTAAACAGCTAACTCATGCAAGTGATATGTATCCAAAATCGTTTGTTTGCACATGTTTTCTCCCCCAAAACAGTAAAATGTAAAAAGGGGCCGTGTATGCACCTTTGATAGCAAACAGAATGATCAAGTGTTTGAAAATTCGCGAAGGTAATCTTCTACGAAGAATCTGTGTTATAATAATAATGTTGTGTTATTCGTAATGTCAATTCGTTTTTGTGATTACATACGTGTCAACACACGTACATTAGGTTGTTTGAAACTTACATACAAAGTCGTGTACGAATTTAAATTCGTTCGATTAAATCGTATAAACATATACGATTTCATTTACGACACGTAATTATACGCGATTAACCTTTTTGTTCAAAATATAAATTTTATTATTTTATTTTGTTCGGGATTCTTTTACGGTTCCAACGCAACTTGAACGGTTTAAAACGGATTTAAAACAAGAGAGTTATGATTAAAACATCAAAAATAGCTTTAAAATCAAAAACTGGTGGAGATAAGGTTTGAACCCCCGACCTCCCAGACCACACAAACACACCAGACCAGTTACTCTGCTTCTGATTTTGTAATATGTTTCCAGAATAAATTCTTTTACACTAAATAAACTGGTTCCCTTTTGTTAATCACCAACCGAACCACTTTTCCCCCAAATCGAACCCCGATTCGACCAAGATCAAGTTCCCCACCATGGGGCTTTTGTTCCAGAGACTCGAGCGCACCTCCAGGTGGTTTCAATTTAATCATTGATCAAGTATTCATGCCCAATTCTATCCCGAACAAAGTCGTTTTCAAGCAATCTAGCCCTCGATCCAATTGAACCAAATTCGAACCAGTAAATGTCTGAAATCATAGGGCTTTTCATCCCTAGATCAAAACGAACCCATTTATGTGGTTTAATTGAATTTTAAATGTTGTTTACTTAGTAAACCCCAAACTTTTTGCCGAAAAAGAACTAGTAATCGAATTCGTACAATTCGATAAAATGGAATGTTTAATTCATAAGGTTTTCATTAAACTAAGGATTTCAAAGCTACCTGTATAGTTTAATTTGATTTTTAATCTCGTTTGCATCGAAACCCCCAATCCGTTCTATAAAAAGAACCCTAGAACTTAAAATCTATCAATTCGTTGTTGTTTTATCAATTTGGCATAGGGTTATTCTTAATCGGGATCTTCTGAAACCCTTTGTGTATATTAATTTGATTATGAAATTCATTTGTGTTGAAAGCCCCATTTCGTTTTTGTTCAAGAACCCTAATATTGAATCTTTATCAAATCGATGTTATTACACAAAATTTGATTAGGGCTTTGCTTAATCGGTATGTTTAGGTTATGTATGAACGAATTTTTACCTGTTTTGATGTAAAATCGATATGGTTCGACTAGAGCTTGTCTTTCGGCCACCCTTTAGATCAAATGAACGATATTAGACTCCTGGAATCAAATTGTTGTATGAAGAACTCTCTAATAATGCCGATTAAATGTTTTTAGTGTCCAATTGTGTGAATTTTTGTCGAATTGTATGAGTTTTATAGTTGTTTAATAACGGTTTCATCATTATGAGTTTTAATTGGTTTTAATTCAACAATTATGGGGTTATAAACTGACTAGAGTGGTTGTTAATCATCAATATGTGCTTTATGACTGTTTAATTTGATTAATTATGATGTTTCAATGTTAATTTCGAATTTTTCATTTGATTTATGACGAATTTTGACCATAAAGGTCAATTTTGACCATAAAGGTCAAAATTGAACATTTCTTGTAATTACAAGTTAAATTCTCATAGTTTAAACGTTTGTACATGTGTTTTTTTCACATTTAATCCTTCTAGTTTGATTTCGTATAATTTCGTCTCGTTTTTGTTAGTTTCTGATTAACGGGGTTAATCCGGAAATGTCGGATTGTCACACTTCTTTCCCATACTACGAGTGAAAGGGAAAATGTAAAGACTACCATTAAAGCAGCCCAATCGAGACTTACTATATCCATGTGAATTATGTCCCTTATCTATATGATAAAATTATTCCATTATTGCTCACTAATAATAGTAGAATCAATGGTCCATAGTCAAAAAAGGATTCTGGCTGAACACTATTGATGAACCAATCAAATCAATACATTTCAAAAATTTCTATTTCTAATGTAAAATAAACAATCACACTACAAAGGAATGTTGCTAATGGAACATCTAGTAATAAAATAAGAGGGTCCATTCCTTTTTTCTTGCCCTTCAAAGTAAAAATAGATCAATTGATATCAATTACAAACGTTTTCCTATTTGATCTAATACATACCGTTTCCCGATTGTCTCTCTGAAGGATTTGAGAGATAGTATATTATACTATTGACGAGGGGTTTAAAAAAAAATTTTCCGCCTTTTCTTTTCTAGAAAAAAGTAAATTATCCATCTCAATCTAATAGTGATTGAATGCCTGAACACTCAAAGATTTTCGCGAGTCTACATATGTAAATTACAGTATAGAAAGAACTTCCCCCAACCAATAATTAAAGGATCTGCAGGCTATCCAATCAAGACTAGACATTACATTAGTAGTAGAAAGGAATCGGGAAATCTTGCTTCGACCATTAGAATCTTTCTTTTCATTTTGGATTCTTTTCATTTTGTATTCAAAGATTTCTTTACAAAATCCCCAGAACGGATATTTAGAATCAACCAAGTATTAACAGTCCCCTTATTCTGCTGGATAAAATTTGGTTGAGTTATATCAACAGAACAGAATAAGAGATTTCGATTCGTTTGTTGATGAGGCGGCACCCGGATTTGAACTGGGGAAAAAGGATTTGCAGTTGCCCGCCTTACCACTCGGCCATGCCGCCAAAATGATACACAATAGGATCAAAATTTCCTTTTTGGGGTTGGACTACTAAATTTTAGTTTATTGTATTTGCATCCCTTTTTAATCCTTTTTCTAAATTGATAAAAATTAGAAAAGAAACCCTTTTTCCCCTTTTGATTGTATTTGATCTACCCATTCGATTGATTGTATAGTATCTCAAAACACACAATGCCAAAAAGCTTCCCCTGATTTGCGGTATTCTTCGCTCAAAAAAAGTCGCTGGAGCCAATCAACTCGCGATTTCATTGAAAACTCATCGAGTTTTTCAAGCATTAAATATAAGATCATATGAGTCCTTATATCAGGTTGAACTGTTATAATATTGCAACAAATTGTTGCATAAAAATCAATATTATTAGTAGTTATTACTTCTTTAGCATACACTTGCATTAGGAGGAAGAAACCACTTATAAAATAATCATCATGAATGTCCTTTTCAAATTAAAAATAGTATTGCATTCATACAATGTTTAAAATTAAAGTATATATTAGCATCATATTATGTTAAGAAACCTAATTATGTTAACATGTATACTTAATAAAATAATCATCATGAATGTCCTTTTCAAATTAAACATAGGGTGGTCTAGAATCACATGTATTTCATCTCATATATTAAAAGCAAATAAGTAAAGAGACTATGAAAACTCATAGAATAGTGTTTTAGTTGTTTTAGGTGGGTGTATATGCTTATTGAACATAAGCATTAAAAGAGAATGATTTTTTAAACAATTTTGGGCATACAAAAGGGCAATGTTGTAAAACTTGACCTAGGCGGCTAAGTATTCAGTACTGAGTACTCGGTTGAGACGATTTTATCTAACACTGTTAACATTACTTGAAACAAGTCAGACTCGAACCAACTTGGACCAACTCAATCCAATTTAGTCAAGTCATATTCTTGTTGTTTTTTTTTATCTCTTTACGCATTTTTTCACAAATTTTCGTTTTTTCCACCAATTATTATTTTATTTTCACCTTTTTTCGTGGAGAAACCTTTGTATACGAGAATTAGATGATTACTATGTCTATAATATTATATAACATATATCAATTTTTGAAATACTTTATTATCGAATATGTATTTTTTTTATTTGCAGTGAGTTCACTTAGTCTGTTATAAATAATAATATTTGACATATGTATGATTTATTAAAAAATATGTTCTTTATACTTTACTATACTCGAGTACTTTTCAAGTACTCGCAACTCTCCAATCAACCGATCCAACGTCTAGTGACTTATTCAACCATATAAAAGAATGTGCATGAATAGTTTTTTAGGGAATAGAGGACAATGTTGACATGTAAAAGTGTTTTAAAATAGTTGAGTTGATATCCATATCATTAGTGTTTTTAGCACTTAGTCATACGGATAGATATTTTTGTAACCATTATGACAATTTCGATTTGTAAGTGTGCTAATTATTGATAAATGAAAGTTCATGAGGATTTCTTAGTTGGGATCTTATTCCCATATATATATATATATATATACACCGTATTTTAACTGTGACATTCGTAAATTTTTCAGGTTTTACTCTCGACCAAACTTTAATTATATGCAGCTATATTAAGACTCATTTAAACTCGGGTCAAATCCAACAGGTGAAAATAAAGAAAATATATATGACATTATATATCTAATTCAAATTAATCAGATCATGATCAAATCTCAAAGTTTGTAACCTTGATGATATATTCAAAACTGGTTATTTCAATAAGACGAACATTTGATTTTTAAACTCTAGTCGAATGAATAATAACATATATTGTTAGAACTCAGATATACTCTTGCACACAAACACCTTATTAATTTTTATTTATAACAAATTATCATCTTATAAAAAAAATGAATTATGAAAAAAAAATAAAAAAATAAAAAAAAAAGAAAGTTTGAACTACTGATCACAAAACAAACAAAACACACTCATCCCTCATTTATTTATTTTCGGAAATATATATATATATATATATATATATTATTTACAAAACAAACCACTTAACTATTTGTATCCATAATTGACGGCAACCTTACATACACATATGTATGTAGATTTTTTTAATATTCAACAAACCATACCCACATTCCCATTCTCTTTTGACAAAAACAGTACACACTATCACGTCACCTTGACTTTTCAAACTTTGGCTACTCTAATACTTAAAAAAAAAAAACTTACGTATAAGTTTGAGTAAAATCTTGAGCCCCATATCTAATATTTAATTCCCAAAACACATGCTTATTCAGTTCAAAATCACATCCAAACTTTATATTTTATTTCCTTGAACTCTTTGTCTCCCTTGGCTTTATAACTATCTACGACACTTAGTGCCAAAATCTACACAAAACACAACTCTTCTACCCTCTTGTTTTAGTCTATCTGCAACCAAAAATCACCACTCAATCAACAACCTCTCTCTTATTAGACAGTTTATAATTGACTCCAACCACCTCTTTATCTTCATGAACCTTCAAGATCAAGACTCTCTACCTTCTTCTTGCTTATTAAGGTGATACCCGCTCTCAAACGGTTAGCTTAAAATTATATATACGCACAAATACACAACACTGATTTTGAGACAGAATTTGTCCCAAATTTAACAGCCTATAACTCTGTCCTCAAGACACGAAATTGATCAAAATCAAACTCCATGATTAAGTTCATTGAATTAGCTTTCCAACTATTACTTACACGTTTTCTAACTCAACCGAATGATACCCGAAACAGCCTTTACAAAATCAGTGCGCAGATTTAGGCCTTCTAACTTAGATGGCTGTTTCGGTCTACCTACGAGCCAAATTAGTAAAACTTTTCTGAATAAAAGTTGTTCGGAACGCGTTGAAATGCTGGACTGTAAAGTTTCGTGATTTTATAAAAATGTTTGATATTTTAAAAGTTCACTCAAAAATGTTAAACATAATCTGCCTAAAAACGAAAATTATAAAAATGCATACTTACACTTCTTTTATATATATATTTGTCTTGAAAATGAAATATTAACTCATATACAAAAATAGATGTGATTTTAAAAGGTTATTATTGAAAAATAATATTTCAAGGATTTGGATATTGATAGACAAAAATAGACATTTATCAAAATACGTCATATTAATGCCGAAACCTCTTAAAAATAATAAATAATTATTTTTAAGACATAGTATTTCCATCTGTAATACGCGATATTTTTATAAGAACCCAACAATAGCAATAACTAGAACACAAAACAACACCAAACCTCGTAAGTTCACAGACTCAACATGAATCCAAAATGTTGTAGGAACCAGGTAGTGATTTCAACACAAGGCAACATTCACACTATCAGAATATGGGATCTACCTTTACAGTGAGTTTCACGGCCCCTATTTTCTACAATGTTTTACTAACTCACAGGGGGAGAAATAATGCTTGTAATCGTCTCATTGACACAAGTGGTTTTGGTTCAACACATTATTACATGAGTTACTTTTATCGCTTTAAGTCCCCTATTCTATAACCGTTAATTGTGGGTGAACGTGAATTATTGGGAATAGTACTATTCGGGAGTGACAACCCCCACCCGTGGTTAGTAGCGCTAACTTTGATTGTAGGTCAGATCGGGTGCACAATATTCATCTCAATACAATGTTTTGCGATAGAACATTGGGATGGGGCAATTCAATCATGTCGAGTTCGGTTATGGGAGCTCATGGTAATAATTAATAAACACAACTCATGATATTGTTTTGAGAACAATAGACACATTTTGAAATCTTGTGGTCAAATGAAACAACTCAATTTTTACGTGTCTAAACCTGTGAACTCACCAGCTTTATGCTGACTGTTTTTAGCATGTATTTCTCACATAATTGAAGCAAGCATTGGGACATATTTTGGGAATGATTAGCTTGAAGTCACAACACATTCACATGCATATTTTTGGGATTTTCCTTGCATAGCCTATTGACTTAGGCCATGTTTGTAAAATTTTACGCATCATATTTTGGAAGATTAGAAATTTTGTTAGTTATGTTTGGATGATTGTAAGTTAAGACGTCATGTAAAACTTTATTATCGATGCATGTAGAAGTCGTTCAACGTAAACAATGACTGTGAAACCTTTACCGTCGCACCTCGCATGTTCCGCCTTGGCGGGGTGTGACATTAACACACATAATCAAGGACAAAATGTATAATCACGGACCACGTTATATGAAATCATGGACCGTCATTTAACATGCATGATCAAAGTATCAACTGAATAATCACGTACCAATAATTACGTACCAAACATTAAAATCACAGACCATGTAAAAAAACTTAAAAAAAATTTAACAATATTATACTCAAATTAAAGATGATAAAATTCTCAATTTTATGATGTAATTTTTTTTTTAAAAATAATAAAGCATGTAAAAGTTATTTAATTTTTAAAAAACGAGTGGAATTTGTTGTAATATAGAAAATGTGCTTGTTCTCTTTTATCCTTCCAGCTATTTTTTACGCTTGTTTTGTGGGGATAATTGTATACAGTGGGGACCACTAGATCTTATCCATTGACTAGTTTGATCAAATGGTCAAGATTTCATCTTATGTTTTGTATGTTAAGTACCATATGTATTTGATCCAGCTCCTATATATATATATATATATATATATATATATATATATATATATATATATATATAGGATTGTGAACAAATAATAACCCATGAATAGAGCAATAACTCATTAACTCGAATCTAATGGCTAATCAAAAAGTTGAGTGTATAGGATTGTGTCATGTGTCATCTTTTATATTTAAATACAGAAGGGTATTTTAGTCATTTGCATCATATTAAAAAGCTGGAATTAATTTGGTGGTGTCATGTGTCTCCTTTTAATATATTTTAATATATCTACTTTTTTATTTAAAGTTTACCCCTTCTTTTTTTATGGGTATGGATATTGGTACACCGGTGTATGGATAACAACCCTTTTTGTATTTTTTTAATATTAAAAAATATGTATAAGTAAAAATTATGTGAGTGTGATTAGATTGATTTGATTTAAAGATTATGTATAAAAGAGGAGGTGGTGTATAATTATTAGGACTATTTTTTATACATGCATAACTTTTTTATACTATAATATTTTTTATAAAAATTGCATCATTTTACTCGTCTTATTTTTCTCTTTAATTCTGTTATAGTCTTGACTAGGATTTTTTATTTTTTTTTCGGATGTTTGTATTTACACCAATGTAACAAGTATAAAAATAACAAATTATTTGTAACGAGTTGTAACGAATTTGGGTTGACATTGTTGTAGATTAAATAGGGGTTATGTTTAGGAGGGTAAACGAGCCAAGCCGATCCTGAGCTCGTTAATTCCGTTATATTCTTAACTAGGGTTTTTTTTCTTTTTTTTTTCCGGATGTTCGCATTTACACCGTTTTATTCGTCTTTTTTTATCAACCATAACTTTTTATAATATAATAAATTTAAAGTGATTTTGTAATGAATTTTGGTTTACATTGTTGAAAATTAAATAAGTTTACATTTTATCAATTATTTAATTACAGTGATGTAACAAATGTACTACATCACTTTATATCATATATTTTGTCGAAACGAGCCGAGCTCAAGCCTTAACGAGCTTGGGATCGACTCGGCTCATTTTACACCCTAAACATAGTTCATTTTTAATTTACAACAACGTAAATCAAAATTGGTTACAACTTGTTACAAGCAATGTGTTATGTTTGTACTTGTTACATTGATACAAATACGAACATCTGGAAATAAATAAAAAACCTAGTCAAAAATATGACGGAATTAACGAGCTCGGGATCGGCTTGGCTCGTTTACACTCCTAAACGTAACCTCTATTTAATCTACAACAATGTAAACCCAAAATCGTTACAACTCGTTACAAATAATTTGTTATTTTTATACTTGTTACATTGGTTGAATTACGAACATCCGAAAAAAATAAAAAAACATAGTCAAGATTATAACGGAATTAAAGAGAAAAATAAGACGAGTAAAATGGTGCAATTTTTATAAAAAAACATTATAGTATAAAAAGTTATGGATGTATAAAAAAAGAAGGGGTAAACTTTAAATAAAAAAGTAGATATATTAAAATATATTAGAAGGTGACACATAGGACCACCAAATTAATTATAGCTTTTTAATATAATGCAAATGACTAAAATACCCTTCTGTATTTAAATATGAAAGATGACACATGGCACAATCCTAGACATTCAACATTTAGATTAGCCATTAGTTTTGAGTTAATGAGTTATTGCTCTATCTATGGATTATCATTTGAACACTTCCCTATATATATATAATTAAAGATTAATGTTTAAAAACATAAAATTAAATGTAATAACTTCTAATTCAATTATTACCATATATACATTTGTAAACTTAATGAACAGTAATAATAATTTAAAAATAATAATAATATAATATTATAATATTATATTATTATAATAATAATATTAAAATATAATATTAATATAAAATATTATTATAATAATAATAAAATAATTATATAATATTATTATAATAATAAAAATATTATAATATTAGTATAATAATAATATTATATAATATTATCTTTTTGCTTTTTACGGATAAATGTGACTTATATATAATTATGTGATGCAAGTTTAGGCATCTTTTATTTATCTACAATTATTTTTAAAATGTTTTCTGTTTTTATTTAAAATTTTACGACGTATGACAACTTTATGCTATATGAGTTTCAATTTTTAAGATTATGTTTTTATTCCTTTTAAATATTGGGTTACCGCCGCAACGCGCGGAGTAACCCTCTGGTTATTAACAAATTAAAAGAAATGGTTTAATCGCATACATAATGTTATATTAGAGACTTTTATATAAATAGTATAGGGGTGTGTATGGTTCAGTTTGGTTCGATTTTGACCCAAAACCATAACCATAACCGAGATGTCGGTTAAACCAATATGTTAACCATAACCAATCGATTATGGCGGTCTCGGTTAAGCGGTCATGATGGTTATAACTGGTCGGTTATAGGTCGGTTAACCACTAAATATATTCAATAATATTAATATCAATTAACAAAACGATATCAATGAATTCAAACAAATGTTTAACAAAAACGAGAACAAAACGATAAAATCTAATCAAAAAATTCAAACAAACATTCAAAATGTTGAAATGCCAAAATTCCGATAATGTGTGAGTGGTGGTCATTTAAGTACAGTCTTCATTATGTTAAGAAAGTGATAAAGAAATTAGGAAAATATCTTTTGCCGACTTTTTTAGGGGGAATCAAAGATGCACCATAAATTAGACATTTATTTGAACTTCGGTATCTTTTAGTATAAATATAATTAAAGATTTATACATTGTTTGGTGATTTAAGCGGTTCGGTTCGGTTATGGCGGTTATAGAAAATTTGATAACAAAAACCGAACCACTAATTTCGGTTATTAAAAAATTGTTTAACCAAGCCATCGGTTTTTCATTTGGTTCGGCTTTGTTTTCTAGGTTATACTGGTTATGGATCGATTAATTCGGTTTTCTGCACACCCCTAATGAATACCATTCGATTAATAATTATCAAAACCGTACTCGACCGAATTGAAAAACGATATAGAAACCACCTTAAAACCCATATTTTGATCCATTACATTTTATTTAACCACAAACATACCTTTAACAAAGATTTGAAAGAAAACAAACGGCTAAAAATTTGAATAAAATTGACTGCAAATAAATTTGCAATAAAAGCTAATTAAAAACCAATTATGTATCCATTTAAACAATGAAGAAGGGAATGTATGAGTGGAAACTGTTACAATCATATTCTCTTGATCAACCTTCACTTTAGAAAAACTATTGTACACATCTACATCTATATCTAAATCTATCTATAATCTATTATCTATTATATATATATATATATATATATATATATATATATATACTAGGTTATAAACCCGTGCATTACACTGGATTTGAAACAGAGAATCATACAGTTGAAATATATTTACGATAAATTACATAATCTAATATAGGGGAAAGATCAAATAAAAAGTTTATTTTGCCTAAGAAGGCTAAAAAGGAATTTCAAAACCTTGAAAACCGACCCAAACGAACTCCGATTGAACTCATTTCGATGGCATTGGAACCGTCTCATCGAACCCTACAATATTAGCTTTTAAATTTTAGATTTAACAATTAGTTTAAGAATTTAAATTTTAGGGCTTGATTTTTAACTTTTAAGTTTTATCTTTAGGTTTAGAGTTTTTATTTAAAGTTTTGGTTTTAGTATTAGGGTTTATTTTTTATAATTTAGGGTTCGGGTTTTAGGGTTCAACAAGAAGGTTCCAATGATGCAAAAATGAATTTAATCGGAGCTTGTTTGGGTCGGTTTTTGAGTTTTTAGAAATCCTTCTTAGCCTTCTTAGGCAAAATAGACTTTTTAGGGGAACCCTCCCCATCTAATATAAATGAATATATTTTATAATTACAAATACGTAATATAAATCTATATAAACTTCTTTGTATATAACATTGGGCGTCTTGTTCGTAACATTACCGTCTTTATCAAAATTTAAAAGTTTCCGACAATCCGTGCTTTTGACTCTGGATGAAACATATGGTTGTCTTTTTGAAAAAAAAACTATCAATAAAAAAATACTCTTGATAACGATTGGCCTAAACTTTTATTTATTATCTTTGTAAAAGATAATGTGAGAGAAAACTATGTTTTTTAATTTTAAATAGATTTTTCTTAACCGACTATTTTAGAGCTATTATATGAATAAATATTCCAGATGAGTATAAATCTATCTATACTAATAAATCAAAATAAAATATGCCACGTGTCACTTTTCTAGGCTATTCTTGTAAAATTTTTCCCGCCTCTCTCTTATTAAATGCATACATATTCAAGAGTAATAATATTAAATATTAAATATACTTTTATACATTTTTATATATTAAAAAGGTTTTTAAAGTATTAAAAATATATTAATTTTAAAAGAGTACATTAATTTTTTAGAATCCAAATTAATGAAATATAAATATTCAATAATTGTTTTTTTTAAAACGAAATATTCAAAAAAGCAAACTTTAATAAACTTAGTGTTTTTATAAATGATATTATTATTTTATTAGTTAAGTATTAAACTATATAAACTTTTAATCATATTATTATTGATTATTTATTATTTTCTTATTCAACCAGTGTAATACACGGGGTATTAACCTAGTTTTGATTAATATATTCATGCAAATGCTCTAACTCATAAATATTATCTATACTTGAGTATTTTTTTTATATCTCATAGAAATATTGATAGCAATTGATTAAAATTTATTTATCTATTCTAATAAATCAAAGTTTTCAGGGACACATGGTGGGTTTTTAGAGCAGCTTCACTTTGATTTCCCGCCACTCTATCCTATTAAATACACATCATATTAAACAATAATATTAAATATTAAATATTAAATACTTTTTTTTACATTTTTAAACTAAGAAACATATTTTTTAATACATACAAAATATATTACTATTAAAAAAACACGTTTTAAAAATCCAAATTATTATAAAATATACAATGTTTAAAAGAGTATTTTAAAACAAAATGCATAAAGTAACAAACTTTGAAAAAAAATAGTGTATAGAAATAATTTAACTATTTTATTACTTAAAGTAGTAGATTATACAAAATTTTAGTCATATTTTGTATCAAAATATTTTCGTCTAAATTTTTATTAATGATTATTTATTATATATTTTTAATTCAACCCGTGTTATACACGAAATACTAACCTAGTAAGGGAATGCACAGATGAATTAGTTAAATATTGAGTAATAATAGACATAAAAAAATTAATACGGTTTTGAAAATTTTTAATTCTAATTATTTTGACGTTTTAGAGCATTTGATGAAGATAGTATGAAATGACATGTTAATAATCAAAAGTCATTAAAAGATTAATTGTTAAATAAATAATAAAAAAGTTAAAATATTATTTTCAAAAAGCAATTTTTTATTAGCCAATCCGTTAAATCATAAGTAAACTTTGAAAATTCTACATTTTGTATTCTATTATTCGTTTATATAAAACGAAAAATTAGGGATAATTACCTTTTTATTATTCAAAATAATAATTTAAGTTTTGAATATTTAAATTTGATTTAATGTGTGATTGCCATGTGACAATTGATTTGAGAATTAATGTAACAATGGCACATGTCAATTTTAAGGATACAATTGATGTGGTAATGACACATAAGCAAAACAATTTTCATGTATTTTATAGTACAGATATAGATATAGATATAGATACTCTTTAATAAAAGAGTAAATATTTTACCACATGTCAATTTATTAGTCTATTATTGCTACATGTCATTTTTTTAAAAAATTATTGCCATATGTCATTTTTTAATCTTTACAATCTTTATCTCTCATATTAAATGATAATTATAATTATATTTTTTAATTTATTAAAGAATTTTAAACCTAATGACTTATGACTTTACATACCTTTTTTCATATTAAAAAATAGTTCTAACAAATAAAAAATGAAATATTTTTTTTATTAAAAAGCACACTTAAACAAAGTTTACAAAATATGAAAATTTTCTACAATGATTTTTTTTAAAAAAATAAGAATTATTTTAAATTTGTAGTTTTAAGAAAATAAAAGTTCTTTAAAAATAAGTGTTCTTAAAAAAACAAGTTATTTAAAACAAGTTTCCTTACAAAATATCAGGGTTGTAAAAACGGCCTAGGCGGCCGCCTAGGCGCTAGGCGCCCGGCTTCCTTGTAATTTTTGCCCTAGGCGGCCTAGGCGCCCCCTAGGCGGCCTATTTATTTTTTGGTTTTTTTGGCTTTTTTCGAGTAAAAAGGACCAGATAAATGATTATTCGAGACATTTCTCAACCCCAAATACGTAATATGTCTCTAAAACATCAAATCCAACATCTGAAACGTTGAACCCTGCCACTAAACATCGTAATCCATCCATAAACTCTGAATTTTGTGTTTAAGTTTGTAATTTGAAGTACTTCACTTAGTATGTTTAAGTTTATTTTTTTAATATATTTGAAGTATTATATTATATTATTGATATTAATGTTTGTGTATATATTAAATATTTGTAAAATTACATATAAAAATTCCAATCCGCCTAGCACCGATTAATCCCTAGGCGGTACCTCGCCTCCCGACTAGCGCCTAGCGACTTCTACAACCATGCAAAATATATAATATTTCAGTTTTCAACCTGTCACACCTCGAGCCGGCGGGGTTGGATCGGAGTCCCCGTCGGGCGGAAGGTTCCCGGGGCGTGAAATCGTGGGTGATAATCATGATGATCAGATTGTTTACATAGCATCAATGTTTAAGAATAACTAAAGCACAATCAAACGATAACTAGGATTACAAAGTTAAAATACATTATCAAGGTTTTGCAATTTAACTAAGTAAACCTAATCAAACGAATCAAATGTTTATATCTTGTATATGTACAAGATATCAAAAGTAATAAGTATCATCACAAAAGATGTGCTTCCCAAAAATCTACTAGGTCCTCTATCTGGGCCGCCTAGTATGCAATTCCAAGAGCTTAAATTTAAACCTGTTCTTCACCTGAGAAAGCATGTAAAAAGATCAAGTCAACACAACGGTTGGTGAGTTCATAAAGTTTATAAGTTTAAAAAAATAGTTTCACAAGCCTCCTTCGGTAAAACCTTAACCTCATTAACTCCACATGTAATATCCAAGTCGGTATGCTTATATATAGGGCATATGTAAGGGAACAAGCCCTAGCCAACATCCCACCACATACTAACCCAGATATGACATTGTTGTTAATAATAATTAAGCATTTTACCTACCAATCAATTCAATCCTCATCAAAGCTTTTGTTATCTGTTTCAAAGTTTTCATGTCTATTGTATTCATAAGTGTTAGTTTCTCATCATGTTTATCAAGCATCATAGATTCACACACACATAGTTTAGCAATTACATACCTCCTATAAGCAGACAAAAGCTCTGGAATACCAGAAGTTTAACAATTACATGTCTCTTATATAGATAATAGCTAAGCATCCATTATGTTCATGTTTAGCATTTACATACCTCTTATAAGCCGACAAAAGCTCTGGACTACCAGAAGTTTAGCAATTACATGTCCCTTATAACCAGGTAATAGCCTAGTAACGTTACGTTTATGTTTAGCATTTACATACCTCATATAAGCCGACACAAGCTCTGGAATACCAGAAGTTTAGCAATTACATGTCCCTTATAACCAGGTAATAGCCTAGAATCGATACTTTCATGTTTAGCCTTTACATACCTCATATAAGCCGACAAAAGCTCTGGAATACCAGAAGTTTAGCAATTACATGTCCCTTATAACCAGGTAATAGCTGAGTATCATTATGTTTATGTTTTTACATGTATCTCACCCCATAGGTACAAGCTCTGGAATACCAGAAGTTTAACAATTACGTAGACTATGGTTAGATACATGTACAATGTTTCATGCGCAAGTAATAGTTTCCAAGCATAAAGTTTCAAGTGTTCACTCATTGATTCGTCATGTATATCATATGTTTATTTCAAGTCTCATATACAGCACATAGTCTCATAGTATCAAATCTCATATATAAGTATCAAGTCTCATGTAATAGCATCAAGTTTCATGTAATCGGATCAAGTCTCATGTAATAGTATTCAGTCTCATGTAATAGCATCAAGTTTCATGTAATCGGATCAAGTCTCATGTAATAGCATTAAGTCTCATGTAATAGCATCAAATCTCATAAGTCTTACGAGTATCCAACAATTGATTTTAAGCATCAAGCTTAAAGTATAAGTTTCCAATCATAAGTAATCATGTTTATGTTTAAAGCATTAAGTAACATTTCAACAAAAATGTTTAACATGCTTCTCAGTCCCGAAGTAAAACAAATAAGTTTGAAAGGGGACAATGAACTCACCTGGTAGTAGTAGTGGTTGTCTAAGTAATCAAAGAATGCACGCGCTCGTTGTTGTTGTATTCACAATCCTGTGTTTGATTTGTTTGGGTTCACATTATTAACATTAGTATATGTTTAATAGTTGTGACAAGAACCGTGCAATCCGACTAAGTGTCCTAAAACCCACTAATGAGTTACTAGGTTTATTAATACAAAGTTTCATGATATTATCTCTAATAAACCCTTAACCATTAGCTTACTTGATGTGAATCAAGCTTGAATTAAAATAATACATTTTTCTAACTTATTAGAAATATAAAGTTTTAAACTTTCATGTTTCATTTATAAAATTGTTACACTTATTTTATATAAAAAGGTGTTTTATTAACAACTTCATTATTTATAAAAACAACTTATTAACATGATATTAATTAAAATGTTTTTAACAAAAAGTTATGTTAAATTTATAAAACTAAGTTAAGATCATCCCATCTCTTTTAACACTTAATAATCTTAACCTTCTTAACTTGTTTGAATCCTCTTGGTCACCTTATTGACTTCCATTTGTTATCCAATTCATGTTTTATCAAGAAACATTTAATCTCTAAATTTTAAGTGATTAAAATATGTGATAGATATTGTTGATGGGTCATAGGATTTATAACTATTGAGTAAACCCTACTAGACTCCAACCGATACTATGCACTCTTTTGTGGTCCGACTTTCTTAAACATGTTGTTAAGTTACCTGAACCAACCTAACCATGTTATTGTCATAAGTGTAAATGTTGATATTTGTATTTTATGACCCTTAAGGGTTAATATTAATGACAAAACAAATGATCGACTAACACCTCATTTAACCCTCTTAGTATTATCTTGTTTAGTTTGTTCCAACTAAGTTTTAAACTAGCTGGGTCCATCTAAGAGATTAATATAAATTTCCTCCATTTAATATTGTCACTAGCTGATATCATCAACATAAAAAAAATGTCGATGCCCAGCCAAGAATTTCATTGGAGGTCCTTGTTGGTGGTATTCACCCCTGTACACATTTTCTAGCCCATTTATGCTTATTATCAACATGTTTTTCTGTTCCAATTCACGTGGATAGCACTAGAAGAATAAGATCAACGAGAGGCTGGGTAGTATTGACCCATAATTGTGTCCATACTAAGCTGGAACTTCACTCTTTGCACCGACAAATCCGTATTATCGATGCTCGACTTACCATCAATACTATTGACCTTACCCTTGGTAATACTGATGGTTATTAATTCCAGCTCCCTTGGACCTGCTCAAACCTGCCAAGTTCGATCATTCCCAGCTGCTTAACTCACCTTAAAGTCAGAAAATCAACCTGAATTTGGCTGTCACACCAGCCCGTTGATACTACAAGTTCGATGAGTTCTCCCATCGATATTGCCTCAGTTCAGCTCTCCCAACCTCTTTCGAGCCTTCTAACCATTAATCTAACATGTTTTTGATGTTCCTAAGCAGGTTTTGTGCGCATCTAAAAGATCTAAGGTGATGAAAACTGGTTTAAAGTTCATACCTGCTGAATGAAGAAAACCAATTCCAGCAGCAACTTCTCTCTAAGATTCCGGCCGATTTAGCTCGAAATAGCTCCGATCCCTTGTACTTCTAGCTTCCTCTCGTCGACACGGTCGTTTCGATATATTATACGCGCGATTTGGTTAAAAAACGAAGAAGTTATGGGTGTTTTAATGGTGATTTCTAATGGAAAACGTGAAGACCGGGATTTAGAGTGAGAGAGAGAGGATTTCTTGCTAGAATGAAGAAGATGAAGATAATAAATGGGTTTTTATACCCCGAGTGGTTCCCCGTGTGTTCGGTCTCGCTCGGTGTCGGTTTCGCGTATTTTTACGCGCGTTTTATTACGGTTGCATAGTTAAATTTTTAGATTGAAATTTAGTTTTTTTTGATTATTTTTGATGAGTTTCAAAATTGTAAATCGTAAAATATTATATTTTACTTACTTTTACTGTTTCGTTCGGGATCAGACTGTTAAACCTCGTTATTTAACGTTAATTTCGCATAGTTTAACAAAAGTAGTTTAACTTAAATCTTTTTAAGTGGGATTTACTAATAAATATTATTTTTAATTTATGTTTATTATTTTAACGTTCGTAATCGTTTTCGTTTCGTTAGAACGCGTCGCCATCGCGCGTATTCGTTCGAATCGTCATTCGAACGAACACGACGATGGTTTGGCTTTCCAACTTTTGTTTTCTACTTTTCAGTCATTATTTCAGAACGTTAAACCCTCAGAATCATTCGTACAGATCGTCACCTACACGAGTAATTCGTCTGTTTAGCATTCCGTAACAACAACCGACATGGTTTCGTTTTGTTTAACCTCACATTCGTTTATACATAATAGCATCATATCAAGTATCTGTGTTTCAATTATGTGTTGTCTGATATGTTTCTGACTATTAAACCCTAGGGTTTTAATCAGATTTCAGACAATCGTATAATAGTTTCGTATCAAGTATAATGTATCAATAGCATAAACATAGTTTCACGTAATGTGTACCTGAGTTACTAAGTTTACTGTTGCGATCACTGTTCCGGCACGCGTCCGACACTGATGTTACAGTCTCCCTTTGTTAGAGAAATTTCGTCCCGAAATTTAAGACTCGTTATTCGGTACGACTTCCTCGGCAAAGAGTTGGGGATACTTGTTCCTCATGTGATCTTCACGTTCCCAAGTAAACTCGGGTCCGCGCCTTGAGTTCCAACGAACTTTAACTATAGGAATACGGCTTCGCCTCAGTTTCTTGACTTTGCGATCCATGATTTCTAACGGTTCTTCAACAAAGCGTAAGTTTTCATCCAATTGAATTTCTTCAACTGGTATGATAAGAGTTTCATCAGGTAAGCATTTCTTCAAGTTTGAGACGTTAAACACGTCATGTACACCACTAAGTTCACCCGGTAAGCTCAATCTGTACGCCACAGGACCAATACGTTCGATGATCTCGAACGGTCCCACGTATCGTGGTGTTAATTTGCCTTTCTTTGCAAAACGAACTACACCTTTCCATGGGGATACCTTCAACATGACACGGTCTCCTACTTGAAATTCCAACGGCTTGCTCCGTTTATCGGCATAGCTCTTTTGTCTGCTTCGTGTTGCTTGTAACCTTTGTTGTATCTGAGCAATCTTGTCTGTAGTTTCTTGGATAAGTTCTGGCCCCGTGATACGATTGTCTCCCACTTCTGACCAACAAATCGGTGACCGACATTTTCGACCATAAAGGGCCTCGAATGGGGCACAACCAATGCTGCTGTGATAACTGTTATTGTAGGAGAACTCGATTAGTGGCAAGTGAGAGTCCCAATTACCACCAAAGTCTAGAACACAAGTTCTTAACATGTCCTCCAGGGTTTGAATAGTACGTTCGCTTTGACCATCCGTTTGTGGATGATAAGCTGCACTCAAGTTTAATTGCGTCCCCAGAGATTTCTGCAATGACTGCCAGAACCTTGATGTGAATCTGCTATCGCGATCCGAAATGATAGACAATGGCACACCATGGCGTACCACTATCTCATTGATGTAAAGCTTTGCTAGTTTATCCATCGAGTAAGTTTCTCGCATCGGCAAGAAATGAGCAGACTTGGTTAATCGATCGATGATAACCCAAATGGTGTCGTGTCCACTGGAAGTGTGGGGTAGCTTGGTAACAAAGTCCATAGCTATCTGTTCCCACTTCCAAAGTGGAATTTCAGGCTGTTCCAGTAAACCAGATGGTTTCTGGTGTTCTGCCTTCACCTTAGCACACGTAAGGCATCGACCAACATACTCAGCTATGTCTTTCTTCATACCCGGCCACCAATAGTATGCACGTAAGTCTTGGTACATTTTATCAGCACCGGGATGCACAGAGTACTTGGTCTTGTGTGCTTCATCAAAAATAAGTTTCCTTAACTCTTCTACTGTAGGAATCCAGATACGATCCTTGAAGTAAACAAGTCCATCGGGTTTTCTTTCCAAATGTTTCTCCACACCACAATCAAGTTCTTTCTTCAAGTTTTCACGTTTAATAACTTCCTGTTGTGCTTGTATGATATTGTCGTGTAAGCTTGTCTGCACAGTCATTCCCATTGCTCTGACGTGCAAAGGTTTGACTCGTTCCTTCCGGCTCAAAGCATCAGCTACAACGTTTGCCTTGCCCGGATGGTACTTGATTACATAGTCATAGTCATTCAGAAGCTCAACCCAACGTCGATGTCGCATGTTGAGTTCCTTCTGATCGAATATGTGTTGCAGACTTTTATGATCAGTGAATATGGTACACTTGGTGCCATATAGGTAATGTCTCCATATCTTTAAGGCAAATATCACCGCTCCCAATTCCAGATCATGGGTAGTGTAGTTCTTCTCATGAATCTTTAATTGCCTCGAAGCGTACGCAATGACTTTGTCCCGCTGCATAAGTACACAGCCAAGTCCCTGATGGGATGCATCACAATACACAACAAAGTCATCACAACCATCTGGAAGAGATAAGATTGGAGCATCACATAACTTCTGCTTCAAAGTCTGAAAGGCTTCTTCTTGCTTCTGTTCCCAAACAAACGGCTCGCTCTTCTGTGTCAACTTTGTGAGTGGCAGAGCTATCTTAGAAAAGTTCGAGATGAACCTTCTGTAATAGCCTGCTAAGCCTACGAAAGAACGTATCTCCGTAGGTGTCTTTGGAGTGTCCCAATATTTTATTGCCTCGATCTTGGCAGGATCAACATGTATTCCCTCTCTGTTAACAACATGGCCTAGGAATTGAACCTCTTTTAACCAGAACTCACACTTAGAGAATTTGGCATAGAGCTTCTCTTCCTTTAACAGTTCCAAGATCGTTCTAAGATGTTGTTCGTGTTCTGCTTTGCTTTTAGAATAGATCAATATGTCATCAATCAAAACAATAACAAATTGATCCAAATACGGCTTACACACACGGTTCATGAGATCCATGAAAACCGCAGGTGCATTCGTCAAACCAAAAGGCATCACCATGAACTCGTAATGCCCATATCTGGTACGAAACGCCGTCTTCGGTATGTCTTCATCTTGTACTCTGAGCTGATGGTATCCAGAACGCAGATCGATCTTCGAAAAGTATTGAGCTCCTTGCAATTGATCAAACAAATCATCAATCCTCGGTAATGGATACCGATTCTTGATGGTTAGTTTGTTTAACTCCCTGTAATCTATGCACATATGAAAAGATCCATCCTTCTTTTTCACAAACAAAACCGGAGCTCCCCAAGGTGAGTAGGTCGGTCGGATGAAACCTTTATCAAGTAGTTCCTGTAGTTGGTTGGATAGTTCCTGCATCTCCGAAGGTGCTAACCTATAAGGAGATTTAGCAACAGGTGTTGCTCCAGGAATCAGGTCAATATGAAACTCTACCGGTCGCACAGGTGGCAAACCAGGTAGATCTTTTGGAAACACTTCTGGGTATTCCTTTACTATCGGCACGTCTTGTATTGTTTTCTTGTCTTTCTCTTTCTCCACCACATGAGCCAAGAAAGCTATGCACTTCTTTTGCAGACACTTACGCACTTTTATGCATGATATGATCTTTACATTTCGTCTTGCTTGATCCCCACGAACTTCCAATACACGATCATCCGTTACTGGAATCCGAAGTAGCTTCTCGGAACAGATGACTTCAACTCGATTGAGTGAGAGCCAATCCATCCCCACGATGATATCGAAACTGCCCAACTCCATCGGCAACAAGTCGATGGTAAATGTGTGATCTACGAGTGTAAGTGGGCAGTTCCTAAGTATAGTGCTAACTGTAACTTGCTTTCCGTTCGCTACTTCGATAATGTAAGGGGAGTCTAAAGTTTCCTCATTTAGTCTAAGTTGTAGTGCAAAATCAGATGAAATAAAACTCTGGTCTGCACCAGTATCAAATAGTATAGATGCATAAGAGTCATGTAAAAGAAATGTACCAGTGACCACATTAGGGTCTTGGCGTGCGGCATTGGCTCCAATGACAAAAGCTCGTCCTCTAGGTGCTTGTGCTCCTGGTTGCACCCTCTTAGGACAGTTGCGGGAGAAGTGACCTGTTTCCCCGCAGGTGTAGCATCCCCTGTTGTTGTTGTTGTTGTTGACTGGATTCTGTGGTGGAGGTGGAGGTAGTGCTCTGGCTGCAGTGTTGGTTGCCTGATTTACAGCAACTCGGCACTTAGTAACCCAGTGGCCAAACCTACCACAATTAGTGCACTTCCTACATTGAGCACCAGGAGGGTGATGATACTAGCAGTGTGTGCACTGAGGATGTTCTCCTCCATATCCCCTTGTAGCAGGATTGACAGGTGCTGCAGGTTCCTGTCTTAAAGGGGTAACAGCTGCATAGTTCTTGATGACTTTTTGTTTCTTCTTCTGGTGGTACTCGGATTTCTTTGATGTGGTTTCTTTGGACTTCCCCGTGTCGTCTTTCAGAACTCCCGACTTCACCATCACATTGGTGAGCTTAGCAGAAAGGGAGATAGCAGACTCCAGGGTAGCAGGATAAGCAGCCAGCACAATGCTTTGGATACAAGAAGGTAGTCCCGCTACATAGCGATCAATCACTTTTCCAGTGTTGGTACCATCTCTGGTACCAAAGCTACCAACTCATGGTAGCGAGTGGTGAAAGTCATATGGTCTGTTCCCTTCATAACATGGTTTGAGAGCTCGATCTCCAACTGTTGCAGTTCGTGTTTCGGGCAAAATTCATTCCTCAAAAGAAGCTTAAATTCAGCCCAAGGCATTGCCATCGCCTCTTCTCTTCCCTTGGCTCTAATCTGAGCATTCCACCATGTCAGTGCTCGCTTGCTGAAAGAACCAGCTGCATAGCAAACTTTATGGTGTTCTGGACAACTGCTAATGTCCAGAGTGTTCTCCATCTTTTCTAGCCATTGGATTAATCCAACAGCTCCTTCAACTCCAGTAAAACTTGGGGGTTTGCATCCTACAAAGGATTTGTAGGAGTAGTCAGAAGTATGGCTAGTGTTTCCACTAACCTCCCCGGTAGTATGGCCAGAAGTGGGGTCATGTCCTTGAATCCGATTTATCATCTCAGGGATGACATCTTTCAGTTGACTTGTCAGTTGAGTACTCAGCAGTGTCGCCAAAGCGATAGTAGTAGAATCTAGTGTCTGAGCATTGCCTGAACCTGGAGGTGGAGAATGCGGAGGAGGAGGTGGCGGTGGTGAATCTAGGAGTCGAAGAGTGAGATGCAGAGACTTGTGGGGTAGGTTGTTTTCTCGGCGGCATTCTGATCATAACAAAAAGAATTTGGTTAGTGTAGTGATCGAACGTAGAAAACATAATGCAAGCTTAAGTCTTAAGTTCTCTACATGAGGGTCCCTAAGTTATAGTCTAGGCCAAACCGTTTAAGTAGATGACCTATTATTCTCTATAACCTTGAGCTCTGATACCAATCTGTCACACCTCGAGCCGGCGGGGTTGGATCGGAGTCCCCGTCGGGCGGAAGGTTCCCGGGGCGTGAAATCATGGGTGATAATCATGATGATCAGATTGTTTACATAGCATCAATGTTTAAGAATAACTAAAGCACAATCAAACGATAACTAGGATTACAAAGTTAAAATACATTATCAAGGTTTTGCAATTTAACTAAGTAAACCTAATCAAATGTTTATATCTTGTATATGTACAAGATATCAAAAGTAATAAGTATCATCACAAAAGATGTGCTTCCCAAAAATCTACTAGGTCCTCTATCTGGGCCGCCTAGTATGCAATTCCAAGAGCTTAAATTTAAACCTGTTCTTCACCTGAGAAAGCATGTAAAAAGATCAAGTCAACACAACGGTTGGTGAGTTCATAAAGTTTATAAGTTTAAAAAAATAGTTTCACAAGCCTCCTTCGGTAAAACCTTAACCTCATTAACTCCACATGTAATATCCAAGTCGGTATGCTTATATATAGGGCATATGTAAGGGAACAAGCCCTAGCCAACATCCCACCACATACTAACCCATATATGACATTGTTGTTAATAATAATTAAGCATTTTACCTACCAATCAATTCAATCCTCATCAAAGCTTTTGTTATCTGTTTCAAAGTTTTCATGTCTATTGTATTCATAAGTGTTAGTTTCTCATCATGTTTATCAAGCATCATAGATTCACACACACATAGTTTAGCAATTACATACCTCCTATAAGCAGACAAAAGCTCTGGAATACCAGAAGTTTAACAATTACATGTCTCTTATATAGATAATAGCTAAGCATCCATTATGTTCATGTTTAGCATTTACATACCTCTTATAAGCCGACAAAAGCTCTGGACTACCAGAAGTTTAGCAATTACATGTCCCTTATAACCAGGTAATAGCCTAGTAACGTTACGTTTATGTTTAGCATTTACATACCTCATATAAGCCGACACAAGCTCTGGAATACCAGAAGTTTAGCAATTACATGTCCCTTATAACCAGGTAATAGCCTAGAATCGATACTTTCATGTTTAGCCTTTACATACCTCATATAAGCCGACAAAAGCTCTGGAATACCAGAAGTTTAGCAATTACATGTCCCTTATAACCAGGTAATAGCTGAGTATCATTATGTTTATGTTTTTACATGTATCTCACCCCATAGGTACAAGCTCTGGAATACCAGAAGTTTAACAATTACGTAGACTATGGTTAGATACATGTACAATGTTTCATGCGCAAGTAATAGTTTCCAAGCATAAAGTTTCAAGTGTTCACTCATTGATTCGTCATGTATATCATATGTTTATTTCAAGTCTCATATACAGCACATAGTCTCATAGTATCAAATCTCATATATAAGTATCAAGTCTCATGTAATAGCATCAAGTTTCATGTAATCGGATCAAGTCTCATGTAATAGTATTCAGTCTCATGTAATAGCATCAAGTTTCATGTAATCGGATCAAGTATCATGTAATAGCATTAAGTCTCATGTAATAGCATCAAATCTCATAAGTCTTACGAGTATCCAACAATTGATTTTAAGCATCAAGCTTAAAGTATAAGTTTCCAATCATAAGTAATCATGTTTATGTTTAAAGCATTAAGTAACATTTCAACAAAAATGTTTAACATGCTTCTCAGTCCCGAAGTAAAACAAATAAGTTTGAAAGGGGACAATGAACTCACCTGGTAGTAGTAGTGGTTGTCTAAGTAATCAAAGAATGCACACGCTCGTTGTTGTTGTATTCACAATCCTGTGTTTGATTTGTTTGGGTTCACATTATTAACATTAGTATATGTTTAATAGTTGTGACAAGAACCGTGCAATCCGACTAAGTGTCCTAAAACCCACTAATGAGTTACTAGGTTTATTAATACAAAGTTTCATGATATTATCTCTAATAAACCCTCAACCATTAGCTTACTTGATGTGAATCAAGCTTGAATTAAAATAATACATTTTTCTAACTTATTAGAAATATAAAGTTTTAAACTTTCATGTTTCATTTATAAAATTGTTACACTTATTTTATATAAAAAGGTGTTTTATTAACAACTTCATTATTTATAAAAACAACTTATTAACATGATATTAATTAAAATGTTTTTAACAAAAAGTTATGTTAAATTTATAAAACTAAGTTAAGATCATCCCATCTCTTTTAACACTTAATAATCTTAACCTTCTTAACTTGTTTGAATCCTCTTGGTCACCTTATTGACTTCCATTTGTTATCCAATTCATGTTTTATCAAGAAACATTTAATCTCTAAATTTTAAGTGATTAAAATATGTGATAGATATTGTTGATGGGTCATAGGATTTATAACTATTGAGTAAACCCTACTAGACTCCAACCGATACTATGCACTCTTTTGTGGTCCGACTTTCTTAAACATGTTGTTAAGTTACCTGAACCAACCTAACCATGTTATTGTCATAAGTGTAAATGTTGATATTTGTATTTTATGACCCTTAAGGGTTAATATTAATGACAAAACAAATGATCGACTAACACCTCATTTAACCCTCTTAGTATTATCTTGTTTAGTTTGTTCCAACTAAGTTTTAAACTAGCTGGGTCCATCTAAGAGATTAATATAAATTTCCTCCATTTAATATTGTCACTAGCTGATATCATCAACATAAAAAAAATGTCGATGCCCAGCCAAGAATTTCATTGGAGGTCCTTGTTGGTGGTATTCACCCCTGTACACATTTTCTAGCCCATTTATGCTTATTATCAACATGTTTTTCTGTTCCAATTCACGTGGATAGCACTAGAAGAATAAGATCAACGAGAGGCTGGGTAGTATTGACCCATAATTGTGTCCATACTAAGCTGGAACTTCACTCTTTGCACCGACAAATCCGTATTATCGATGCTCGACTTACCATCAATACTATTGACCTTACCCTTGGTAATACTGATGGTTATTAATTCCAGCTCCCTTGGACCTGCTCAAACCTGCCAAGTTCGATCATTCCCAGCTGCTTAACTCACCTTAAAGTCAGAAAATCAACCTGAATTTGGCTGTCACACCAGCCCGTTGATACTACAAGTTCGATGAGTTCTCCCATCGATATTGCCTCAGTTCAGCTCTCCCAACCTCTTTCGAGCCTTCTAACCATTAATCTAACATGTTTTTGATGTTCCTAAGCAGGTTTTGTGCGCATCTAAAAGATCTAAGGTGATGAAAACTGGTTTAAAGTTCATACCTGCTGAATGAAGAAAACCAATTCCAGCAGCAACT
This sequence comes from Mikania micrantha, assembly GCA_009363875.1. NCBI lineage: Eukaryota > Viridiplantae > Streptophyta > Magnoliopsida > Asterales > Asteraceae > Mikania > Mikania micrantha. The sequence continues at coordinate 30,077,240 of CM018689.1, forward strand.
TCTCTCTAAGATTCCGGCCGATTTAGCTCGAAATAGCTCCGATCCCTTGTACTTCTAGCTTCCTCTCGTCGACACGGTCGTTTCGATATATTATACGCGCGATTTGGTTAAAAAACGAAGAAGTTATGGGTGTTTTAATGGTGATTTCTAATGGAAAACGTGAAAACCGGGATTTAGAGTGAGAGAGAGAGGATTTCTTGCTAGAATGAAGAAGATGAAGATAATAAATGGGTTTTTATACCCCGAGTGGTTCCCCGTGTGTTCGGTCTCGCTCGGTGTCGGTTTCGCGTATTTTTACGCGCGTTTTATTACGGTTGCATAGTTAAATTTTTAGATTGAAATTTAGTTTTTTTTGATTATTTTTGATGAGTTTCAAAATTGTAAATCGTAAAATATTATATTTTACTTACTTTTACTGTTTCGTTCGGGATCAGACTGTTAAACCTCGTTATTTAACGTTAATTTCGCATAGTTTAACAAAAGTAGTTTAACTTAAATCTTTTTAAGTGGGATTTACTAATAAATATTATTTTTAATTTATGTTTATTATTTTAACGTTCGTAATCGTTTTCGTTTCGTTAGAACGCGTCGCCATCGCGCGTATTCGTTCGAATCGTCATTCGAACGAACACGATGATGGTTTGGCTTTCCAACTTTTGTTTTCTACTTTTCAGTCATTATTTCAGAACGTTAAACCCTCAGAATCATTCGTACAGATCGTCACCTACACGAGTAATTCGTCTGTTTAGCATTCCGTAACAACAACCGACATGGTTTCGTTTTGTTTAACCTCACATTCGTTTATACATAATAGCATCATATCAAGTATCTGTGTTTCAATTATGTGTTGTCTGATATGTTTCTGACTATTAAACCCTAGGGTTTTAATCAGATTTCAGACAATCGTATAATAGTTTCGTATCAAGTATAATGTATCAATAGCATAAACATAGTTTCACGTATTGTGTACCTGAGTTACTGTTCAAGTTTACTGTTGCGATCACTGTTCCGGCACGCGTCCGACACTGATGTTACAGTGTCACACCCCGAGCCGGTGGGGTAGGATCGGATTTCCCCGTCGGGCGGAAGGTTCCCGGGGCGCGATATCGTGAATGATAATCAAGGTGATCAGATTGTTTACAATGCACATGATATAAATGAGAAATGCTAAATAGATTAGAATTACAAAGTTAAATTACATCCGTATCGTTCATAATTTAACAATGTAAATCAAATCATAAACATCATAAAATATCTATCTTGTAACTGCACAAGATATACAAAATAATTGTATGATGATGTTCCAAAAATATGCAGGTCCAAAAATACTAAGTCTTCTATCTGAAGTCCTAGTCCAAAAGCATAAGCTTCCTAGTTGACCTGTTCGTCACCTGAGAAGTCATGCAAAAATAAAATCAAGACATGGTTGGTGAGTTCATATAGTTTAAGTATTTAAAATGATTTGAAAACCTCCTTTGGTAAAGACCCTAACCTCATTAACACCACATGTAATATCCACATCGGTATGCTTATATATAGGGCATATGTAAGGGACAAGCCCTAGCCAACATCCCACCACATACTAATATGCATATGACACTGCTGTTAATGATGATTAAGCATTTTTACCCTTAACACAATCCCAATAGTTCTTCTGTTTATTGTCCCTGTCATTACAATCATTTGAAACCCCTGTTGATTTCATAAGTTCGTCACACAATATGATCAACCATACAATTGTATAAACAGTCATAAATGCTTAATTAAATAAATAAGTAAACATTTAATAAAATCTAAGTCCTTATGATTGGGGCCTTTGGTCATACTCGAGTAGACTAGTCTATCAATCAAGGTACTTAGTAGTTAGGGAATCTGTAAATATCCTCAAACATACGACCTACAAGTCAAACGGTCTGGCTAGGACTTCTTGAAATGTAGGATTTCATGTTTCGTCTGTTTTGGCGTATGTTATCTCTGATATTTCCCAGGCTTTCCCTTGAAAATGATTTATTGATTCGTCTGATTTTGTTCCAAGATGTACTTGATTAGTTGATCATAGAATACAAGATTCATTGATCGATTGTACACTTGATTCATTGTTCAACAAATACTTGATTTGTAGAACATTGAATATTGTCTTTGCAAAGATTGTTTCGTTTGATTCGTTTGAAATCCCACACTTGTTTCGTCAAAATGTTTCATATGATTCGTTGAACTCACCCACTTGATTTGTCAAAAATGTTCCGTTTGATTCATTGAAAACACCCATTTGATCCGTCAAAATGTTTCGTTTGATTCCTTGAACTCACACACTTGTTTTGTCAAAATGTCTAGTTTGATTCGTTTGAAATGTTTTGATTTGTTGAAATGTTTAGTTTAACTTGATTATTCACTTAATTTATAAGTAAATCAGTTAGTAAACCTGCATAAAACCTTCCTAGACATGGTCTAGGATAACATTTATATATATGTAAAACATATAAATTTGAAGGCATTTAAGTAAACAATTTAAATAAACAGTTTACGCATGCTCCTCAGCCCCGCGTTTTAAAACAAAAATGTTGGAAAAGGGGCAATGAACTCACCTGTGTTGATGTCTAATGTACTATCACAGAATGCGCACTCTTGTTTGTGAGCTAAGTATCTTCGATTCCTGAGTTATTTTATAAGAATTCGAATATAATAAGTACGCGTAATAATCGTTGTGCCTAAGTTTGTGTCTTGTTGTGTGTGAGACTATGTGTCTTAGTACTATGTGTATCTAGAATGTAACCTAGCTTAACTACCCTTTTAGATCCCAAATCCCATAGTTAATCACAACTTACTTTTAAATTTTACGAAAATCGGGCAGAGTTTCCTTTGTTTTTAGTCCAAATCCAGACAATTTATATTGTCTATTTTACAACCAAATCCCAATCAATTATAATAAAACTAACTTTTATAACTATATAACTTTAAACAAAACCAATTACTTGAACTTGCTATGGGTTGCGTGTTGACAACATAAGGGCAAACAACCCATTCTTAGTTTGTCTCTTTGTTTTGATCATTAAAATCCCTAGTATTTCAATCCTATTGACTTCATAAAACCCATTTTTATATGTTTGAAAAGTGTAAGATATCTTTTGTTTTGAAAATCCTTAGTATCGATATGTTTGAAATCGGTTAACACCCCAAATGGTCACTTTGAACCATTATCGGTGTTAACGTATTAATCCCATTGTTTTACTTAACAAATTCAAGGGTTTTAATCCCAATTGGTTGTTAAAACATATGTTATGGGTTAAGAGAGTTTGGGACGGTGTTTGTTTTGACAAAAAGTTAGTGTAGATGGCATTGAATAACGATTAACACTACAAAACCCAAGTAGCTTCCTTAGCCGACACCACTATGTTCAAATCAGCCCTATGACTTTATTTCTAAGTGTTTTGAGATGGTTCCAAGCTTTAAATACTTGTAAGACATTAAACTAAATAATATCGAAAGCTCAAGACAAAATCGATGGTGGCTGGTGGTTAACATCGATGAAACAGCCCCATATTTCCTTCAATATGGCAGCATCGATGATTTGCGTTTGGAAGCCCCTTTTGACCCATTTAAAGTCCGAACCAATGAAACTTGTCTTGATGAAAGTTGTTCCTAACATATTGAACTAGTATTCTGGAAAGTTTCGTGAGTTAAATTGAACGTTTGCTATGTTAAAAGTACAAAGATACAGGCTGGGCAGAATCTGCCGATACCATCAGCATCATCCAGCCCCTAGTGCAGCCCCTTTGAACTCCATTTCTTTGCCAATATCAGCCCCAAATCGAATTTAAACTGACCCAAACATAAATCTAATGGAATCATTAACATCCTAGTTCGTTTTTGTGCAAATCTTATGGGTTTAGAAGGCTGAAATTCGGCTCACATGTTAAGAACTCGCCGGAACAGTAACAGCAATTTAAAACAGCTCGTTTGAGCTTGTTTTCGCCTCAAATTCGCTGCTATTTGTTCCAAACTTCATTCCATTATGTTCCTAACCTTCTTAGGTCTATTTTTGTGCAAGCCCTAAGCGTTTAAAAGTCTGAAACGAGCTGAAATGTTCAGGTCGTTCGAACAAGATGATAAATAGTATAAGTAACTGAAAATCAGTGATTTCTCACTCAATTTTACCTCGTTTTTGGCGATTCAAAGCACTATTTCTTCATCTCTTCATGATCTACATGTTTCTAGAGTAGTTTTAGTGTTTATCCTACTGATTTGAAGTGATAGAAACGAGTTTTGAAGCATACCTCACGTGAATAGTAGAAAACCCTCTTCTGCAGTGTTTTCTTTCAAAAACTGCGACAAGCTCGGTCCGTTTCAGCTCCGATACCTTGTACTTTCAGCTTCCCCTCGTCGATACGGTCGTTTCGATATATTATTTGCGCGATTTGGTTAAGAAACGAAGAAGTTATGGTGATTTGAAGTGGTGGTGGTATGGTGGTGACGGGATTTCGAATTTGAAGAAGAAAGAGGTGTGGGAGCTGCAATTTTGGGAAGGGAAGAAATGAGATTTTTGGGTTTAAATAGCCCGGGTATGTTCGGGCGTGTTCGGTCCCGCTCAGTTTCGGTTTCGCGCGTCGTTTTTGTTCGTTTTCGCAACGAAATAATACGATTTTAAAATAGAGTTTTCCATTTTAAAATAAGTTGTAATTCCTAATACATTAACTAATTATCTTTTATTTATTTTAAAATTTCAGAAATATTAAATTAACTGTTTAAATCGAATCGTACGGTCGTCGCGCGTATCCGTTCGAATCGTCACCCGTACGAATACGACGATAACTATACTTTTCAATATTGTTTTCTAATTATCGGATATCATTTAGAACGTTAAACCATCAGATTTATTCGCACAGATCGTCATCTATACGAATAACACGTCAGTTTAGCATTCACATCACGAAATCCGTGTGTTTTGTTCTGTAAAGCCTCACATACGTTTATACATAATATAATCCTAACAATTAATCACATGATGGTTCTGTCTTGTCAAATAATTATCTGACTCAAGAACCATTGTTCTGAACTTATTTCTGTTTACTGTTTCTGAAATTGTCTATGAACACCCAGAATGATAATGATAAATGATGTGAATAATAAAACGTACTGAAATGTATATGATTCGTACCTGTTTACTGTTCATGCTACTGTTTAAGATCATTGTTCCGGTGACGGTTCCGGCACTGATGTTACAGTCTCCCATTGTTAGAGAAATTTCGTCCCGAAATTTAAGAGTTGTTATCGGGTGCAGCTTTCTCTTCAAACAGTTGGGGATACTTTGACTTCATGTGATCCTCGCGTTCCCAAGTAAACTCGGGTCCACGTCTTGAATTCCATCGAACCTTTACAATAGGAATACGGCTTCGCCTCAGTTGTTTAACTTTACGATCCATAATCTCTAAAGGTTCTTCAATGAAGTGTAACTGTTCATCCACTTGAATTTCTTCAATTGGAATGACGAGAGACTCGTCAACAAGGCATTTCTTTAGGTTTGAGACGTGAAACACGTCATGCACACCACTGATTTCATTAGGTAATCTCAGTCTATACGCCACAGGACCTATACGCTCGATGATTTCAAACGGTCCCACGTATCTTGGTGCTAATTTGCCTTTCTTTCCAAAGCGTACAACGCCTTTCCATGGAGATACCTTCAACATGACACGGTCTCCCACTTGGAATTCCAACGGCTTGCGTCGTTTGTCGGCGTAGCTCTTTTGTCTGCTCCTTGTTGCTTGTAATCTTCTTTGAATCTGGGCGATCTTATCAGTAGTTTCCTGAATAAGCTCTGGCCCAGTTATACGATTGTCTCCAACTTCAGTCCAACAGATCGGTGATCGGCATTTCCTGCCATAAAGAGCCTCGAATGGTGCACATCCGATACTGCTGTGGTAACTGTTATTGTAGGAGAACTCGATCAGTGGTAAATGGGAATCCCAATTCCCACCGAAGTCCAATACACAGGTTCTTAGCATATCCTCCAAGGTTTGAATAGTACGTTCGCTTTGTCCATCCGTTTGTGGGTGGTAAGCTGTACTCAGATTTAACTGTGTTCCTAGAGAATTCTGCAGTGATTGCCAGAACCTTGATGTGAATCTGCTGTCTCTGTCAAAAATAATAGACAATGGCACACCGTGGCGTACCACTATCTCTTTGATGTACAATCTCGCCAGTTTATCCATTGTGAAGGTCTCACGCATTGGCAAGAAGTGAGCAGATTTTGTTAAACGATCAATGATCACCCAAATCATATCGTGACCACCGGAAGTGCGAGGTAGCTTGGTAATGAAGTCCATAGCTATTTGTTCCCACTTCCAAAGCGGAATCTCAGGCTGTTCCAGTAAACCAGACGGTCTCTGGTGTTCCGCCTTTACCTTCGCACACGTTAGACATTGACCGACGTATTCGGCTATGTCTTTCTTCATTCCAGGCCACCAATAAAATCCACGCAAATCTTGGTACATTTTATCAGCGCCTGGATGAACAGAGTATTTGGTCTTGTGTGCTTCATCGAAGATAAGTTTTCTCAATTCGTCTACCGCCGGAATCCATATACGTTCCTGGTAATAGATCATTCCATCAGGCTTAATCTCTAAATGTTTCTCTGCTCCGCAGTCAAGTTCCTTCTTTAGGTTTCCTCTATCAACTGACTCTTGCTGTGCTTGAATGATCTTGTCTCGTAAGCTTGTCTGCACAGTCATCCCCATTGCTCTGACGCGCAAGGGTTTGACCCGTTCCTTCCGGCTCAAGGCATCAGCTACAACGTTCGCCTTTCCCGGATGGTACTTGATCACACAATCATAATCATTTAGAAGTTCTACCCAACGACGCTGTCGCATGTTGAGTTCCTTCTGATCAAAGATGTGCTGCAGACTTTTGTGATCAGTAAATATGGTACACTTGGTGCCATATAAGTAATGTCTCCAAATCTTCAGTGCAAAGATTACGGCTCCCAGTTCAAGATCATGAGTAGTGTAGTTCTTCTCATGAACCTTTAACTGTCTTGATGCATAGGCTATAACTTTGTCCCGTTGCATTAACACGCAACCGAGTCCCTGATGGGAAGCATCGCAGTACACAACAAAGTCATCACAGCCCTCTGGGAGAGATAGGATTGGAGCATCACATAGTTTCTGTTTCAATGTCTGAAAAGCATCTTCCTGTTTCTGCTCCCAGACAAACGGTTCACTTTTCTGGGTTAACTTAGTGAGTGGTAGAGCTATCTTAGAAAAATTCGAGATGAACCTTCTATAATAACCTGCCAATCCCAGAAAAGACCGTATCTCCGTCGGTGTCTTCGGAGTGTCCCAATTCTTTATCGCCTCGATCTTGGCAGGATCAACGTGTATTCCTTCGCTATTGACCACATGACCCAGGAATTGAACTTCTCTTAGCCAGAATTCACATTTAGATAATTTAGCATAGAGTTGTTCTTTCTTCAATAGCTCCAAGATCTTTTTAAGGTGTTGCTCATGTTCTGTCTGGGTCTTGGAATAAATCAGTATGTCATCAATGAAAACAATGACAAACTGGTCCAAGTACGGCTTGCACACACGGTTCATGAGGTCCATGAAAACCGCAGGTGCATTTGTCAATCCGAAGGGCATCACCATAAATTCGTAATGCCCGTATCTGGTTCGGAAGGCCGTTTTCGGTATGTCTTCATCTTGAACTCTCAGTTGATGATATCCAGACCGCAAGTCAATCTTTGAGAAGTATTGAGCTCCTTGCAGTTGGTCAAACAAATCATCAATCCTCGGCAAAGGATACCGATTCTTGATGGTTAATTTGTTCAGCTCCCTGTAATCTATGCACATTCTAAACGATCCGTCTTTCTTCTTTACAAACAAGACCGGAGCTCCCCAAGGTGAGTAGCTCGGTCTGATGAAACCCTTGTCAAGTAGCTCCTGTAATTGATTAGACAATTCCTGCATCTCTGAAGGTGCTAACCTGTAAGGAGATTTAGCAACTGGGGTTGCTCCAGGAATTAAGTCAATACGAAACTCTACCGGTCGCACAGGTGGCAAACCTGGCAGATCTTCAGGGAATACTTCAGGATATTCTTTCACTACCGGTACATCTTGAATCTTCTTCTTGTTTTTCTCTTTTTCCACCACATGAGCCAGAAAAGCTATGCACTGCTTCTGTAGACACTTACGCGCCTTTATGCAAGAAATGATTTTGGCACTTCGCTTTGCTTGATCCCCTCTAACTTCCAACACATGATCATCTGGTAATGGAACTCGAAGCAGCTTCTCAGAACAGATGACTTCCACTCGGTTAGATGAAAGCCAATCCATTCCAACAATGATGTCAAAACTACCCAGCTCCATCGGTATCAAATCGATGGTAAATGTATAATCATTTAGTGTCAATGGGCAGTTCCTATAAACTGTACTAACTGTGATCTGTTTTCCGTTAGCTACTTCTATAATGTAAGGGGAGTCTAACTCTTCCTCTATGGAATCTAGTTGGCATGCAAAGTCGGTAGAGATAAAACTCTGATCCGCACCAGTATCAAATAGAACAGATGCATAAAAGTCATGTAAGAGAAACGTACCAGTGACAACATTTGGGTCCTGGCGTGCAGCTGGTGCTCCGATAGCGAAGGCTCGTCCACGTGGTGCTTGGACTGCTGATTGTGCCTTCTTTGGGCAGTTCTTCGCAAAATGGCCTTGTTCGCCACAGTTATAGCATCCACCATTGTTCTGATTTGCTGGTGGGGGAAGAGCCAAAGCAGCATTGTTGACTGCTTGGTTAGGTGTCATCCGGCAGTACTGGACCCAATGGCCCTTTCTTCCACATCCCGTACAATGCTTGCAGGGAGTGTCAGCAGTGTGATGATACTGGCACTTGGTACACAGGGGAAACGTGCCAGTATAGGGTTTGCGGTTGGGGTTCTGTGGTGCTGCTGCTACTTGTTGAAGAGGTGTGGCCACTGTGTAGTTCTTGATAGTCTTCTGTTTCTTCTTCTGATGGTGGTGGGGTTTCTTGGAAGACTCAGCTTTGTTCTTACTGGGTTCAGCCTCCTTCTTTAGGACTCCAGAGGCTACCATGAGATCAGTGAGTTTCCCAGATAGTCTCACTGCAGATTCGACAGTGGTAGGGTTGGCTGAAACAACCATGCCCTGAATCCAGGCAGGAAGTCCACCCACATATCTGTCTATCCTTTTCTCCAATGTTGGTACCATGTCAGGTACCAAAGCAACCAACTCATGGTAACGAGTTGTATACCCCATGTGATCAGCCCCCTTCATCACATGATTGGATAGTTCAACCTCCAACTTCTGCAACTCGTTCTTAGGGCAGAACTCTGTTCGCAGCAGTGTCTTGAAATCTTCCCATGGCATGGCCATGGCTTCTTCTCTTCCTCGGGCATTGATCTGACCGTTCCACCAGGTCAGAGCTCGTTTGTTGAATGTTCCAGCTGAGTAACGGACCTTGTGTTGTTCAGGGCAGCTGCAGAGATCCAAAGTTGTCTCGATCTTCTCAATCCATTGAATTAATCCAACGGCGCCTTCAGACCCACTGAAACTGGGTGGTTTACATCCTACAAATGACTTGTAGGAGTAATGGGATGTACCTCCAGAATTTCCACTGGCTTCTCCTGATGAGTTGCCAGTGTTGTTGATTTCATTACGAAGACGAAGGAACATCTCCGGTATGGCTTCTTTCATCTGATTTGTCATCTGGCTACTCAGTAACGTCACCAGGGCGATAGTAGCGAGATCCAAAGTCGGTGTTGTGCCTGAACCAGATGCTTGAGTAATCAATGGAGGAGGGGGAGGAGGAGGTGGTGAATCATTCGGCGACGGTGTGGAGGAGTGTGGAGCCAAGTCTTGTGGTGGTAGAGGTAACAAGGGAGGTTGTCTTCGCGGCGGCATTCTGATCATAACAAATAAAGTCATCGGTTAGTGTAATGATCAAATACAGAAGACAGTATGCAAATAAGCCTTAAATCCTATGTTCTCTACATGCAGGGTCCCTAGGTTATAGTCTAGGCCAAACCGTTTAAATAAGTGACCTATATTTCTCTATAACCATGGCTCTGATACCAATCTGTCACACCCCGAGCCGGCGGGGTAGGATCGGATTTCCCCGTCGGGCGGAAGGTTCCCGGGGCGCGATATCGTGAATGATAATCAAGGTGATCAGATTGTTTACAATGCACATGATATAAATGAGAAATGCTAAATAGATTAGAATTACAAAGTTAAATTACATCCGTATCGTTCATAATTTAACAATGTAAATCAAATCATAAACATCATAAAATATCTATCTTGTAACTGCACAAGATATACAAAATAATTGTATGATGATGTTCCAAAAATATGCAGGTCCAAAAATACTAAGTCTTCTATCTGAAGTCCTAGTCCAAAAGCATAAGCTTCCTAGTTGACCTGTTCGTCACCTGAGAAGTCATGCAAAAATAAAATCAAGACATGGTTGGTGAGTTCATATAGTTTAAGTATTTAAAATGATTTGAAAACCTCCTTTGGTAAAGACCCTAACCTCATTAACACCACATGTAATATCCACATCGGTATGCTTATATATAGGGCATATGTAAGGGACAAGCCCTAGCCAACATCCCACCACATACTAATATGCATATGACACTGCTGTTAATGATGATTAAGCATTTTTACCCTTAACACAATCCCAATAGTTCTTCTGTTTATTGTCCCTGTCATTACAATCATTTGAAACCCCTGTTGATTTCATAAGTTCGTCACACAATATGATCAACCATACAATTGTATAAACAGTCATAAATGCTTAATTAAATAAATAAGTAAACATTTAATAAAATCTAAGTCCTTATGATTGGGGCCTTTGGTCATACTCGAGTAGACTAGTCTGTCAATCAAGGTACTTAGTAGTTAGGGAATCTGTAAATATCCTCAAACATACGACCTACAAGTCAAACGGTCTGGCTAGGACTTCTTGAAATGTAGGATTTCATGTTTCGTCTGTTTTGGCGTATGTTATCTCTGATATTTCCCAGGCTTTCCCTTGAAAATGATTTATTGATTCGTCTGATTTTGTTCCAAGATGTACTTGATTAGTTGATCATAGAATACAAGATTCATTGATCGATTGTACACTTGATTCATTGTTCAACAAATACTTGATTTGTAGAACATTGAATATTGTCTTTGCAAAGATTGTTTCGTTTGATTCGTTTGAAATCCCACACTTGTTTCGTCAAAATGTTTCATATGATTCGTTGAACTCACCCACTTGATTTGTCAAAAATGTTCCGTTTGATTCATTGAAAACACCCATTTGATCCGTCAAAATGTTTCGTTTGATTCCTTGAACTCACACACTTGTTTTGTCAAAATGTCTAGTTTGATTCGTTTGAAATGTTTTGATTTGTTGAAATGTTTAGTTTAACTTGATTATTCACTTAATTTATAAGTAAATCAGTTAGTAAACCTGCATAAAACCTTCCTAGACATGGTCTAGGATAACATTTATATATATGTAAAACATATAAATTTGAAGGCATTTAAGTAAACAATTTAAATAAACAGTTTACGCATGCTCCTCAGCCCCGCGTTTTAAAACAAAAATGTTGGAAAAGGGGCAATGAACTCACCTGTGTTGATGTCTAATGTACTATCACAGAATGCGCACTCTTGTTTGTGAGCTAAGTATCTTCGATTCCTGAGTTATTTTATAAGAATTCGAATATAATAAGTACGCGTAATAATCGTTGTGCCTAAGTTTGTGTCTTGTTGTGTGTGAGACTATGTGTCTTAGTACTATGTGTATCTAGAATGTAACCTAGCTTAACTACCCTTTTAGATCCCAAATCCCATAGTTAATCACAACTTACTTTTAAATTTTACGAAAATCGGGCAGAGTTTCCTTTGTTTTTAGTCCAAATCCAGACAATTTATATTGTCTATTTTACAACCAAATCCCAATCAATTATAATAAAACTAACTTTTATAACTATATAACTTTAAACAAAACCAATTACTTGAACTTGCTATGGGTTGCGTGTTGACAACATAAGGGCAAACAACCCATTCTTAGTTTGTCTCTTTGTTTTGATCATTAAAATCCCTAGTATTTCAATCCTATTGACTTCATAAAACCCATTTTTATATGTTTGAAAAGTGTAAGATATCTTTTGTTTTGAAAATCCTTAGTATCGATATGTTTGAAATCGGTTAACACCCCAAATGGTCACTTTGAACCATTATCGGTGTTAACGTATTAATCCCATTGTTTTACTTAACAAATTCAAGGGTTTTAATCCCAATTGGTTGTTAAAACATATGTTATGGGTTAAGAGAGTTTGGGACGGTGTTTGTTTTGACAAAAAGTTAGTGTAGATGGCATTGAATAACGATTAACACTACAAAACCCAAGTAGCTTCCTTAGCCGACACCACTATGTTCAAATCAGCCCTATGACTTTATTTCTAAGTGTTTTGAGATGGTTCCAAGCTTTAAATACTTGTAAGACATTAAACTAAATAATATCGAAAGCTCAAGACAAAATCGATGGTGGCTGGTGGTTAACATCGATGAAACAGCCCCATATTTCCTTCAATATGGCAGCATCGATGATTTGCGTTTGGAAGCCCCTTTTGACCCATTTAAAGTCCGAACCAATGAAACTTGTCTTGATGAAAGTTGTTTCTAACATATTGAACTAGTATTCTAGAAAGTTTCGTGAGTTAAATTGAACGTTTGCTATGTTAAAAGTACAAAGATACAGGCTGGGCAGAATCTGCCGATACCATCAGCATCATCCAGCCCCTAGTGCAGCCCCTTTGAACTCCATTTCTTTGCCAATATCAGCCCCAAATCGATTTAAACTCACCCAAACATAAATCTAATGGAATCATTAACATCCTAGTTCGTTTTTGTGCAAATCTTATGGGTTTAGAAGGCTGAAATTCGGCTCACATGTTAAGAACTCGCCGGAACAGTAACAGCAATTTAAAATAGCTCGTTTGAGCTTGTTTTCGCCTCAAATTCGCTGCTATTTGTTCCAAACTTCATTCCATTATGTTCCTAACCTTCTTAGGTCTATTTTGTGCAAGCCCTAAGCGTTTAAAAGTCTGAAACGAGCTGAAATGTTCAGGTCGTTCGAACAAGATGATGAATAGTATAAGTAACTGAAAATCAGTGATTTCTCACTCAATTTTACCTCGTTTTTGGCGATTCAAAGCACTATTTCTTCATCTCTTCATGATCTACATGTTTCTAGAGTAGTTTTAGTGTTTATCCTACTGATTTGAAGTGATAGAAACGAGTTTTGAAGCATACCTCACGTGAATAGTAGAAAACCCTCTTCTGCAGTGTTTTCTTTCAAAAACTGCGACGAGCTCGGTCCGTTTCAGCTCCGATACCTTGTACTTTCAGCTTCCCCTCGTCGATACGGTCGTTTCGATATATTATTTGCGCGATTTGGTTAAGAAACGAAGAAGTTATGGTGATTTGAAGTGGTGGTGGTATGGTGGTGACGGGATTTCGAATTTGAAGAAGAAAGAGGTGTGGGAGCTGCAATTTTGGGAAGGGAAGAAATGAGTTTTTTGGGTTTAAATAGCCCGGGTATGTTCGGGCGTGTTCGGTCCCGCTCAGTTTCGGTTTCGCGCGTCGTTTTTGTTCGTTTTCGCAACGAAATAATACGATTTTAAAATAGAGTTTTCCATTTTAAAATAAGTTGTAATTCCTAATACATTAACTAATTATCTTTTATTTATTTTAAAATTTCAGAAATATTAAATTAACTGTTTAAATCGAATCGTACGGTCGTCGCGCGTATCCGTTCGAATCGTCACCCGTACGAATACGACGATAACTATACTTTTCAATATTGTTTTCTAATTATCGGATATCATTTAGAACGTTAAACCATCAGATTTATTCGCACAGATCGTCATCTATACGAATAACACGTCAGTTTAGCATTCACATCACGAAATCCGTGTGTTTTGTTCTGTAAAGCCTCACATACGTTTATACATAATATAATCCTAACAATTAATCACATGATGGTTCTGTCTTGTCAAATAATTATCTGACTCAAGAACCATTGTTCTGAACTTATTTCTGTTTACTGTTTCTGAAATTGTCTATGAACACCCAGAATGATAATGATAAATGATGTGAATAATAAAACGTACTGAAATGTATATGATTCGTACCTGTTTACTGTTCATGCTACTGTTTAAGATCACTGTTCCGGTGACGGTTCCGGCACTGATGTTACAGTCTCCCCTTGTTAGAGAAATTTCGTCCCGAAATTTAAGAGTTGTTATCGGGTGCAGCTTTCTCTTCAAACAGTTGGGGATACTTTGACTTCATGTGATCCTCGCGTTCCCAAGTAAACTCGGGTCCACGTCTTGAATTCCATCGAACCTTTACAATAGGAATACGGCTTCGCCTCAGTTGTTTAACTTTACGATCCATAATCTCTAAAGGTTCTTCAATGAAGTGTAACTGTTCATCCACTTGAATTTCTTCAATTGGAATGACGAGAGACTCGTCAACAAGGCATTTCTTTAGGTTTGAGACGTGAAACACGTCATGCACACCACTGATTTCATTAGGTAATCTCAGTCTATACGCCACAGGACCTATACGCTCGATGATTTCAAACGGTCCCACGTATCTTGGTGCTAATTTGCCTTTCTTTCCAAAGCGTACAACGCCTTTCCATGGAGATACCTTCAACATGACACGGTCTCCCACTTGGAATTCCAACGGCTTGCGTCGTTTGTCGGCGTAGCTCTTTTGTCTGCTCCTTGTTGCTTGTAATCTTCTTTGAATCTGGGCGATCTTATCAGTAGTTTCCTGAATAAGCTCTGGCCCAGTTATACGATTGTCTCCAACTTCAGTCCAACAGATCGGTGATCGGCATTTCCTGCCATAAAGAGCCTCGAATGGTGCACATCCGATACTGCTGTGGTAACTGTTATTGTAGGAGAACTCGATCAGTGGTAAATGGGAATCCCAATTCCCACCGAAGTCCAATACACAGGTTCTTAGCATATCCTCCAAGGTTTGAATAGTACGTTCGCTTTGTCCATCCGTTTGTGGGTGGTAAGCTGTACTCAGATTTAACTGTGTTCCTAGAGAATTCTGCAGTGATTGCCAGAACCTTGATGTGAATCTGCTGTCTCTGTCAGAAATAATAGACAATGGCACACCGTGGCGTACCACTATCTCTTTGATGTACAATCTCGCCAGTTTATCCATTGTGAAGGTCTCACGCATTGGCAAGAAGTGAGCAGATTTTGTTAAACGATCAATGATCACCCAAATCGTATCGTGACCACTGGAAGTGCGAGGTAGCTTGGTAATGAAGTCCATAGCTATTTGTTCCCACTTCCAAAGCGGAATCTCAGGCTGTTCCAGTAAACCAGACGGTCTCTGGTGTTCCGCCTTTACCTTCGCACACGTTAGACATTGACCGACGTATTCGGCTATGTCTTTCTTCATTCCAGGCCACCAATAAAATCCACGCAAATCTTGGTACATTTTATCAGCGCCTGGATGAACAGAGTATTTGGTCTTGTGTGCTTCATCGAAGATAAGTTTTCTCAATTCGTCTACCGCCGGAATCCATATACGTTCCTGGTAATAGATCATTCCATCAGGCTTAATCTCTAAATGTTTCTCTGCTCCGCAGTCAAGTTCCTTCTTTAGGTTTCCTCTATCAACTGACTCTTGCTGTGCTTGAATGATCTTGTCTCGTAAGCTTGTCTGCACAGTCATCCCCATTGCTCTGACGCGCAAGGGTTTGACCCGTTCCTTCCGGCTCAAGGCATCAGCTACAACGTTCGCCTTTCCCGGATGGTACTTGATCACACAATCATAATCATTTAGAAGTTCTACCCAACGACGCTGTCGCATGTTGAGTTCCTTCTGATCAAAGATGTGCTGCAGACTTTTGTGATCAGTAAATATGGTACACTTGGTGCCATATAAGTAATGTCTCCAAATCTTCAGTGCAAAGATTACGGCTCCCAGTTCAAGATCATGAGTAGTGTAGTTCTTCTCATGAACCTTTAACTGTCTTGATGCATAGGCTATAACTTTGTCCCGTTGCATTAACACGCAACCGAGTCCCTGATGGGAAGCATCGCAGTACACAACAAAGTCATCACAGCCCTCTGGGAGAGATAGGATTGGAGCATCACATAGTTTCTGTTTCAATGTCTGAAAAGCATCTTCCTGTTTCTGCTCCCAGACAAACGGTTCACTTTTCTGGGTTAACTTAGTGAGTGGTAGAGCTATCTTAGAAAAATTCGAGATGAACCTTCTATAATAACCTGCCAATCCCAGAAAAGACCGTATCTCCGTCGGTGTCTTCGGAGTGTCCCAATTCTTTATCGCCTCGATCTTGGCAGGATCAACGTGTATTCCTTCGCTATTGACCACATGACCCAGGAATTGAACTTCTCTTAGCCAGAATTCACATTTAGATAATTTAGCATAGAGTTGTTCTTTCTTCAATAGCTCCAAGATCTTTTTAAGGTGTTGCTCATGTTCTGTCTGGGTCTTGGAATAAATCAGTATGTCATCAATGAAAACAATGACAAACTGGTCCAAGTACGGCTTGCACACACGGTTCATGAGGTCCATGAAAACCGCAGGTGCATTTGTCAATCCGAAGGGCATCACCATAAATTCGTAATGCCCGTATCTGGTTCGGAAGGCCGTTTTCGGTATGTCTTCATCTTGAACTCTCAGTTGATGATATCCAGACCGCAAGTCAATCTTTGAGAAGTATTGAGCTCCTTGCAGTTGGTCAAACAAATCATCAATCCTCGGCAAAGGATACCGATTCTTGATGGTTAATTTGTTCAGCTCCCTGTAATCTATGCACATTCTAAACGATCCGTCTTTCTTCTTTACAAACAAGACCGGAGCTCCCCAAGGTGAGTAGCTCGGTCTGATGAAACCCTTGTCAAGTAGCTCCTGTAATTGATTAGACAATTCCTGCATCTCTGAAGGTGCTAACCTGTAAGGAGATTTAGCAACTGGGGTTGCTCCAGGAATTAAGTCAATACGAAACTCTACCGGTCGCACAGGTGGCAAACCTGGCAGATCTTCAGGGAATACTTCAGGATATTCTTTCACTACCGGTACATCTTGAATCTTCTTCTTGTTTTTCTCTTTTTCCACCACATGAGCCAGAAAAGCTATGCACTGCTTCTGTAGACACTTACGCGCCTTTATGCAAGAAATGATTTTGGCACTTCGCTTTGCTTGATCCCCTCTAACTTCCAACACATGATCATCTGGTAATGGAACTCGAAGCAGCTTCTCAGAACAGATGACTTCCACTCGGTTAGATGAAAGCCAATCCATTCCAACAATGATGTCAAAACTACCCAGCTCCATCGGTATCAAATCGATGGTAAATGTATAATCATTTAGTGTCAATGGGCAGTTCCTATAAACTGTACTAACTGTGATCTGTTTTCCGTTAGCTACTTCTATAATGTAAGGGGAGTCTAACTCTTCCTCTATGGAATCTAGTTGGCATGCAAAGTCGGTAGAGATAAAACTCTGATCCGCACCAGTATCAAATAGAACAGATGCATAAAAGTCATGTAAGAGAAACGTACCAGTGACAACATTTGGGTCCTGGCGTGCAGCTGGTGCTCCGATAGCGAAGGCTCGTCCACGTGGTGCTTGGACTGCTGATTGTGCCTTCTTTGGGCAGTTCTTCGCAAAATGGCCTTGTTCGCCACAGTTATAGCATCCACCATTGTTCTGATTTGCTGGTGGGGGAAGAGCCAAAGCAGCATTGTTGACTGCTTGGTTAGGTGTCATCCGGCAGTACTGGACCCAATGGCCCTTTCTTCCACATCCCGTACAATGCTTGCAGGGAGTGTCAGCAGTGTGATGATACTGGCACTTGGTACACAGGGGAAACGTGCCAGTATAGGGTTTGCGGTTGGGGTTCTGTGGTGCTGCTGCTACTTGTTGAAGAGGTGTGGCCACTGTGTAGTTCTTGATAGTCTTCTGTTTCTTCTTCTGATGGTGGTGGGGTTTCTTGGAAGACTCAGCTTTGTTCTTACTGGGTTCAGCCTCCTTCTTTAGGACTCCAGAGGCTACCATGAGATCAGTGAGTTTCCCAGATAGTCTCACTGCAGATTCGACAGTGGTAGGGTTGGCTGAAACAACCATGCCCTGAATCCAGGCAGGAAGTCCACCCACATATCTGTCTATCCTTTTCTCCAATGTTGGTACCATGTCAGGTACCAAAGCAACCAACTCATGGTAACGAGTTGTATACCCCATGTGATCAGCCCCCTTCATCACATGATTGGATAGTTCAACCTCCAACTTCTGCAACTCGTTCTTAGGGCAGAACTCTGTTCGCAGCAGTGTCTTGAAATCTTCCCATGGCATGGCCATGGCTTCTTCTCTTCCTCGGGCATTGATCTGACCGTTCCACCAGGTCAGAGCTCGTTTGTTGAATGTTCCAGCTGAGTAACGGACCTTGTGTTGTTCAGGGCAGCTGCAGAGATCCAAAGTTGTCTCGATCTTCTCAATCCATTGAATTAATCCAACGGCGCCTTCAGACCCACTGAAACTGGGTGGTTTACATCCTACAAATGACTTGTAGGAGTAATGGGATGTACCTCCAGAATTTCCACTGGCTTCTCCTGATGAGTTGCCAGTGTTGTTGATTTCATTACGAAGACGAAGGAACATCTCCGGTATGGCTTCTTTCATCTGATTTGTCATCTGGCTACTCAGTAACGTCACCAGGGCGATAGTAGCGAGATCCAAAGTCGGTGTTGTGCCTGAACCAGATGCTTGAGTAATCAATGGAGGAGGGGGAGGAGGAGGTGGTGAATCATTCGGCGACGGTGTGGAGGAGTGTGGAGCCAAGTCTTGTGGTGGTAGAGGTAACAAGGGAGGTTGTCTTCGCGGCGGCATTCTGATCATAACAAATAAAGTCATCGGTTAGTGTAATGATCAAATACAGAAGACAGTATGCAAATAAGCCTTAAATCCTATGTTCTCTACATGCAGGGTCCCTAGGTTATAGTCTAGGCCAAACCGTTTAAATAAGTGACCTATATTTCTCTATAACCATGGCTCTGATACCAATCTGTCACACCCCGAGCCGGCGGGGTAGGATCGGATTTCCCCGTCGGGCGGAAGGTTCCCGGGGCGCGATATCGTGAATGATAATCAAGGTGATCAGATTGTTTACAATGCACATGATATAAATGAGAAATGCTAAATAGATTAGAATTACAAAGTTAAATTACATCCGTATCGTTCATAATTTAACAATGTAAATCAAATCATAAACATCATAAAATATCTATCTTGTAACTGCACAAGATATACAAAATAATTGTATGATGATGTTCCAAAAATATGCAGGTCCAAAAATACTAAGTCTTCTATCTGAAGTCCTAGTCCAAAAGCATAAGCTTCCTAGTTGACCTGTTCGTCACCTGAGAAGTCATGCAAAAATAAAATCAAGACATGGTTGGTGAGTTCATATAGTTTAAGTATTTAAAATGATTTGAAAACCTCCTTTGGTAAAGACCCTAACCTCATTAACACCACATGTAATATCCACATCGGTATGCTTATATATAGCGCATATGTAAGGGACAAGCCCTAGCCAACATCCCACCACATACTAATATGCATATGACACTGCTGTTAATGATGATTAAGCATTTTTACCCTTAACACAATCCCAATAGTTCTTCTGTTTATTGTCCCTGTCATTACAATCATTTGAAACCCCTGTTGATTTCATAAGTTCGTCACACAATATGATCAACCATACAATTGTATAAACAGTCATAAATGCTTAATTAAATAAATAAGTAAACATTTAATAAAATCTAAGTCCTTATGATTGGGGCCTTTGGTCATACTCGAGTAGACTAGTCTGTCAATCAAGGTACTTAGTAGTTAGGGAATCTGTAAATATCCTCAAACATACGACCTACAAGTCAAACGGTCTGGCTAGGACTTCTTGAAATGTAGGATTTCATGTTTCGTCTGTTTTGGCGTATGTTATCTCTGATATTTCCCAGGCTTTCCCTTGAAAATGATTTATTGATTCGTCTGATTTTGTTCCAAGATGTACTTGATTAGTTGATCATAGAATACAAGATTCATTGATCGATTGTACACTTGATTCATTGTTCAACAAATACTTGATTTGTAGAACATTGAATATTGTCTTTGCAAAGATTGTTTCGTTTGATTCGTTTGAAATCCCACACTTGTTTCGTCAAAATGTTTCATATGATTCGTTGAACTCACCCACTTGATTTGTCAAAAATGTTCCGTTTGATTCATTGAAAACACCCATTTGATCCGTCAAAATGTTTCGTTTGATTCCTTGAACTCACACACTTGTTTTGTCAAAATGTCTAGTTTGATTCGTTTGAAATGTTTTGATTTGTTGAAATGTTTAGTTTAACTTGATTATTCACTTAATTTATAAGTAAATCAGTTAGTAAACCTGCATAAAACCTTCCTAGACATGGTCTAGGATAACATTTATATATATGTAAAACATATAAATTTGAAGGCATTTAAGTAAACAATTTAAATAAACAGTTTACGCATGCTCCTCAGCCCCGCGTTTTAAAACAAAAATGTTGGAAAAGGGGCAATGAACTCACCTGTGTTGATGTCTAATGTACTATCACAGAATGCGCACTCTTGTTTGTGAGCTAAGTATCTTCGATTCCTGAGTTATTTTATAAGAATTCGAATATAATAAGTACGCGTAATAATCGTTGTGCCTAAGTTTGTGTCTTGTTGTGTGTGAGACTATGTGTCTTAGTACTATGTGTATCTAGAATGTAACCTAGCTTAACTACCCTTTTAGATCCCAAATCCCATAGTTAATCACAACTTACTTTTAAATTTTACGAAAATCGGGCAGAGTTTCCTTTGTTTTTAGTCCAAATCCAGACAATTTATATTGTCTATTTTACAACCAAATCCCAATCAATTATAATAAAACTAACTTTTATAACTATATAACTTTAAACAAAACCAATTACTTGAACTTGCTATGGGTTGCGTGTTGACAACATAAGGGCAAACAACCCATTCTTAGTTTGTCTCTTTGTTTTGATCATTAAAATCCCTAGTATTTCAATCCTATTGACTTCATAAAACCCATTTTTATATGTTTGAAAAGTGTAAGATATCTTTTGTTTTGAAAATCCTTAGTATCGATATGTTTGAAATCGGTTAACACCCCAAATGGTCACTTTGAACCATTATCGGTGTTAACGTATTAATCCCATTGTTTTACTTAACAAATTCAAGGGTTTTAATCCCAATTGGTTGTTAAAACATATGTTATGGGTTAAGAGAGTTTGGGACGGTGTTTGTTTTGACAAAAAGTTAGTGTAGATGGCATTGAATAACGATTAACACTACAAAACCCAAGTAGCTTCCTTAGCCGACACCACTATGTTCAAATCAGCCCTATGACTTTATTTCTAAGTGTTTTGAGATGGTTCCAAGCTTTAAATACTTGTAAGACATTAAACTAAATAATATCGAAAGCTCAAGACAAAATCGATGGTGGCTGGTGGTTAACATCGATGAAACAGCCCCATATTTCCTTCAATATGGCAGCATCGATGATTTGCGTTTGGAAGCCCCTTTTGACCCATTTAAAGTCCGAACCAATGAAACTTGTCTTGATGAAAGTTGTTCCTAACATATTGAACTAGTATTCTGGAAAGTTTCGTGAGTTAAATTGAACGTTTGCTATGTTAAAAGTACAAAGATACAGGCTGGGCAGAATCTGCCGATACCATCAGCATCATCCAGCCCCTAGTGCAGCCCCTTTGAACTCCATTTCTTTGCCAATATCAGCCCCAAATCGAATTTAAACTCACCCAAACATAAATCTAATGGAATCATTAACATCCTAGTTCGTTTTTGTGCAAATCTTATGGGTTTAGAAGGCTGAAATTCGGCTCACATGTTAAGAACTCGCCGGAACAGTAACAGCAATTTAAAACAGCTCGTTTGAGCTTGTTTTCGCCTCAAATTCGCTGCTATTTGTTCCAAACTTCATTCCATTATGTTCCTAACCTTCTTAGGTCTATTTTTGTGCAAGCCCTAAGCATTTAAAAGTCTGAAACGAGCTGAAATGTTCAGGTCGTTCGAACAAGATGATGAATAGTATAAGTAACTGAAAATCAGTGATTTCTCACTCAATTTTACCTCGTTTTTGGCGATTCAAAGCACTATTTCTTCATCTCTTCATGATCTACATGTTTCTAGAGTAGTTTTAGTGTTTATCCTACTGATTTGAAGTGATAGAAACGAGTTTTGAAGCATACCTCACGTGAATAGTAGAAAACCCTCTTCTGCAGTGTTTTCTTTCAAAAACTGCGACGAGCTCGGTCCGTTTCAGCTCCGATACCTTGTACTTTCAGCTTCCCCTCATCGATACGGTCGTTTCGATATATTATTTGCGCGATTTGGTTAAGAAACGAAGAAGTTATGGTGATTTGAAGTGGTGGTGGTATGGTGGTGACGGGATTTCGAATTTGAAGAAGAAAGAGGTGTGGGAGCTGCAATTTTGGGAAGGGAAGAAATGAGTTTTTTGGGTTTAAATAGCCCGGGTATGTTCGGGCGTGTTCGGTCCCGCTCAGTTTCGGTTTCGCGCGTCGTTTTTGTTCGTTTTCGCAACGAAATAATACGATTTTAAAATAGAGTTTTCCATTTTAAAATAAGTTGTAATTCCTAATACATTAACTAATTATCTTTTATTTATTTTAAAATTTCAGAAATATTAAATTGACTGTTTAAATCAAATCGTACGGTCGTCGCGCGTATCCGTTCGAATCGTCACCCGTACGAATACGACGATAACTATACTTTTCAATATTGTTTTCTAATTATCGGATATCATTTAGAACGTTAAACCATCAGATTTATTCGCACAGATCGTCATCTATACGAATAACACGTCAGTTTAGCATTCACATCACGAAATCCGTGTGTTTTGTTCTGTAAAGCCTCACATACGTTTATACATAATATAATCCTAACAATTAATCACATGATGGTTCTGTCTTGTCAAATAATTATCTGACTCAAGAACCATTGTTCTGAACTTATTTCTGTTTACTGTTTCTGAAATTGTCTATGAACACCCAGAATGATAATGATAAATGATGTGAATAATAAAACGTACTGAAATGTATATGATTCGTACCTGTTTACTGTTCATGCTACTGTTTAAGATCACTGTTCCGGTGACGGTTCCGGCACTGATGTTACATACAGTCTCCCTTTGTTAGAGAAATTTCGTCCCGAAATTTAAGACTCGTTATTCGGTACGACTTCCTCGGCAAAGAGTTGGGGATACTTGTTCCTCATGTGATCTTCACGTTCCCAAGTAAACTCGGGTCCGCGCCTTGAGTTCCAACGAACTTTAACTATAGGAATACGGCTTCGCCTCAGTTTCTTGACTTTGCGATCCATGATTTCTAACGGTTCTTCAACAAAGCGTAAGTTTTCATCCAATTGAATTTCTTCAACTGGTATGATAAGAGTTTCATCAGGTAAGCATTTCTTCAAGTTTGAGACGTTAAACACGTCATGTACACCACTAAGTTCATCCGGTAAGCTCAATCTGTACGCCACAGGACCAATACGTTCGATGATCTCGAACGGTCCCACGTATCGTGGTGTTAATTTGCCTTTCTTTGCAAAACGAACTACACCTTTCCATGGGGATACCTTCAACATGACACGGTCTCCCACTTGAAATTCCAACGGCTTGCTCCGTTTATCGGCATAGCTCTTTTGTCTGCTTCGTGTTGCTTGTAACCTTTGTTGTATCTGAGCAATCTTGTCTGTAGTTTCTTGGATAAGTTCTGGCCCCGTGATACGATTGTCTCCCACTTCTGACCAACAAATCGGTGACCGACATTTTCGACCATAAAGGGCCTCGAATGGGGCACAACCAATGCTGCTGTGATAACTGTTATTGTAGGAGAACTCGATTAGTGGCAAGTGAGAGTCCCAATTACCACCAAAGTCTAGAACACAAGTTCTTAACATGTCCTCCAGGGTTTGAATAGTACGTTCGCTTTGACCATCCGTTTGTGGATGATAAGCTGCACTCAAGTTTAATTGCGTCCCCAGAGATTTCTGCAATGACTGCCAGAACCTTGATGTGAATCTGCTATCGCGATCCGAAATGATAGACAATGGCACACCATGGC
Organism: Mikania micrantha; assembly: GCA_009363875.1. NCBI lineage: Eukaryota > Viridiplantae > Streptophyta > Magnoliopsida > Asterales > Asteraceae > Mikania > Mikania micrantha. Next base: position 30,101,508 of record CM018689.1, read on the forward strand.
GTACCACTATCTCATTGATGTAAAGCTTTGCTAGTTTATCCATCGAGTAAGTTTCTCGCATCGGCAAGAAATGAGCAGACTTGGTTAATCGATCGATGATAACCCAAATGGTGTCGTGTCCACTGGAAGTGTGGGGTAGCTTGGTAACAAAGTCCATAGCTATCTGTTCCCACTTCCAAAGTGGAATTTCAGGCTGTTCCAGTAAACCAGATGGTTTCTGGTGTTCTGCCTTCACCTTAGCACACGTAAGGCATCGACCAACATACTCAGCTATGTCTTTCTTCATACCCGGCCACCAATAGTATGCACGTAAGTCTTGGTACATTTTATCAGCACCGGGATGCACAGAGTACTTGGTCTTGTGTGCTTCATCAAAAATAAGTTTCCTTAACTCTTCTACTGTAGGAATCCAGATACGATCCTTGAAGTAAACAAGTCCATCGGGTTTTCTTTCCAAATGTTTCTCCACACCACAATCAAGTTCTTTCTTCAAGTTTTCACGTTCAATAACTTCCTGTTGTGCTTGTATGATATTGTCGTGTAAGCTTGTCTGCACAGTCATTCCCATTGCTCTGACGTGCAAAGGTTTGACTCGTTCCTTCCGGCTCAAAGCATCAGCTACAACGTTTTCCTTGCCCGGATGGTACTTGATTACATAGTCATAGTCATTCAGAAGCTCAACCCAACGTCGCTGTCGCATGTTGAGTTCCTTCTGATCGAATATGTGTTGCAGACTTTTATGATCAGTGAATATGGTACACTTGGTGCCATATAGGTAATGTCTCCATATCTTTAAGGCAAATATCACCGCTCCCAATTCCAGATCATGGGTAGTGTAGTTCTTCTCATGAATCTTTAATTGCCTCGAAGCGTACGCAATGACTTTGTCCCGCTGCATAAGTACACAGCCAAGTCCCTGATGGGATGCATCACAATACACAACAAAGTCATCACAACCATCTGGAAGAGATAAGATTGGAGCATCACATAACTTCTGCTTCAAAGTCTGAAAGGCTTCTTCTTGCTTCTGTTCCCAAACAAACGGCTCGCTCTTCTGTGTCAACTTTGTGAGTGGCAGAGCTATCTTAGAAAAGTTCGAGATGAACCTTCTGTAATAGCCTGCTAAGCCTACGAAAGAACGTATCTCCGTAGGTGTCTTTGGAGTGTCCCAATATTTTATTGCCTCGATCTTGGCAGGATCAACATGTATTCCCTCTCTGTTAACAACATGGCCTAGGAATTGAACCTCTTTTAACCAGAACTCACACTTAGAGAATTTGGCATAGAGCTTCTCTTCCTTTAACAGTTCCAAGATCGTTCTAAGATGTTGTTCGTGTTCTGCTTTGCTTTTAGAATAGATCAATATGTCATCAATCAAAACAATAACAAATTGATCCAAATACGGCTTACACACACGGTTCATGAGATCCATGAAAACCGCAGGTGCATTCGTCAAACCAAAAGGCATCACCATGAACTCGTAATGCCCATATCTGGTACGAAACGCCGTCTTCGGTATGTCTTCATCTTGTACTCTGAGCTGATGGTATCCAGAACGCAGATCGATCTTCGAAAAGTATTGAGCTCCTTGCAATTGATCAAACAAATCATCAATCCTCGGTAATGGATACCGATTCTTGATGGTTAGTTTGTTTAACTCCCTGTAATCTATGCACATATGAAAAGATCCATCCTTCTTTTTCACAAACAAAACCGGAGCTCCCCAAGGTGAGTAGGTCGGTCGGATGAAACCTTTATCAAGTAGTTCCTGTAGTTGGTTGGATAGTTCCTGCATCTCCGAAGGTGCTAACCTATAAGGAGATTTAGCAACAGGTGTTGCTCCAGGAATCAGGTCAATATGAAACTCTACCGGTCGCACAGGTGGCAAACCAGGTAGATCTTTTGGAAACACTTCTGGGTATTCCTTTACTATCGGCACGTCTTGTATTGTTTTCTTGTCTTTCTCTTTCTCCACCACATGAGCCAAGAAAGCTATGCACTTCTTTTGCAGACACTTACGCACTTTTATGCATGATATGATCTTTACATTTCGTCTTGCTTGATCCCCACGAACTTCCAATACACGATCATCCGTTACTGGAATCCGAAGTAGCTTCTCGGAACAGATGACTTCAACTCGATTGAGTGAGAGCCAATCCATCCCCACGATGATATCGAAACTGCCCAACTCCATCGGCAACAAGTCGATGGTAAATGTGTGATCTACGAGTGTAAGTGGGCAGTTCCTAAGTATAGTGCTAACTGTAACTTGCTTTCCGTTCGCTACTTCGATAATGTAAGGGGAGTCTAAAGTTTCCTCATTTAGTCTAAGTTGTAGTGCAAAATCAGATGAAATAAAACTCTGGTCTGCACCAGTATCAAATAGTATAGATGCATAAGAGTCATGTAAAAGAAATGTACCAGTGACCACATTAGGGTCTTGGCGTGCGGCATTGGCTCCAATGACAAAAGCTCGTCCTCTAGGTGCTTGTGCTCCTGGTTGCACCCTCTTAGGACAGTTGCGGGAGAAGTGACCTGTTTCCCCGCAGGTGTAGCATCCCCTGTTGTTGTTGTTGTTGTTGACTGGATTCTGTGGTGGAGGTGGAGGTAGTGCTCTGGCTGCAGTGTTGGTTGCCTGATTTACAGCAACTCGGCACTTAGTAACCCAGTGGCCAAACCTACCACAATTAGTGCACTTCCTACATTGAGCACCAGGAGGGTGATGATACTTGCAGTGTGTGCACTGAGGATGTTCTCCTCCATATCCCCTTGTAGCAGGATTGACAGGTGCTGCAGGTTCCTGTCTCAAAGGGGTAACAGCTGCATAGTTCTTGATGACTTTTTGTTTCTTCTTCTGGTGGTACTCGGATTTCTTTGATGTGGTTTCTTTGGACTTCCCCGTGTCGTCTTTCAGAACTCCCGACTTCACCATCACATTGGTGAGCTTAGCAGAAAGGGAGATAGCAGACTCCAGGGTAGCAGGATAAGCAGCCAGCACAATGCTTTGGATACAAGAAGGTAGTCCCGCTACATAGCGATCAATCACTTTTCCAGTGTTGGTACCATCTCTGGTACCAAAGCTACCAACTCATGGTAGCGAGTGGTGAAAGTCATATGGTCTGTTCCCTTCATAACATGGTTTGAGAGCTCGATCTCCAACTGTTGCAGTTCGTGTTTCGGGCAAAATTCATTCCTCAAAAGAAGCTTAAATTCAGCCCAAGGCATTGCCATCGCCTCTTCTCTTCCCTTGGCTCTAATCTGAGCATTCCACCATGTCAGTGCTCGCTTGCTGAAAGAACCAGCTGCATAGCAAACTTTATGGTGTTCTGGACAACTGCTAATGTCCAGAGTGTTCTCCATCTTTTCTAGCCATTGGATTAATCCAACAGCTCCTTCAACTCCAGTAAAACTTGGGGGTTTGCATCCTACAAAGGATTTGTAGGAGTAGTCAGAAGTATGGCTAGTGTTTCCACTAACCTCCCCGGTAGTATGGCCAGAAGTGGGGTCATGTCCTTGAATCCGATTTATCATCTCAGGGATGACATCTTTCAGTTGACTTGTCAGTTGAGTACTCAGCAGTGTCGCCAAAGCGATAGTAGTAGAATCTAGTGTCTGAGCATTGCCTGAACCTGGAGGTGGAGAATGCGGAGGAGGAGGTGGCGGTGGTGAATCTAGGAGTCGAAGAGTGAGATGCAGAGACTTGTGGGGTAGGTTGTTTTCTCGGCGGCATTCTGATCATAACAAAAAGAATTTGGTTAGTGCAGTGATCGAACGTAGAAAACATAATGCAAGCTTAAGTCTTAAGTTCTCTACATGAGGGTCCCTAAGTTATAGTCTAGGCCAAACCGTTTAAGTAGATGACCTATTATTCTCTATAACCTTGAGCTCTGATACCAATCTATCACACCTCGAGCCGGCGGGGTTGGATCGGAGTCCCCGTCGGGCGGAAGGTTCCCGGGGCGTGAAATCGTGGGTGATAATCATGATGATCAGATTGTTTACATAGCATCAATGTTTAAGAATAACTAAAGCACAATCAAACGATAACTAGGATTACAAAGTTAAAATACATTATCAAGGTTTTGCAATTTAACTAAGTAAACCTAATCAAACGAATCAAATGTTTATATCTTGTATATGTACAAGATATCAAAAGTAATAAGTATCATCACAAAAGATGTGCTTCCCAAAAATCTACTAGGTCCTCTATCTGGGCCGCCTAGTATGCAATTCCAAGAGCTTAAATTTAAACCTGTTCTTCACCTGAGAAAGCATGTAAAAAGATCAAGTCAACACAACGGTTGGTGAGTTCATAAAGTTTATAAGTTTAAAAAAATAGTTTCACAAGCCTCCTTCGGTAAAACCTTAACCTCATTAACTCCACATGTAATATCCAAGTCGGTATGCTTATATATAGGGCATATATAAGGGAACAAGCCCTAGCCAACATCCCACCACATACTAACCCAGATATGACATTGTTGTTAATAATAATTAAGCATTTTACCTACCAATCAATTCAATCCTCATCAAAGCTTTTGTTATCTGTTTCAAAGTTTTCATGTCTATTGTATTCATAAGTGTTAATTTCTCATCATGTTTATCAAGCATCATAGATTCACACACACATAGTTTAGCAATTACATACCTCCTATAAGCAGACAAAAGCTCTGGAATACCAGAAGTTTAACAATTACATGTCTCTTATATAGATAATAGCTAAGCATCCATTATGTTCATGTTTAGCATTTACATACCTCTTATAAGCCGACAAAAGCTCTGGACTACCAGAAGTTTAGCAATTACATGTCCCTTATAACCAGGTAATAGCCTAGTAACGTTACGTTTATGTTTAGCATTTACATACCTCATATAAGCCGACACAAGCTCTGGAATACCAGAAGTTTAGCAATTACATGTCCCTTATAACCAGGTAATAGCCTAGAATCGATACTTTCATGTTTAGCCTTTACATACCTCATATAAGCCGACAAAAGCTCTGGAATACCAGAAGTTTAGCAATTACATGTCCCTTATAACCAGGTAATAGCTGAGTATCATTATGTTTATGTTTTTACATGTATCTCACCCCATAGGTACAAGCTCTGGAATACCAGAAGTTTAGCAATTACGTAGACTATGGTTAGATACATGTACAATGTTTCATGCGCAAGTAATAGTTTCCAAGCATAAAGTTTCAAGTGTTCACTCATTGATTCGTCATGTATATCATATGTTTATTTCAAGTCTCATATACAGCACATAGTCTCATAGTATCAAATCTCATATATAAGTATCAAGTCTCATGTAATAGCATCAAGTTTCATGTAATCGGATCAAGTCTCATGTAATAGTATTCAGTCTCATGTAATAGCATCAAGTTTCATGTAATCGGATCAAGTCTCATGTAATAGCATTAAGTCTCATGTAATAGCATCAAATCTCATAAGTCTTACGAGTATCCAACAATTGATTTTAAGCATCAAGCTTAAAGTATAAGTTTCCAATCATAAGTAATCATGTTTATGTTTAAAGCATTAAGTAACATTTCAACAAAAATTTTTAACATGCTTCTCAGTCCCGAAGTAAAACAAATAAGTTTGAAAGGGGACAATGAACTCACCTGGTAGTAGTAGTGGTTGTCTAAGTAATCAAAGAATGCACGCGCTCGTTGTTGTTGTATTCACAATCCTGTGTTTGATTTGTTTGGGTTCACATTATTAACATTAGTATATGTTTAATAGTTGTGACAAGAACCGTGCAATCCGACTAAGTGTCCTAAAACCCACTAATGAGTTACTAGGTTTATTAATACAAAGTTTCATGATATTATCTCTAATAAACCCTTAACCATTAGCTTACTTGATGTGAATCAAGCTTGAATTAAAATAATACATTTTTCTAACTTATTAGAAATATAAAGTTTTAAACTTTCATGTTTCATTTATAAAATTGTTACACTTATTTTATATAAAAAGGTGTTTTATTAACAACTTCATTATTTATAAAAACAACTTATTAACATGATATTAATTAAAATGTTTTTAACAAAAAGTTATGTTAAATTTATAAAACTAAGTTAAGATCATCCCATCTCTTTTAACACTTAATAATCTTAACCTTCTTAACTTGTTTGAATCCTCTTGGTCACCTTATTGACTTCCATTTGTTATCCAATTCATGTTTTATCAAGAAACATTTAATCTCTAAATTTTAAGTGATTAAAATATGTGATAGATATTGTTGATGGGTCATAGGATTTATAACTATTGAGTAAACCCTACTAGACTCCAACCGATACTATGCACTCTTTTGTGGTCCGACTTTCTTAAACATGTTGTTAAGTTACCTGAACCAACCTAACCATGTTATTGTCATAAGTGTAAATGTTGATATTTGTATTTTATGACCCTTAAGGGTTAATATTAATGACAAAACAAATGATCGACTAACACCTCATTTAACCCTCTTAGTATTATCTTGTTTAGTTTGTTCCAACTAAGTTTTAAACTAGCTGGGTCCATCTAAGAGATTAATATAAATTTCCTCCATTTAATATTGTCACTAGCTGATATCATCAACATAAAAAAAATGTCGATGCCCAGCCAAGAATTTCATTGGAGGTCCTTGTTGGTGGTATTCACCCCTGTACACATTTTCTAGCCCATTTATGCTTATTATCAACATGTTTTTCTGTTCCAATTCACGTGGATAGCACTAGAAGAATAAGATCAACGAGAGGCTGGGTAGTATTGACCCATAATTGTGTCCATACTAAGCTGGAACTTCACTCTTTGCACCGACAAATCCGTATTATCGATGCTCGACTTACCATCAATACTATTGACCTTACCCTTGGTAATACTGATGGTTATTAATTCCAGCTCCCTTGGACCTGCTCAAACCTGCCAAGTTCGATCATTCCCAGCTGCTTAACTCACCTTAAAGTCAGAAAATCAACCTGAATTTGGCTGTCACACCAGCCCGTTGATACTACAAGTTCGATGAGTTCTCCCATCGATATTGCCTCAGTTCAGCTCTCCCAACCTCTTTCGAGCCTTCTAACCATTAATCTAACATGTTTTTGATGTTCCTAAGCAGGTTTTGTGCGCATCTAAAAGATCTAAGGTGATGAAAACTGGTTTAAAGTTCATACCTGCTGAATGAAGAAAACCAATTCCAGCAGCAACTTCTCTCTAAGATTCCGGCCGATTTAGCTCGAAATAGCTCCGATCCCTTGTACTTCTAGCTTCCTCTCGTCGACACGGTCGTTTCGATATATTATACGCGCGATTTGGTTAAGAAACGAAGAAGTTATGGGTGTTTTAATGGTGATTTCTAATGGAAAACGTGAAAACCGAGATTTAGAGTGAGAGAGAGAGGATTTCTTGCTAGAATGAAGAAGATGAAGATAATAAATGGGTTTTTATACCCCGAGTGGTTCCTCGTGTGTTCGGTCTCGCTCGGTGTCGGTTTCGCGTATTTTTACGCGCGTTTTATTACGGTTGCATAGTTAAATTTTTAGATTGAAATTTAGTTTTTTTTTGATTATTTTTGATGAGTTTCAAAATTGTAAATCGTAAAATATTATATTTTACTTACTTTTACTGTTTCGTTCGGGATCAGACTGTTAAACCTCGTTATTTAACGTTAATTTCGCATAGTTTAACAAAAGTAGTTTAACTTAAATCTTTTTAAGTGGGATTTACTAATAAATATTATTTTTAATTTATGTTTATTATTTTAACGTTCGTAATTGTTTTCGTTTTCGTTTTCGTTTCGTTAGAACGCGTCGCCATCGCGCGTATTCGTTCGAATCGTCATTCGAACGAACACGACGATGGTTTGGCTTTCCAACTTTTGTTTTCTACTTTTCAGTCATTATTTCAGAACGTTAAACCCTCAGAATCATTCGTACAGATCGTCACCTACACGAGTAATTCGTCTGTTTAGCATTCCGTAACAACAACCGACATGGTTTCGTTTTGTTTAACCTCACATTCGTTTATACATAATAGCATCATATCAAGTATCTATGTTTCAATTATGTGTTGTCTGATATGTTTCTGACTATTAAACCCTAGGGTTTTAATCAGATTTCAGACAATCGTATAATAGTTTCGTATCAAGTATAATGTATCAATAGCATAAACATAGTTTCACGTAATGTGTACCTGAGTTACTGTTCAAGTTTACTGTTGCGATCACTGTTCCGGCACGCGTCCGACACTGATGTTACACAACCCGTGTAATACACATGATTTTACCTAGTTTTTTAATAAATCAAAATGTTTGAGGGACATATGGCACAATTCTAGGCCATCTAACAAATTTTTTCCCCCAAAAAACTAAACCAGTGTATTTTCACACGCGGATCCTTTTCCAGATCTTATTATCCTACCGTATTTTATTTCTAAACCGACGTCCTTTATTTCCATTCCCTCATTCAAAGAAGGTTTTGGAAGAAACCCTCCCACCGCCTCATCCTTATACGGTAATTTCTTCCTTTGATCTTCTTGTGATTTTTTTTCTTGCAATCTTTGATTTTGTTTTAATGCTCTCATATGCTTTGAAATCGTTTATTTTTACCATTTCATCAGATCGTATCATCGAATCGTCACTCAAATGAACACGACGATGGTTTTTACTTTCTGATTTGGTATTCTACTCTTCAGATATCATTCAGAACGTTAAACCCACATATATGTTTGTGTGAATCATCACCCACACAAACACGCTGTCAGTTTATTATTCGTAAATGATATTGAATTATTGTTTTGGATTTGGCATTCTCACAGACGGACACACTAAGTCTAACTGTTTTACCATTGTTTTCACTGATTTCCCATTGTTTTCTCATTGAATTGTTGGCTATCAGAATCCTGTTATTTGTGGGAATCAGATCACAACCGAATTGTTATTGCCATTTGTTATCACAATTGTTTATTGTTTCACATGAAATGTTATATGTTTTGATTCCAATTTTCATTGAAACACATATAACTGTTATAAGTTTCACATAAATGTTATCAAAGATGCAAATGAATCGATATCTGATTTAAACATGTTGAAGGGGTTATTGCAAAAGAATCTCAATCCTTTGTTTAAGGTATCGTTTTATCATTATTTAGTTGATTGATTGATTATTTGTAGGACTTTGACATGTTATGAATTCTCATGTTTGACTTCTGAGTTTGAGTTTTCGGTTCTTTAGGTTTCTAATTTGCATCACTTCCTAGGACAACAAACAAGTTAATGAGGAGGGTTTTGAGACAACAAGTTGACTCAAATTGGTCAAAACTACAAATTGTGATTTTTTTTGGTGGCAAAAATTATTGATTTATCAAGACGAACAGCTTACAAACAAAATGTCTAATGTTGTGTACAAGGAAGTGTTTACAAAATTGTAAATTTTAATTGTCTTCTTATTTTATAATTTTTATATATTCTTTTCATTTGAATTGTAATTTTTTGATACAATCTCGTGTGGTACAAGGGTCAATAGGCTAGTTTCTGCTAAATCTCGATCTGCTCTGAAGAAACAAGGGTATACCCCTCAACTTACATGCTATTTGAAACGTACAACTCTAATCACGTATTGCATCGCTTAGGTTCCAGGATTTATTATCAAGAATGTGAAATCAGTAGAAACCATTTTTGGCCTGTTACCTCATATATTACACTGCCGTCAACATCATAAACAAAAACCGTAGCGGTTTGACACAATCGGTTACCATCGTTAGGATTTGATCGTGATTGAAATATATTTCTCCGATCATCCTCGTGTTACTAATAAGGTAAAAACTTGTTCATCTTTATAATATAGATTCAAAACCAGAAATTATATGTTTTTTCTGTTCGAGTTAAATACGTATACACATACTTGTATATATATATATATATATATATATTCTCCATGGAAGCTTTCAAAAAAACTATAGAGAAGATGAGCTAGGGAATTTTATGTTAAATATTAAGCACATAAAACTAAATCATTAATGTAATATGGGTACAACCTGTTAAGGCTTGGGTAGTAAAGAGAATGGGACGCGAGTTCTAATATTGCCCGACGCACCATTGCCTCTTTTTGGTTTTTGAGCCTCCATACAAATCTGATAATTCAGTTAAACATATAAAAATCAAGAATCTGAATTAACCTATATACATTTTGAAACTAATTGAACAGTAATAATAATATTCTAATATTTTAATTCCAAAAATACCCTCCTACATAATTACTACATATACAAAGTTCATATGCAATCACTGCATATGAACAATACAAATATTATAATAATAATAATTAATATAACAATTTATTAATAATAAATTTACAAATATTATAATAATAATAATAATTAATATAATAAAAAACCTTACCCAGTATAATAATAATAATTAATATAACACTAATAATTAAATAGTATTAATAATAATATTTCTATTTAAATTATGATAAATTAATTTAATAATACTAATATTTAACAATTAATTAATGTTAATAATCATTTAATAATAAAGTTTAAAGAATAAACAATTATATAATTAAATACTATTATACAATTAAATAATTTAAATATTTAAATATTAATAATAATTATACTAATAATAAGTATTATTAATAATTAAATAATACTATTTAAACTTAATAATCATATTTATATAATATATTAACAATTAAATATTAAAATTATTGTAATATAATCTGTTATGTTGTAACAGACACATTTGTCAAAAGGTATGCACATCCAAAAGTTACTAGGTCCTCTAAACTGGGTACCCTAGTAAATATCCTGAGCTCCTAAAGCTTAATTCTGTTCGTCACATGATAAGACATGCAAAAAAATCAACTCAACACATGGTTGGTGAGTTCATATAGTTTTGTAATTGAAAATGATTTAAAGTATTTTGTCTTGACACACTTGTTACTAGAGTCTCAACCTTAAACCTCAGCATTGACATTATCCAATCAAGTCATGGGTGCTTATATATGGGGCATACGTAGGGTCAAGCCCAGCCGCTAGCCCACTGCATACTTGTCAGGACACGACTTTGCCATAAATGGAAATCAAGATTTCACCCTAACCCCAACACCATACTTGATTCTTTGAGTTCTCACCGTAGTTACGATTCACTCAACCTATCATTCCCATGATCCCACTATGAAAGTTGCCAAAATTTGTTTAGATTGTTTAACTAAATTAACAGTTAAACATGGCTATGTCATAATGATTGGGTCTAGGTCAACTCGAGTTACTCTAGTCTATTAACCAAATGATCTTAGTGGGTTAGTAAACACTGTAAATATCATCACACATGCGGCCCAAAACCAACAAGTCTAGCCAAGACTTCTTGAGTTGTGGGACTTCTTGATTCGTTCACACATGTTATCTTTGATATTTCCCAATTAGTCCACTAGAAAAAGTTAACCTGATTCGTACTGATTCGTTGAAAATGAGTACTTGATTCGTTGGAAAATGAGTATTTGATTCGTTAAAAATGAACACTTGATTCATTGAAAATATGTGTTTACTTTGATTCGTTGTAAATGAACACTTGATTTGTTGAAATGTATGTTTGATTCGCTGAAAACATGTACTTGAATTCACACCCATGATGTATCCATATGTAAATAATTTAATCTAACACATCAAATGTTAGTAATTAACTTGATAAGGAACCATTTTTATGAATTTATAGAGATATTATATGATATCATAAGTACATAGAATAATAGAATAAAAGTTGAAAGCATAACATACAAGTTATAATCATAAGAAAAGATGTAAGCATGCTTTTCAGCCCGCAGTTTTAAATTAAAATGATTAGAAAAGGGGAAAATGAATTCACTTTTGTGTTGTTGTATGATTGTGTCGATTCAAGAATATGCACACTCGTTGTTTATAGGTTGTGTGACTTCAACACCTGATTTCATTCATTTTTTGTTCTATATGTAAGTGTTCGTATTTGTTTCATGTTGTGTGCATGACTTAGTAATCAACTAGGTGATCTATCCTAGGTTTTGGTAAATTGCAAACCTTTTATGTGTAATATGTATTGCATTTACATTGTTGGGCTTTTACCCATAAGTAAATAAAGTTTGAACTTATGTTAAAAACATATGGTTATGATATTTTAATTGAATATTTTGTTAACTTACGCTCATGCATGTCATTATGTGTGGTTTTATAAATAGTTGTAATAATTTCTTCCAAAATATGTCCTTATTAACCTTCTAAACACATGATAATAAAACTTATGTTTAAGTTATAAAAACATTATGTTTTATACACTTAGTGTTGAGTTAATTATCATTTAGCCTAACCCAATCCATTCACTACCGAATCTCTTTATTCGATCCTTAAACTTGTTACATTTTCTTGTTTTGTTACTAAGTTTACTTGGATTAGGTTATGGAATTAGTATCGAAGGGTTGGCTGCTGGAGATGATAGTGTCGACATTGTTAGAATCGATGAAGCACTTTGTCGTTTCAAGTGAGACCCATCGATACTAATGGTATTGATTGTACCTTATACCCGATCCTAGAAAGCCTTTACACTGTTAATATCGACAGATTTATGGAGTAAAATACTTGGAGTGAGTTAATAAAGTAGTATCCACCAAATCCAAGTAGTATCAATGGTTCTATGATCTTCCAATAGATGGAGAAGCCAATAAAAACCCTTGTTGATACTAACAAGCTCGACACCTTGTTAGTATCGACACTAACAGCTCCTAAGTGAGTAGTATCGATGGGTTTCTGGCTCAAACTCCTTGGACTGGTCGACACTAGAAATATCGATGAGAGGTTGAGCTGTGGGGGCATCGAGCTTACTAAGTTCAATGAATATTGGTGTTGCACATTGAGAAGTCATCGATACTATTGTTCTTGATCCTTCTTGCGTCAATACTAATGTTTCTCTAGCCTTCTTATGTCGATACTATCATACCCAGCCCTTCAATCCTTATTCTAACGTAGTCCTAGTACCCTAGATTTATTCTTATGCCAATTTTATAAGATTTGATGGTTACAAGTTCAATGGGTTCAGTTTTTCTAAAACCCTAAACCCGAAACTTTGAGCTCATTTTTACCTTGATTTGGATGGTTTTAAGCTTAGATCCGTTGTAATTTCATGTTCTACATGTTGTGAGGATCGTTTTGACACCCAGATCTCCTGATTTGGACAAGAAATGAGGGATCTGAAGTTTGAATTCTAGAGAGAGAGAGAGAGAGAGAGCTTCGAAAATTATAGAGAGCGAGAATTTTGAGGCTGGTGGTTGAAGTCATAATGAAGACATTTAAGGCTTTTATAGCTTGCGTCATTACGCGCGTGTTCTGGTTCGTTCGGTTTTGTTTAAACACGTCGTTTCGTTAAATGGTATCAAATTTTGTAAAAGTAATTTTATTTAAATCTTTTTAGGTTTTAATTCCTAATAAATATTTTTAAATATCTTTTTATGATTTTTAAAGTTTCGAAACTGTTTATTTTAAATATTTCGTTGAATCATACGACGATGACTTCACTCTCCGATTTGGTTTTCTAGTTATTAAATTTCATTCAGAACATTAAACCCACATATATATTTGTGTGAATCGTCACCCACACAAATACGTTGTCAGTTTAATATTCACAAATGTTATCTGCTATTGTTTTGAATTTGATATCCTCACATACGTTCGTACTTACTAATACATTATCTGTTATTGATCCGTGTTGTCAGACACACATGCACCGTAAACTGTGGTTGTGTTCGTTGTGTTTAGTGCTCATTTTCCTTTAGATTTCGAGTTTTCCTTGATTTCACACATTGTTTCTAAATTGTTTCGCATTGCATTCTCATATGAGCATTAGAATTTATGATTCGTACACATGGTTGTTGTACAGTTCCTAATGGTTACATGTTGGTTGTCACATTCACCAATTCTATAAAGACACTTTTAGATAGCTACGCAAACTGTGAGTTATTCTCATACTTCCCTTTTTACTTTTGTAAACTTTGGGAATGTCACATATGTCTTATATCAAACTCAATTGTATTCATAGAGTCAAAACATGATGTTAATACTTAGTTTTGGTATATTGGTCTTAAGTGTTGTGTGAATTACTTGAATGATAGAACATGTGAAGACTTGGAATTCTTGTATGCATATTCATTATACACAAAAGTAGCCTAAGAATGGTTAGATACCTTCTTCGCTTAGACTTTGGTCTTTGTGCTAAAAAGGTGAAATGTGTGCATTTGCAAACTTGTATATTAACTAACTTAATTAAGGCTTTGTAAACCTTGATTTACAAGTTATGTTATGTTACATGTTTGAGGACAATTGTAAAGGACAAAATATAATGGGAAGAACTTGATTACTTATACATGTTGAATGACAAATACTTGTGATGAATTCTTTGGGTTTAGCATGTTTTCTAGAAAACTTGTATGAACATAGACTTAGGCTTTTTGCCACTTAAACTTGTGACATTTCGTTCTTTACTACAAGGTAATTTCCTATATTCATGAATTAACATTTTAATTAATTACATCATGATTGAATATGTATATACATGTGAATTTGTGTATATATGTAAGGAAATTACAAGATGAAACAAATCACAAATGACGTTGCGTAGAATTGCCGAATTACGCGAAATTTTTATAATAATGACCAAAAACCAGATTCAATGGCCCAAAACTAACTTAATATCAATTATATGATGAATTGAAGTGAAATAAGTGATAGCATAACGAAATCAAAGAATCCTTAAGGTCAATAAGTCAAATTGCGAAAATCTGCGGAAAGGCAATCCGGCATGCGTAATTGGCAAATTCATGACAACTTGAACTTCCTAATCACATTATAATCATAATGGGATGTAATTGGAAGCATGAAAATGATAATTGATCATTATTAGCAATTCCTGAAATTATACGCGAAAAGCCGAACAAACGATCGCGAAAATGGCAAAAATCAAACAAACCCTTGATTTGTTCTAACCCTATCCTATTGATCCATGTTTATCCCATTCTATCTGATTAAAATCAGATAATTATGAAGAAAATAAAATATCTAAACTTGGGAAACAAGTTGCACCCATATAAAACCAAAAATCTTGACTTAGTCAAGGTTTTCTACCACTTTCTTCCTTCCTCATCCTCTCAAACTCGACCAGGAGCTTCCTCATCACTTCTGGAACCTTAAACACCCTTCAAGCATCAGTTCTAATCAATTCCAAGTGATATCCAAGCCCAAGATCAAGTGGAACCAAGAATCAAGCTTCCAAATTAGGATTTTTGGTGGTTTTTCAAGCAAATCTCTCATCAAGTAAGTCTCTAACTCAATACTTGATTCTAATAGCTTCATATGACTTAAATAAACATGTTTGAATGATTGGTGAAGTTTGAAAATCATCGGATCTTGAAATCCCATGAAAAGGGCATTTTGGTCCAAAAAGTGGATTTTTCAAAGTTGTCCAAATTGAGATTTTTCTTCACAAAACATTAGATATATGTTAAAAACTAGGATCTGGAGATTTTGGCCCGGAAAAAGTGCGACGAAATTTGATTTGGCTCACAAAAACCTTGAATGGCTCACTGTTGCCCGGACGCGGCCCATGCGCGGACCCAGCGCGCCCCATCGATGCACGGGACGCGGCCCCTATTCCCGTCCATTCTCGGCCATTGCCGAGGAAATCCAAGTCGCGGCCAAGGCCAAGGCCAAGCCAAGGCCATGCGGCCAAGGCCAAGCGGCCAAGGCCAAGCGGCCAAGGCCAAGGCCAAGGCCACCGGTCAAGGCCACCACCACCGGCCACCAAGCCACCACCGAGCCACCGCCGCCAACCACCGGTCGCCGCCGCCTAGCCGCCGCCGCCGGCCATTGCCGGATTCCGGCCAATTTCCGGCAAGGTTGCCGCCGGCGGAATATTCCGGCGAATATTTCGGCAAAAAGGAATATTCCGGCAGAAACCCTGATTTTATCCGTTTTACGTTCTGAACTGCGTTTCACGCTCCGGTTCGCAATCCGACGATCCGTTTTCGATAAAAAGGACATATTTTGAATCGATTCCGCGTTCCGGACTCGATTTCGCGAACCGTTTTGCAATCCGGTAACCTGATTTTTGTCTGATTTCTGATTAACACTCCGGTTTCAATACAGAACTCAATTTAAGTATTGGTTTGCAATACGAAAACATATTTTCAATCGATTTTGCATTCCGGACTCGATTTCGTAAACCGTTTTTCAATCCGATGACCTGATTTTTGTCTGATTTCTGATTAACACTCCAGTTTCAACACATGACTAAATTTAATCATTGAAATTCAATATGAAAACATATTCTCAATCGAGTTCGCATTCCGAACTCGATTTTGCAATCAATTTCGTAATCCGAAAACCTGATTTTCAATCTAAAAGTCGATTAAGATTCTGGTTTTAACGACGGGATGCAATTATCATTAATTTACAAACAAATGAGTATAAGAACTCAATTACTAAACAGAATTAGTGATTTTGACATTACAAGTTAACTGATAACCTTATTACATTGATTCTCAATAAATAAGTGATTCGGAATCAGTTTGATGACTCGAATTACATTATTTTTGATATTAAATATCAAGGAATGTTCTGGTAATCCAAATTGGATACAAAGAACTTATAAAACCTTAATTATATGCAAAATTCAATTGAAGCTGTGTGTAACATTGCAACAACACCGGTGAGTTTCATAGACCCCCTTTTGAATGTTTTGTTTTCAAAAACTCGGGGATTTAATTACAATAACAATATGATTACGAATTACAGTTGTATACTTATATGATTTCATTACCCCTTTTCAAATCTTCGGATTTCTAAAACTCGGGGTTTGTATTACAATTACATTATGGTTACATGATTCAATTACAATGACATGATTATATGTTGCTTGTGCATTTCAACTCCTGTTGATGATTACATGAAAATTGTGCCATGCTATCGTAAAAGTCCTCACATAACAACTGTAACCAATAAACTCATGGATGAGCCGGATGATAACAATGATAGTACTATCGGGCTGACAACCCCATTCACGGGTAGATAGCGTCTACCCTTGTGTGAATGCCTGTTACCATTTATTACATTACAAGATAACAGCTTAATGCAACGATAGGCATTAAGAGTGAGGCTAAGGTCTTACCTTCGGGTATTACCGCCAATTACATTACAGTCACATAGGCTTTGGTTATGGATTTTCATGGTGAATCATAGTCATAAAGTTGTGTGTGCCTACATATTCAACATGTCATAGCATATCATATCACGTTATCATATCTATGAACTCACCAGCATCCTTGCTGATCTTTTATATTACAAAACCTTTTTCAGGGAGAAGGTAACAACTGCGAGAGTGAGGATGCACGATTACAAGACACGTTTAGTAACTTATAACTGGTTAATGTTGTTTTAGAATGTTGAAACTTAATGTATAATATTATAGTTATGATGTAATATATAGTGTGTATGGTTTGCCATGGATGTATGATACCAAAGTAACAATCAGTCACACCCATCTCTGCGACCTCACCATCAAGCTTCCGCGACACGATACAACAGTTACCGACTTCATACGTCATTCAGTGACTATATCAGGTAAAGTGAGAGATGGGGGTGTGACAGGTTGGTATCAGAGCGATGGTTATAGGGAATTAGGTTAATTGGAAACCTAGTCTATAACCTTACGCTCATATGAGTACACATAGAGTGTCAGGAGACACGCATTTTAGTTATACGCATAAGGTATGATGTCATATTTGCTGGTACTATTACTTAACGCTTGCAGTTTGTGAACGTTGTTCAAAACTTGTTACAGCTATGCCGAAGCCATTAAAGGATTATATTGTGGAAATTATACCAAGGGTTATACTAGATGATACCCCTTTGAGATCAAGCTCCTCGAATAATGAACCTAAACCTGATAATCAAATGCCTGTAGCATCCCGGGGGCAGTATCCAGGGTTTCATCGTATGTCCCTTCTCGTTCTCCTACTAGGACCCCACCAATGCCTGAGGACATTAGATGGCATAAATTCCACCCTAAGAAAATTTTCATTTCTGTAAATTCCCTTACTCCTAAACTTAGTATTAGGAGCAGAGAAGCCCACATGAGAATAGGATGGCTTCCTACTGGACAACTTGCATCTCGAGACCTCCCCCTCCTAACTTTGCAAGACACTCGTGAGCAACTGATGGGGACACACATGCGACTAGATGAGGCATATGAAACCATTCAACAGAACCGTTTCTCTTTGGAAACAGGCAAATGCAGCTCGACAGGGCTTGATGGAACATTCCATGCCTTGGAATCTGATTTCGTGTCATGAACCAGGAAGTTAACAGACCAGATAAAGGGTTCTTTAGGGCATCTGGGTACTATGGAAGCAAGTGCTGCAGCTTGGCGCCGTCTCTTTGATGATCGTATTCAGGGTTCAGTGAATACGATCGAGAGGTATCATGAAGAGTCATTAACTCAGTTGACAGGGTTGAACCAGTTATTGTTGGGTAATTCCTACTATTCATGAGTATGGGATATGGGAAATAGGGAAGATAGTTTTCCCAAAATTTTGTTAACCAGGTAATAGGAATTGGATAGGTTGTTGATGGGTGTGGTGCGTGTAGGTATGTGTATGAGGTGAGTGTGTGGGAGGTCTAAATGTCGGGTCTACTAATCGATAGGACCAATCGAATTATTTAATTACATATATACAAAACAATAATTAAAATGAGATGAGTTAGAATGATCAAGGAAAATAATTTGCAAATATGACTGGCCAGCATAATTGGAAATTACGACCGTGGGCATTCTAATAAATCTTAAAAACTAGGATAGAAAATAAGTAAAAACCAAAACAAGTTAAACCAAAGTAAATAATTATAAATCAAATGAAAGTAACAATTTCAGATGACGGACTACATGACAAGCACGTGAGATTACAATACATATTGATAACAGATTACAAGTGTATCAATTTCAAGTAACAAAAACAACACATTATGTATGATTACATGTACGGTTGTTTCAATTACTTAATGTGATGGATGTGATGTAATAGCGCAAGGACACGATCGTGGTATATCGAAGGGGTGGTGGGTTGGTGGCTGGGCATTATGCTCTACATATACCCTATACATAAACTACCTTCGATATATCGGGAAAGTGTCAGTGTGTGAAGGATTGTGAATACATGTGTTATGTAACAATTTCATGAATTCAATGACACCATGACCAGAATGTCAAATCAATTTTCTTGATATTACTATGCTAAAAATTCTTATATGAAAATAAGATAGCAAGTAATAATTCTATATCTTGATATGTATTACAGTTGATCTTAACTATATTCATGTTATTCATTTAGACTATGCCTCCTAGACGCGGACGACCACGTCGGAATAACATTGAATCAGAAAATAATAACAACCCCCCACCAGAAACAGTAAATGCTGGGGCTAATGCAACTACCGGTGGAACTGAAAACAATGACAATCTTCCACCAGAGACATCAAATGCCAACACAATTGCTGGGGGTCAAAATTTTACTGAAGCTGAAATGATTAGGATTTTTCGGGAGGAAGTGACTGCTGCAATTCCTAATTTTATAACTCAGTTTCAACAACGTATGTCTTCAGCTTCGGGTAGAAATAATAATAATGTTAATAACAATATTGGAGGTAACACCGAAGTACATGCTTCTGGATTTGATTGTACTAATCCTGAACCACCTCAACAAGGATGCACGTATAAGTACTTTGCATCCTGTAATCCACCCACTTTCTTTGGGAAAGAAGGAGCGTCTGGACTCCTAAAATGGGTGGAAGAAATGGAAACAACACTAAAAATTAGTCAATGCTTAGAGAAGCATCAAGTTCTATATGCAACATGTTCATTAAAAAGCCAAGCCCTCACTTGGTGGAACACCCAAGTGAGAACATTGGGAACATCAGTTGTTGATCAGATGACCTGGAATGAGTTCAAAACATTGATTACAGCTGAATACTGTCCCATGAATGTATTACAAAAACTAGAAGAAGAGTTTTGGAATCACTCCATGGTGGGAGCAGAACATCAGAGGTACACTGACCGATTTCATGAACTCACATGTTTGTTACCCCACATGTTTCCAACTGAGATTAAGCTTGTGGAAAAGTACATTAAAGGCCTAGTTCCACAAATTCGAAGCACAGTAATGGCTGCAGAGCATACTGATCTGAAGAAAACTATTATTTTAGCAGCTAAGCTTACCGATGAGGCGGTAAGGAGTGGAACTTTGGTTAAGAAAGGAAAAGCAAGTGACACTAATCTCAATAAATTTACAAGTGTCAGCAAATTCACTTCTGGTAACACTGGAAATGCTACTACCAGGAAACGTAAATGGCAGGATAAAGGAAAGCAAAAGATGCAGGAGGAAGGTAGTAAGGCTCCAACAGTTAAAAGCTATGGGGCAATTGTGCAAGAGAAGAAAGCATACCAAGGACCAGCACCAAAATGCACCAAATGTCCATTCCATCACCTAGGGCCATGCCCTGTGTGTGGAAATTGTAAGCAAACTGGACACTTTACAAGTTATTGTAAAGCACCAGCAAGACCACTCCATCAGGTGTCTTATCAAGCTCAACCAAACACTCGGACCTGTTATAAATGTGGGAGTATGGAGCATTTTATGAAGAATTGTCCTACCAATGCTAAACCCACAAATAATAAAGTACCACTTGAATAGGCCAGAGGACGAGCTTTTCAGATTGAGGCAGGTGAAGCTAAGAATAATCCGGATGTTGTTACGGGTACGTTCCTTCTCAATGATCATTATGCATCTATTCTATTTGATACTGGGGCTGATAGAAGTTTTATTTCACATAAGTTCGCATTGTTACTTTCTCTACCTAAGATTAGTATAGGGCAAGCATATAATGTTGAACTTGCAAATGGAAAATCTGTTCAAGCCACACATGTCATTCAAGACTGTGCCTTAAATCTTAATGATCATATCTTTAAAATAAACCTTCTTCCAATAGAATTGGGTAGTTTTGATGTTGTCATCGGCATGGATTGGCTTTCAAAACAAAAGGCAGAAGTAGTATGCCATGACAAAACTATCCGTATACCTCTAAACACAGCTGAAATATTAGTAGTCCAAGGTGAACGAGCAAATAGAGCACTAGGGCTTATTTCTTGTATGAAAGCTCAGAAGTGTCTCAGGAAAGGCTATGAAACTTTTCTAGCCTATCTTATCAATGAAGATCATGAGGAAAAGCGCATTGAAGATATTCCAGTAGTTAGAGATTTTCCTGAAGTCTTTCCTGAAGAATTGACTGGGTTGCCTCCTGTGCGACAAGTTGAATTTTGTATTGACTTGATTCCGGGAGCAGGCCCCGTGGCTGAAGCTCCATACCGTCTTGCACCTTCAGAAATGCAGGAATTATCAAGTCAACTTCAAGAACTACTTGACAGAGGATTCATTAGACCCAGCTCGTCGCCGTGGGGAGCACCAATACTGTTTGTCAAAAAGAAGGACGGGTCCTTCAGGATGTGCATCGATTATCGAGAACTCAATAAACTTACGATTAAGAATCGTTATCCATTGCCACGTATTGATGAACTTTTTGACCAACTTCAGGGAGCCACTTATTTTTCAAAAATCGATCTTAGATCGGGATACTATCAAGTACGAGTCTGTGAAGAAGATATTTCTAAAATTGCTTTTCGAACCCGATACGGACATTATGAATTCTTAGTAATGCCGTTCGGGGTAACAAATGCACCTGCAATCTTCATGGACTTAATGAACAGGGTATGCAGACCCTATTTAGATAAATTCGTAATTGTGTTCATTGATGATATCCTTATCTATTCCAAAAGTCCAAAGGATCATGAACAACATTTAACTCAAATTCTCGCTTTACTAAAACATGAAAAACTCTATGCCAAATTCTCTAAATGTGAATTTTGGCTGCGGGAAGTCCAATTCTTAGGACATATAATCAGTGAGAAAGGCATACAAGTTGATCCAAGCAAGATAGAGGCTATCAAGCGATGGGAAACACCTACCACTCCAACAGAAATCAGGCAATTCCTGGGATTGGCTGGATACTACCGTCGGTTCATAAGAAAATTTTCAAAAATAGCCTTACCTTTAACAATGTTAACCCAGAAGGATAGAAAGTTCGACTGGGATGATCCACAGGAGGAAGCATTTCAATTATTAAAACAAAGACTTTTCAAGGCACCCATTCTTAGTCTACCTGAAGGCACAGAAGACATTGTGGTCTATTGTGATGCTTCTAGACAAGGATTGGGAGCTGTACTCATGCAAAGGGATAAAGTAATTGGATATGCTTCCCGACAATTAAAGATACATGAAAAGAATTATACAACTCATGATCTAGAATTAGGAGCGGTAGTGTTCGCACTAAAAATCTGGAGACATTATCTTTATGGTACAAAGTGCACGATATACACAGACCATAAGAGTCTTCAGCATATTCTAGATCAGAAAATGCTTAACATGCGACAAAGGCGATGGGTGGAACTTCTTAACGATTATGATTGTGAAATTCGATATCACCCAGGCAAAGCAAATGAAGTTGCTGATGCCTTAAGTCGGAAAGAGCAGGTAAAACCGAATCGTGCTCAAAGTTTTAGTATAACCATTCAAACCAGTTTGATTCCCCAGATACGTGAAGCTCAACAACAGACCTTGCAAGAATCAAATCCGGAAGAGGAAGGATTACAGGGATTGGTCAAACGATTAGAGAGACAATCTGATAATGTATTGTACTTCATGAATCGAGTGTGGGTTCCTTATTTTGGCAATTTGCGACAAACAATTTTGAATGAAGCACATAAGTCCAAATACTCTATTCATCCTGGAGCTGATAAAATGTATTATGATCTTCGTGATTATTATTGGTGGCCTGGTATGAAGAAAGACATTGCATTGTACGTGAACAAATGCCTGACTTGTCTGAAGGTAAAGGCAGAGCATCAAAAACCTTCCGGCTTACTACAACAACCCGAAATTCCCATGTGGAAATGGGAACAAATTTCTATGGATTTCATTACGAAGTTACCAAGAACTTCACGAAATCATGATTCCATATGGGTTATTGTAGACAGGTTAACAAAGTCTGCTCATTTCTTACCTATTCGTGAGGATTATACTATGGATAGACTTGCTAAACTATACATAGATGAAGTAGTAATGCGGCATGGAGTACCTATCTCAATCATCTCTGATAGGGATAGTCGTTTCACATCTAGGTTCTGGCAAACACTCCAGAATGCTTTGGGTACAAAAATTTACATGAGCACGGCTTACCATCCTCAAACAGATGGGCAAACGGAGCGTACTAACCAAACCTTGGAAGATATGCTTAGAATTTGTGTCATTGACTTTGGTGGTAGCTGGAACATTCATCTTTCACTGATTGAATTCTCATATAACAATAGCTACCATACGAGTATCAAGTGTGCCCCTTTTGAAGCATTGTATGGACGAAAGTGCAGATCTCCTATGTGTTGGTCTGAGATCGGGGAAAGTCAAATAATAGTCCCCGAATATATTCAAGAACTCACAGACAAAATTATGCTTATACGTAAACGAATGAAGACTGCTCAAGATCGGCAAAAGAATTATGCCGACAATAGGAGAAAACCTCTGGAATTCCAAGTTGGTGACCGAGTTATGTTGAAAGTCTCTCCTTGGAAGGGTATTGTCAGATTTGGCAAACGAGGAAAGCTTGCACCACGATATGTGGGACCTTTTAAAATCCTTGAAATGATAGGTTCAGTAGCATATCGACATGAGCTACCTCCCGAGCTTAACAATATTCATGATGTATTTCATGTCTCGAGTCTAAAGAAATGCTTACTCGAGGAATCACTAGCTGTACCTCTTGAGGAAATACAAATTGATGAAAAGCTGCAATTTACAGAGGAACCAGTGGAAGTTATGGATCGTACTGTTAAGAAACTCAAACGAAGTCGAATACCGATTGTGAAAGTCAGGTGGAACTCCAAGCGCGGACCTGAGTTTACTTGGGAGCGTGAGGATCGCATGATGGAAAAATATCCCCATCTATTTTAACGCAAAACTGATTTCAAATGAGTTTCGCAAAAATTTCGGGACGAAATTTCTCTAACGGGGGGAGAATGTGACATTTCGTTCTTTACTACAAGGTAATTTCCTATATTCATGAATTAACATTTTAATTAATTACATCATGATTGAATATGTATATACATGTGAATTTGTGTATATATGTAAGGAAATTACAAGATGAAACAAATCACAAATGACGTTGCGTAGAATTGCCGAATTACGCGAAATTTTTATAATAATGACCAAAACCCAGATTCAATGGCCCAAAACTAACTTAATATCAATTATATGATGAATTGAAGTGAAATAAGTGATAGCATAACGATATCAAAGAATCCTTAAGGTCAATAAGTCAAATTGCGAAAATCTGCGGAAAGGCAATCCGGCATGCGTAATTGGCAAATTCATGACAACTTGAACTTCCTAATCACATTATAATCATAATGGGATGTAATTGGAAGCATGAAAATGATAATTGATCATTATTAGCAATTCCTGAAATTATACGCGAAAAGCCGAACAAACGATCGCGAAAATGGCAAAAATCAAACAAACCCTTGATTTGTTCTAACCCTATCCTATTGTTCCATGTTTGTCCCATTCTATCTGATTAAAATCAGATAATTATGAAGAAAATAAAATATCTAAACTTGGGGAACAAGTTGCACCCATATAAAACCAAAAATCTTGACTTAGTCAAGGTTTTCTACCACTTTCTTCCTTCCTCATCCTCTCAAACTCGACCAGGAGCTTCCTCATCACTTCTGGAACCTTAAACACCCTTCAAGCATCAGTTCTAATCAATTCCAAGTGATATCCAAGCCCAAGATCAAGTGGAACCAAGAATCAAGCTTCCAAAGTAGGATTTTTGGTGTTTTTTCAAGCAAATCTCTCATCAAGTAAGTCTCTAACTCAATACTTGATTCTAATAGCTTCATATGACTTAAATAAACATCTTTGAATGATTGGTGAAGTTTGAAAATCATCGGATCTTGAAATCCCATGAAAAGGGCATTTTGGTCCAAAAAGTGGATTTTTCAAAGTTGTCCAAATTGAGATTTTTCTTCACAAAACATTATATATATGTTAAAAACTAGGATCTGGAGATTTTGGCCCGGAAAAAGTGCGACGAAATTTGATTTGGCTCACAAAAACCTTGAATGGCTCGCTGTTGCCCGGACGCGGCCCATGCGCGGCCCCAGCGCGCCCCATCGATGCACGGGACGCGCCCCTTATTCCCGGCCATTCTCGGCTATTGCCGAGGAAATCCAAGTCGCGGCCAAGGCCAAGGCCAAGCCAAGGCCATGCGGCCAAGGCCAAGGCCAAGCGGCCAAGGCCTAGGCCATCCGGCCAAGCCCAAGGCCACCGGTCAAGGCCACCACCACAGGCCACCAAGCCACCACCGAGCTACCGCCGCCAACCACCGGTCGCTGCCGCCTAGCCGCCGCCGGCCATCGCCGGATTCCGGCCAATTTCCGGCAAGGTTGCCGCCGGCGAATATTCCGGCAAAAAGGAATATTCCGGCAGAAACCCTGATTTTATCCGTTTTACGTTCTGAACTGCGTTTCGCGCTCCGGTTCGCAATCCGACGATCCGTTTTCGATAAAAAGGACATATTTTGAATCGATTTCGCGTTCCGGACTCGATTTCGCGAACCGTTTTGCAATCCGGTAACCTGATTTTTGTCTGATTTCTTATTAACACTCCGGTTTCAATACAGAACTCAATTTAAGTATTGGTTTGCAATACGAAAACATATTTTCAATCGATTTTGCCTTCCGGACTCGATTTCGTAAGCCGTTTTTCAATCCGATGACCTGATTTTTGTCTGATTTCTGATTAACACTCCAGTTTCAACACATGACTAAATTTAATCATTGAAATTCAATATGAAAACATATTCTCAATCGATT
Organism: Mikania micrantha; assembly: GCA_009363875.1. Classification (NCBI taxonomy): domain Eukaryota; kingdom Viridiplantae; phylum Streptophyta; class Magnoliopsida; order Asterales; family Asteraceae; genus Mikania; species Mikania micrantha. Next base: position 30,127,548 of record CM018689.1, read on the forward strand.
TCGCATTCCGAACTCGATTTTGCAATCAATTTCGTAATCCGGAAACCTGATTTTCAATCTAAAAGTCGATTAAGATTCTGGTTTTAACGACGGGATGCAATTATCATTAATTTACAAACAAATGAGTATAAGAACTCAATTACTAAACTGAATTAGTGATTTTGACATTACAAGTTAACTGATAACCTTATTACATTGATTCTGAATAAATAAGTGATTCGGAATCAGTTTGATGACTCGAATTACATTATCTTTGATATTAAATATCAAGGAATGTTCTGGTAATCCAAATTGGATACAAAGAACTTATAAAACCTTAATTATATGCAGAATTCAATTGAAGCTGTGTGTAACATTGCAACAACACCGGTGAGTTTCATAGACCCCCTTTTGAATGTTTTGTTTTCAAAAACTCGGGGATTTAATTACAATAACAATATGATTACAAATTACAGTGGTATACTTATATGATTTCATTACCCCTTTTCAAATCTTCGGATTTTTAAAACTTGGGGTTTGTATTACAATTACAATTACATTATGGTTACATGATTCAATTACAATGACATGATTATATGTTGCTTGTGCATTTCAACTCCTGTTGATGATTACATGAAAATTGTGCCATGCTATCGTAAAAGTCCTCACATAACAACTGTAACCAATAAACTCATGGATGAGCCGGATGAGAACAATGATAGTACTATCGGGCTGACAACCCCATTCACGGGTAGATAGCGTCTACCCTTGTGTGAATGCCTGTTACCATTTATTACATTACAAGATAACAGCTTAATGCAACGATAGGCATTAAGAGTGAGGCTAAGGTCTTACCTTCGGGTATTACTGCCAATTACATTATAGTCACATAGGCTTTGGTTATGGGTTTTCATGGTGAATCATATTCATAAAGTTGTGTGTGCCTACATATTCAACATGTCATAGCATATCATATCACGTTATCATATCTATGAACTCACCAGCATCCTTGCTGATCTTTTATATTACAAAACCTTTTTCAGGGAGAAGGTAACAACTGCGAGAGTGAGGATGCACGATTACAAGACACGTTTATTAACTTATAACTGGTTAATGTTGTTTAAGAATGTTGAAACTTAATGTATAATATTATAGTTATGATGTAATATATAGTGTGTATGGTTTGCCATGGATGTATGATACCAAAGTAACAATCAGTCACACCCATCTCTGCGACCTCACCATCAAGCTTCCGCGACACGATACAACAGTTACCGACTTCATACGTCATTCAGTGACTATATCAGGTAAAGTGAGAGATGGAGGTGTGACAAAACTAGTATTGCATCTCTTTATTTATATACATATTATAAATTGTATGAGGCTCACCAACTATGGAAATGGTTGATCAAATGTATTTTACATATGTGACAAGTTGATTGAAGGATATGAAGATATAAGCTAGGCATTAGTTGACCTAGTTAAAAAATAAACAATGTTATTTGGATTATCATTTGTAATGTTGAATTGGATGTTATGTTTTATTTGAATGAAATTGTATTATGTAATAAATGGGAATGTTAAATATTGAAATTTACATGTAGAACCATGAGCTTTTGAACAATCAAACTCGCGCCCCGACATATTCCGCCGTCGGACAGTGTGTGACAATTTTAAAGTTTAGTAACATGGTAAGTTAATAGATAGATCAAACTTTTTAGTTTTATGAGTATTAAAGTGTAAAAAAGATTAAAAACCAATAAAGCAAAGCCAGTTAAACTATCAATATAAACGTATTATAAATAAATATACTTCTATGTATCATAATTTTTAATTTTCTATACAAAAATATTTTTACTAAAATTATATGAATTAAAAGAATATATTATTATTTAAAAATTTCAACTGGTTTAGTTTTGGAAACGGGTTCCAAACAGTAAACCATATTGTGAGAGTCGGTTTTTTTAAAACCGTAAACATCAACCAAACCGATTTCCTCCTAAACTAGGCCAAACTGGACGAATTAGATTGGTTCAAGTGGTTTCAATGGTTTTAAACTACCCCTGATTGGAAGAGATATACTTTGAGAACCACTTAGAGGTTATATGACCTCAGGATATACAATGTTTTTATTGGGAATTGTCTTGAAATTTACTTGATGAAAAATTTGTATATGCAAAATTGTTGTTTGCATTATTTGAAATTTTGTTATAGATCGCTTAACTCACTGATCGCCTAACGCAAAATTGTTGTTTGCATTATTTTAAATTCTATTATTGATATGTTCAAAAGTTTTGAACACCAACAACTAAACTTTCAATCTTTGTTATAATTTATTCTAACATTTTTACAAAAGTAAAATTTGCATGTAATAGCCTATATATTTAACAACAATCTCCTCTAGGCTATTGCAATGCAAACTGACTAAGTTTGCATATCTTTCGTCCCAAATGTTGGTTGTTCGGTTGCTTGATCTTTAGTAGTTGACGATGTTGTAGGAGTTTTATTTGTAAAATCTTCAATAGATTTTGTAGTTTTGGTGTTATTAACTTATTGTGCGTTTGCTTTTATCTAAACATTTTTTTTGTTTATTAGCTTCATGTCTAGTTTTCAGCACCTAATTAACAATCATAATCTTTTTTTGTTTCCTCTTTTGTTGCATTCCCAGCTTCATACTTAATTAGATGATCATATAGGACTCGCAGATCTTTATACTCAAACATTGTTGGATATTTAGAAGGTTATTTGTATTTTCCAAAACATCTCATTACTTACAAATTGTGCTGCTGACGAAGATATCTTGGAACTTAAAACACCAAGGTTTTTTTATCTTTCAGTATTTACAAGTATTGACAACTTCTATGCATACCTGCAATTGATGTAAAGATGCTCATTTACCACAACTGCAAATTATCAACAATTGCACATTTAACATCTTTGTGGATGTTAACTTATGCACAACTAGAACATATGTGGATGTATGTTTAATGCTCTTACAATCTTTGTGAATACAACACAAAGAGATGCAGTTAATATTCTAGCTAATAGTAATCTGTGCATTGATCGATCTTCTTTTTTACAAATTTAACGTAGCTATGTTAGCACATGTGAATAAGGTTAACTGTTACACAATTAGCATCCTTACATATGTTAATTTGTGCATAATTAACGCATTTACGGATAGTGCAACTAATGCCCAGTCCAATTACAATAGTATGCACAGTTAGCATTTGCTGATGTTAACTTGTGCACTGTCATAATTTTTGCGGAAGCAATAATGATTATCTAATTATTAATGATCGTTGCACCTTGTAAATTATTAATGATGAATGAAATTAATATTCATGTATATCTCTGTTTTCATATAATCTCTGTTTGATTTGTCGCTTGAATAACTTAACCCGTTTGTTATCGTTACTCAATGTTTAAGCAAAAATTCTCAACTATTGCATTCCCCAGTCCTGACAAACATCACCACGTTCACAAAATATCTTGCATTCTGATATGCTTTGTTTTTCAGTCTGAATCGCTGCTTTACTTATTTGACTGCGGTAATGCCACTTTTTTTATGACATCTACAGGTGAGCTTTTGTTAAAACCCGGACCGACCCGGTCATTACCCAGCCCGGGCGAAAAACCCGGAAAGGTATTCAAATACGAACCGATGACCGGAATTGTTAAGCATTTAGGGTTTCAAGCCTCATCGGTTATCGTCGGATCCCGAAACCCGAAATCAGTGTTGGATTTGTTTGCCCAAGTAACGACATCAGTTCATACCACTATTGAGATAAGATCTGTAAAGGTTGCACTATTAGCAACAAACAATTATATTTAATTAAAAGTTAATTAAATCAACATAATCGTGACTAATAGAGGGTAATATCAAAAAGTTGATATTTAAGGGGTAGTATTTGTAATTATTAATTAGTTGATAATTATAAATTACGTTTATTATTATTTAAATATTAATTAGATTAATATTTATTTAATTAAATCTTATTATCTAAATTTAAAGATTTAAATTTTGAATAAAAGGATTTCTTTCATTCAAAATTAATATCTTAAATTAGGATATATATGAACGAAAAACAATTTAATTGGATCATCAATTTGCTGCGTCAGTTTTTGGTTTCCAAATCTTGCATCACCCCAAAAATTTTTCCGTCTCCACTTATTGCTGTCTGCCAGGTAGGCATCGCAGGTCAGGCTGCTGCCATTGACCACCACCGGTCATCCTACTGTTGGCGATTTTTTTACATGATTTGATTCAAGTGAAAAGTGGAGAGAAGATCCTGGGAAGGGAACTGGATTAACTCTCAAGGATCAGATTGTGTAACCAGATTTAGCGACCGGGTTCGTTGATATCGTGGTGCTTTGCGTATGTTAGCTGTTTATTCTCGAAAGGTATAATCATTAACACCATATGGTTTGTTTATTTTGTTTGGTTTGCATCTGGACTCTTGGTGGGCAATCTAGTTTTTACTGGATTGGTTCGTATGATTAATGTTCCCGCTGCGTTTAATGATTTAAAAAAATTTTAAAACTCACGTACAAATCCCAACAGTGGTATCAGAGCCACTTTTGCAAACAATCAGAATAATTTAATTTAATTAAGCAATCCGGTTTTATTTTGTTAAATTTATTTTAACAAATATTGCTTCCTTTTTGTTTATTAAATATTGTGTTGTTATTGTAAATCAGCATTTGACCTGTGGTTGTGTTGGTTGTGTTTTTTTATATATCTTGTATTTTTGGTTGTTTTGGAAACCCTTGTAATAGATAGGTTAATTTTAAATTTATTTGTAAATTGTAAAATGTAATCTGATCGAGACAAGACAAGATAGAAGATTGGAAATCAACAGATGGCAAACCTGGAGACAAGATAGAGATCTTGAAGCAAGTGGGAGCATTACAAGATTCAAGGAGTTGATTCTTGGTTTTTTGTCCCATTGTGACCCGTTTGGTTTTGTTATTGGCTCTAACAAAACCGAACACTAAAAGGCTTGATTTACATTTATTTTGTTTATGGTTGCTTATGACATTTAGGATTAAATATTTTGATTTAAATGACAAAAAATAAAAACAATTTTAAAAGTGTTTTAAAACAAACAACACAACAAAACGACGAGATTTAAAAATAATATTTTAAATAATATTTTAGTTATCTCGTGAAAGTATTTTAAAATAAAGAGTTATTTTAAAAGGATAAAACCAAATATCTTGAAAGGAGATTAATTTCAAACATATTAATAAAAGAGTTTATTAATAGTTTAAAATTGACTCGCGATCAACAAACACGCTTATTAATATAGGATATTAAAATCAAGCGCATTGTGAGGTAAGAGTTTGTTTAGATCACGAACCTATAAAATTTGGAATTTTGTAAAAGTAGTATTTGTATTAAGCATGCAAATACAACACGATGTGTTTTCGACCCATAAAAGGTAAAACACTAAAATAAATCCCTTAAAAATCGATAGGTCTATGCCACCCTAATTTTGGAGCACATGAAACGATATATCCAAACCCCTTAAATTCTCTGGCTTAGCCTATTACGAAAGGACTACGGATGTCGGGACAAGGTGATACTGTTTAGTCTAAGCAAGCTAGACCAGTAGTCACACGTTGATAATTTTAGGACAACAATCATTCTGCCTTGTAAATTGGATCAACCAATTACAACAAGCGAAATGGGCGTAGGTGGGGTCAAACGTACCAACATGGATATGACTCGTCCAGATCGACCCCATAATATGAGAATTGTATAGAGATACAATTGGTAATCGTTACCTACCTAAATAGTTATATTTCATGAACTGGACTAACCAATCATTAAAGTATAATGAAATATGGATCTGATTCTTCTTAAGTTAAAATGAATTAAAGGATTAATTTTAATTAAGATTTTAACATTGAAAATACTAAAATCCCACTATCATATTTTGTAGATGTCTACCTCAAACTCAAACAACAATTCCTCTCACTCCAACTATGCTCTAAGGTCCATTCTGGACAAAGAGAAACTCAATGGTTCTAACTTCATTGATTGGTATCGCAACTTGAGAATTGTTCTCAAGGCTGACAAGAAGCAATATGTTCTTGAAAAGGCCAACCCTAATGAACCTCCTGCAAACACCACTCAGGATGTGAAAAAGGCATGGGAGAAACATGTTGATGACTCTGTAGAAGTGTCTTGCCTCATGTTAGCTACCATGATTTCTGAACTTTAGAAAAATTTGGAAGATCTTTTGACATGATTACTCAGCTTATGTTCCAAGAGCAAGCACGTCATGAGCGTTTTGAAACTATGAAATCTCTCATGGGTTGTCAAATGCAAAAGGGGTCATCTGTAAGCACTCATGTGCTTACAATGAAGAGTTACATTGATCAACTGGAAAGGCTTGGTTTTCCCTTAAGCATTGAGTTAGCTAGGGATATGATCTTCAACTCTCTGCCCAAATCATTTGATCATTTCATTATGAATTATAATATGAATGGTTGGGAAAAGTCCATTACAGAGTTGCATAAGATGCTTAAGACTGCTGAAGTGAACATTCCAAGCAAAACCTCTCTAGTTCTCATGATCAATGAGGGTAAAAATCAAGAAGCCAAATAATAAAGGCAAGAACATAAGAGGCAAATGTAAGGGTAAGGCCAAAGTTGTTGTGCCTAAGCAGTGTTCCAAGAAAATTGAAAAGGATGCCAAATGCTTCCACTGTGAAGAGATGGGTCATTGGAAGAGAAACTGTACCAAGTACCTTGCTGAGCTGAAGAAGACAAAGTCCTCTGGGCTAGCACTTCAGGTATCTTTGTAATAGAACTGTATTCTTTTTCCCCTAAGTCATGGATGTTTGACACCGGATGTGGTTCTCACATTTGTAATAAATGCAGGGACTAAAGAACGTTAGAGAACTGAAAGATGGTGAAATGGAACTCCATGTTGGAAATGGAGCTCATGTCGCAGTCAAAGCTATTGGAGAGTATGAGATACTGCTGCCAAATGGTTTTTATTTGAAATTAGACAATGTTTGTTTTATTACAAATGTGACTCGAAATATTGTTTCAGTTTCTTGTTTGCATGAACAAGGTTTTAAATATGTTTTTAATGGTAATTACATTTCTGCTTATTTTAATAATATGGTTTATTTTGAGGCGAAGCCTCATAATGGAATATATGAGATTAATGTGAGCAATTCATGCACTAGTAGTTCTATGTACACTATGAACACCAAAAGGTTGAAGTCAGACTTTAACCAGTCATATCTATGGCATTGTCGTCTTGGTCACATTAGAAAGAAACACATGGAAAAGCTTCAAACAGATGGGATCGTTGAACCCATCGGGTCTGAACTTTTGATACATGTGAATCATGCTTAAGTGGCAAGATGACAAAATCACCTTTCTTAGGAGTTGGTGAAAAGCCACAGAATTGTTAGGATTAATACATACTGATGTATGTGGTCCTTTTAAGACTATGACGAGAACTGGTAAAAGATACTTTATAATTTTCATTGATGACTTCATTCGGTATGGGTATGTCTACCTCATAAGTCATAAACATGAAGCATTTGAAGTGTTTAAAACATTTTAAAAGGAAGTTGAAAATCAGCTTGGTAAAATAATAAAAGCCATTCGATCGGATCGGGGTGGTGAATACCTTAGTTATGAATTCGAAGAGCATTTTAGGCAATGTGGAATTGTTTCACAATTGACTCCTCCTGGAACACCGCAATTCAATGGTGTGTCTGAAAGGAGGAATCGAACTTTATTAGATATGGTTCGATCTATGATGAGTTGCACGAATTTGTCTCATTCCTTTTAGGGATATGCCCTCGAAACCGCTGCTAAAATTATAAATATTGCTCCAACCAAGAAGGTGGATAAAACATCATATGAGATATGGTATGGTAGTAAACCCAAAACGTCATATCTAAAGGTCTGGGGATGTGATGCCTACGTGAAACGTGAGACACCCAACAAATTAGAACCTAGAGGCGAAAATGTCGCACCTCAAGAAATCCCGTCCCTTCCGGGGGCGCGAGCACAGACTGATCGGGCAGGATCGCAGTCTCCGGTCACACTGTTGCAAGACCTACATGTCTGGTTGCATACGTACATCCAATAACTTGGATAAAATAGTTTAGTAAAATCAGAGTTGCAGAAGCAAGAGTTTAATTTGTCAAAACAACGTTGTAAACATAAGTTGCGGAAGCATGAGTTTTAAACATTTTTCAAATCATAAAGAGTAATAGTGCGGAAGCGGTTTAAGTATGTAACATTACATAACAAGACAAATGCAATTTGTTATCAAATGGCCTAAGACACTAAAGCTGATGCATGGGACTCCATCCTAGCATCCTATCCTTGTGTGCGTGCCTTAGTTACCTGAGAAAAACATGCGAGTAAAAGGGTCAACACAAAGGTTGGTGAGAGCACAGGTTTGTATTAGCAGTAAACATCAAAATGTTTAAAGTAAGAGTTTTGCAGATTTACATATCATTACAATGCAGTATCGATTGATAGCTAGTCAATACAGTTATATTATATGTTGGTTGGTACCGAAGCTGATAGATTGTGCCTCCCGCCATGTCCATCACAAGACAATGGCAAAGTGTTGGTCAATATTGCACTGTTCCGACCTCTAGTGGGGTTGGCCATGCGGCTCGCAACAGTGGGGCTTGTCAGGCCCAAATAGTACTATTCAAGATTACCACGCTAGGCGCTACGCACTACTAACGGTCTGAGGAGTATCGCGAGGACTTTTAGTTGTGATGGGGTCCACACATATACATATAATGATAAAGCATGTCCATACGTAAATAAAATGAGTTGTTGTTCAAAAACAGTTGTATGCAATGTTTTCTCCCCCAAAGGTAGATAATAGAAAAAGAGGTCGTGAACTCACCTGATAGAGCAGTTCCGGTTATACGCTCGCTACTTGCGAATGCTAGCACCTGCTAGTATGTACCTATAACCTTATAGGTTGTGAGTATGAGTTTTGTGGTGTGTTGTGATCCATACAACTCCAAGTGTCGGTGTGCACAACCGAGTGTGTGTGTATTGACTTGTGCGGACTCTCCGAATCGTTGGTGACACGTTTGTTTTCACATATGAATCTAACCGTGATGTTTTCACATAAGTCATGTTTCGAAAATTGTAACGTTTCCGTTTCTGGAAAGTTTCCATTTTTGGAAAGTGTAGTTATGAAATTCCATTTCATAAAGTTAATACCTTTAATTTGTTTGTAAAAGTACTTTTAAACACTTAAAACATATCGTTTACACATAAATCACTGTTTATGTCATTTTACCCAAACAAAGTTTCCTAAAATAGTAAGTACCCGTTTAAAACTCGTTTTCAAAATCAAAGTTTCCAAACATGTTGAAAACCATTTTCAAACACATTTCAATGATCAAAGTTCACTAAAACATTCAAAACATCAAAAGCCCTCTTTTGATTTTTAAAAGTTTCCTTATAAAGTAAGTTTCTTCCAAAATCATGTTTTTGACAAAATCAAACACCTAACTGTGTTTCTAACACTTCAATCTATATTTGACAACATCTAGACATGTCTAACATGTCTAGATCATCACAAATCTATGACAGGCAACATAAAAGTTTCATTTTATGGAAAGTGTACCTAAATCATCATCAACTCGATCAATAACTCAACCAAACTCAAATCCCATAAATCTTATACTAAAATCAGTAGATCTAAGTCTAATAACACATCAAATCACCAACAAATTCGTGCTCAATAGCCACATGGAGTTGCATGTGTTCAAACACACTTGCATGTGTGTTTTTTTTTGATAAAGGACATTTAGCTCGGAAAAATATATAACCACAAAAAGAGAGCTACAGACCAACAGGGGCATACCCCTGAAAACAAACAAAATTCCTAAAACATGCTTTAGGAACCCAAAAAATAGAAGGGATAAACTTCCCAATCACACCCCAACTATACAAAAACGGGTGTATAACTCTAAAGATAATAACAGTAGCCCTATACAACGTACAAGTACTAACAAAATAATACAAATGGACAAGCACGTTGACAACACACTTGATCCGATGATGCATAATGCTCCTGGTGGTGGAGCAGTAAACTAACCAAAAGGAGTAACAAGGATCATTATGCATCTCCTTCCAAGTATACATATCCACAAAATCCCACAGGTAATGCAGACAAACCCAGTAAGCTAAGCCCAATATCTTCAAGTCCCAACCATGTAGAAGCATCCTAGTCTTTACATCCTTAGCATACACAGCATAAACAACCCAAATAAACCAGCCAACCAGCCCACACCAAAAAAATCCCAAGATTTTAACAGCCATTTGAAAACAGAATATGAAACAAAGACGTATCCAAAGCCCATTTAGTGCTAGTATACCCACTAGAATGACCCTTTCTGTTGCAGCCAGCCCATACTAGCCATAAGAAGCCACAATCCTTCCAGCCCATCAGTTGTCTAGTCTTGCCATCCGTGGACCCCTGAACACGATTGAGCAGCTGCTCAAGCAAGTAAGCAGCCCCCTTGACATACTCATACCCGTTGCCTTTAGCCCTATAGAAGAGGATAATCTGATCACCCTTACAATCAATATAATAGCAGTCAAATTCCCAGCAGAAATCCAAAAGATGACCCACAAAAGCAGCAAGCTTGCTGCACCTACTAAACCACCCCATACCCTCAAGACGACCACAAGGGAAGTCAACCTTCCAGCCACCCAAATGACAGCTCCTAATATGGAGGGAACAGACTGCATCCAACAGGCTACCCAAGCTACTAGATCCCCCATAGGTAGCCTCTTGAGTCCATATAAACCCCCATGTCACCTTGTACCCAATGTAACTCCAGTACAGACCCAAGCCAAGGCTGTCCCCATTAGCATTTAAATCATTTTCCAACAGATTCTTATGCAACAAGACCCTATCAAAAACACAGCCCCTCCCCCAACCCATATTAAGCCACCAGAGAATGTCAATGTAAACCTCTTTATACCAGTCCCAACCCTGGAGGCTAATAACCCAAAAACAAAGCCCAACCCCACTGTTGCACCCAGCAATTATGCAATATTTCCGGGTCAACCCAGCCCTATAATTCCCCCCCCAACAGTAACCATGTCCAGCCCTCCCAGTAAGTGACAGTTGAAATCATAAATACCTATCTCACCTCTACTCTCATCGCTCCAAAAGAAAATATTAAGATAGTTCCCAATCCAATCCCAACCATCACCCCAACATCTCACTTTGTTTTTATCAGTCCCATCCCTTATGCACCCATCCCTACCCTCTCTCAACACTGTAATAATGAGATAAGGCAAACTAATAGTAATATAAATGTTAACAAGGATTATCATTGCAATTCCAATCTCTTTCCAGTTTAACAAACCTCTAAAGAAACTAAGCCTCTGAAATCTCATAAAGTCCAACTGATGCATGTTAACTTCCCAACGGGTCTCAAACCTATATGTTCCCATTAGGTTGAGGATCATCCAACTGATTGCACGAAAAAGGAAATCCAGCCATATCCCAAATAAATCCAGGTTGGACAACCGAAGCTGATTTTTTGAAACGAATCTTAACCGAACCGAGTCAAAGATCAAGGCCACAATCTGATCTACCGATCTCTTCCTATTTTCATTTATTCTAAGGTTTCGTTCCTGCCAAACAAAATACACTGTGGCAGCCAACACCAACCGATTAATGACACCCCAAATAGAATTATTCAGATTATGGTTCGATATCTCATCAATTAGTTGGTGCCAATTATCAACCACTGTTCCCCATCTAGTCCTTTGAACAGTCTTATTCCAAACTTGATTGGGGAAATGACATTCAAAAAATAAATGTTCATGGGAATCCTGAACATTATTGCAAAAGACACACTGCAAGAAAGGTCCTTGGTGCCACCTGTTCACTATATCATTAGTTTTGAGTTTACCCTTGATAGCGAGCCAGAGAATGAAGGCATGTCTGGGAATATTTTGATTGAACCAAACCACCTTAGCCCAAGGCATTTCCACGCCTACCTCCTGAATATCAGCCCAAACATTACCAACATGAAAAGGGACCAGAGCTCCCTTCTTGGTCTTCCAAATAATTCTGTCCACCTGGTTGGTGATTGTGGGGCAATTTTGGGGGACAAATAAGTCTGGGAACCTTCTAGACCAATCCTGAGGCACGTTCCATCTGTTATCCCTTATGAGATCCTCCACACAGGTGTTGTGTGTGAAATCTCCTTCAGTCATATTTCTATGAGTCAAGGTATTACAGATGGGACCCATGGAGTGCCAATTATCAAACCAAGCCGAGGTGCTTTTGCCATTGCCTATGACATGAATGATATGGTCTCTTAAGACATCCCTATTCTGGAGGATCATCCTCCAGCTCCAAGCATCCCCTTCTTTAATACCAACATCCCAAAAATTTCTCCCCCGTAATCTATAAGTAGAAATCCATTTGACCCATAAGGAATCTTTACGGGTAATTAAGTTCCATGTGTGTTTGGCTATCAACGCTTTATTCCAAGTTCGAAGACTCTTAAAACCTAGGCCTCCATGTTTAAGGGGAACACAACAATCCTTCCATTTAACTTTGGCTTTCCCCCTTTTCATTTCACCATGGCACCAAAGGAAACCACGCATAGACCGCTCTATATCCTTGATCACAGACACAGGCAAGATGAACACCGAAGACCAGTACACTTGTAGGGAGCAAATCACAGCTTTAATAAGGAGAAGACGACCAGCAAAAGACAAAAACTTATTCTTCCAGTCCTTAAACTTCTTGTTAACCTTATCAAGCAAAGGGGAGCAGTCTCTCAGATAGAGCCTAGAGGAAATAAGAGGCACACCAAGATATCTAACTAGGAGTTCTCCAACCCTGAACTGGCAGATATCCTCAATTTGTCTCTTTACTTGGGCAGTCACATTTCCAAAATACATTGTGCTCTTAGGGATGCTGGGAGTCAAACCAGAAATATCCTTAAAGTCATACAAGGCATCCATGAGGATTTGGACAGAGTCAACATCCCCATGGGCAAACAAAAGGAGATCATCAGCAAAACACAAGTGGGTAAGGCCCAGCTCTCCACATTTCCAGTGGAACTTGAAATTAGGATTAGCCTTGGCATTCCTCTTAATCATCAACGAAAGGACCTCCATAACCAAAGTGAAGAGATACGGGGACATAGGATCTCCCTGTCTAAGACCCCTCTTTCCTTTAAAATACCCATGTTGTTCCCCATTGATAGAAATGGAAAAGGCAGTATTAGTAACACATTCCATTATCCATCTAATCATCCTGTCATGGAATCCAAAATGCACCAAACACTCTCTAAGGAATCTCCACTCAACAGTATCATAGGCCTTCTGAATGTCAATCTTAAACGCACACCTAGGAGGACCTCTATTCCTATGATAATTACGCATTAATTCCTGAGACAAAAGGATGTTATCACTGATCTGTCTACCCGGGATAAAAGCACATTGGTTATCACTGACAAGGCCAGGAAGGCAGTGCTTAATCCGGTTAGCAATAATCTTGCTAATGCATTTGTACAGAACATTGCAACAAGCAATAGGCCTAAAATCTGTGTAGGAACAGATGTTCTCAATTGATAAATCAGTAGAGTATAGCAGCGGAAATCAACACAGAATTAGCATAAGTAAAGTAAGAACAATATCAATCAAACAGTAACGCAAGTTTGTTATAGAGAGAGAAGGTTTTCTGTAAAAGGAATAATTCTTTTAATTCATTAACTTCGTTGTTGTTACAAACATGTCAACTGCCTATATATATAGAACAGTGACGTCTGATGATGTCACATGATGTTGACATCTAACAGACAAAACAAAACAACTGAAATAAACTAAACTACTGAGAATGTCTTCAACATCTGAAGACAAACTCTACAAGTACTGAAGAACAAAACTACTGAAGACAAAATTACTAAAACATCTGATGAGTAAACTACTCATCAGACTTTTACAAATAATAAGGAAACTACTGAAGACTAACTACACACTACAACTCCTGATGACTTACACATCAGCTGTTGTATATATCTTCAGATCTTGTAACTTCTTCACATCAGCTTTTGTGTTCTTCTTCAGTTGTTGTAATGCTGTGAGACTTAGAGATTTTTCTGATCTGGCTTATTGGTTCTTTTAGTCCAACAAACTCCCCCTGAACCAATGCAGCCAAAAACCTCTAACTTATTTAAGGTCTCACTTATTTATTCCCAGGCAGAAAGATATGTCTTTTTCTTTTGAGATCAGTGTCAAAATGACCAATTAAAGCATAAGCCTGATAACCAACAGCCTCCAAAAATTCTAACTATCAAAAGATGAGAGGGAACTCCATTGGGGAAATGGACTATGAGCATTAACCCCTCTCATTGAAGCTATTGATTGTATACTAACCTGAAAGACTCCCTTACATATGCTTCAAGTAGTAGCATCTTCTCTTGTGGAGTTAGTCTTTCAGGTTCTCCTTCGAAGAAGGACTCAGGTCCATAAAATTCTGATAAGTATTTGGCTGTAGTCCCATCCTTCAGTTCAACTCTTGTAATCTCCCTGTACACAAACTCATCAGGGTGTTTACCCTCTAAAAACAAGTAAAGTTCTTCTTGTAGAACATGTTCAAGTTTCCTATAGACAAGTCCCTTTTTGATCATTTTGTTCTCTAAGAAGTTTGGAGCTTTGGCACCAGAGTTGTAGACACTTTTGAAGTCCTTTATTATTTCCCAAGGATCAAGCACTGACCCAAGCATGATTTCAGCACCTAACACTCTTTTGATTCTACTGGCATAGGCTGCTGGGGGATCTCTCTTGTGAATCCTATGAAGGAACCTTGGGTCAGGCCACATCCTGATCAGTTCTTTTGTATATTTAAAGGTCCATTTCAGAGCATGCAGCCTTTGAGCTTCCTTTTTCATTGCAGTGATAGTTGAAGTCTGAGGATAATCTTTGTCCACCAACTTAAGGAATTGCTCATCATGTTTTCTTTGGTTCTCTTCTTCTTCCAATTTTACTTTGACTGCTAACATCCTAGCCTCTGGAGTAATTGTTGGTGATTGACCAAAAACTAATGGCTTTTCAGGAATGTAATTAGCAGGACGGGTAACTGTCTTCTTTTGAATTGTCTGAGCTGCCTCAGTTGTTGAAAGTGCAGGCTTTTGAGCTTTTGGCTTTATGACTGTAGAGATAGGCAACCTGTCTTCTTCATCAGAACTCTCTTCTTCTTGAATCCTGAGATGCCTTCTCTTCTTAGGAGGAGCCCTGACCTCAACAACTTGAGACTCAGCCTGAACCTGAACTACTAGATTTTGTACTTGAACTTGAACTTCAGAAGTTGTAGCTTGAACTTGAGCTTCAGAAGTTGTAGCTTGAACTTGAGCTTCAGAGGTTGTAGCTTGAACTTGAACTTCAGAAGTTGTAGCTTGAACTTGAGCTTCAGAAGTTGTAGCTTGAACTTGAGCTTCAGAGGTTGTAGCTTGAACTTGAACTTCAGAGGTTGTATCACATTTATGTACATCAGTAGTTGTCACTTCCATGGGTTCAGCACTTGTTTCAATTTCCTTGTCAACTATCTCCTGCTCACCTTCTACATCAGTTCTGTTGATAGTCTCAACAGTTTTATTCTTCCTTTGTCTCTTATAAGTAACTTGAATAACATGAGCAGGAGACCTTTCAGATTCAACCTCCTCAGACCTTGGTCTTTTGGAAGCTGAAGCTGTGACTGATTCAGTTCCTAACTCCCCCTTTTTGGCTGCAGGGGAAGAAGGAGTATGTATAGTGGCAAGTCTGGCAGTCACAGCCTCATCAACCATCTGCTGAATATGGGATTTGGAAGGTAACCTCTCATCAAGGGCTTGAATAATAATTGTTTTTAGGACTGGAGTGATGAGAGGGAGGATTTGTAGGAAGGCAGCAGCTAATGCCTCTGGGGGGCTAAAACCCAAAGGATTAGTGCCTGAAGCAGTAGCTGGTGGCGTGTCAAATTGAATATTTGTGGTGGAAGTATTTGGGTGACCTTCAGAATGAGAAGGTGCCATCTGTGGGGTAAGTGGGTGAGATGGACTTTTGCCCTTGGACATGTTGGTGAGTAGCTCATTGAGTCTACATACCTCAGCCTCAAGGAGTTGGTTTTGCTTAATAAGCTCAGCAACTGATCTGTGGTCATCAGTAGTTTTAGCTACATCATCTGACCTCCTGAGAATCTCAGGATTTACCTGAGTTGAGTGTAGCTCAACATATTCAGGTGCCCCTTTGTCTTGGTACTGGGGACTTCCAACCTCAGGGTTAACCCCTTCATCAGTTGTTGCCTCTGACAAGGTCTTACCCATGTTACCACTATCAATCACCCCAAATGATGGAGGTGAAGAAGCAGCAGCCTTGTCAGATATCAGAGTCTCTCTTGCCACACTAGGAGATCTGATGATGTAGTCAGTATCCTGTGGGTTATCAGAGACACTATGTTCCTCCCCCTCAATGTTGGAGCTTTTTCCAGTATTGATAGGTGTCTGGGAGGGAGAAGGAGTGTTCAGCTGATTCAGGATTTGATCAATAACAAATGTTGGGCTATTGGTGGTGGTTTCTATAGAAAGTGGGTTTGAAGAGGAGTGCACCCGGGGAGAGAGATGCTGTTCAATAGAAACCTGTTCAAGTGAACGAGGTTCTAGAGATGTGGTAGCCCCTACAATGGTTGCTTCAGGATCCTGTTGAGAGGAAACCTGGGCGGTTTGAGCAGGTGGAGTCTGATGAACCACTGGTTGACTACTACCAGTGGCCATTTCATGCCGTGGTGAGGCATGGGCAGACTCAGGGGACTCATTTCCCTGAGCAGCCTTTTTTAGCTTAGAAGATTTTGGTTTAGTGGGGACTTTGAATTTGGATTTTGAGGATGAGGCTGTGGGTTCCCTTTGCTTGGGTTTGAGCTTCCGGGCAGCCTCTTTTAGCGTGAGGTTGGAGTTGTGTCGGGAATATACTTCCAGCAAGACAGCTGGAGCAGGGATTCCCTGACCAACAAGGCCTGTTTGTGGCAGCTGTTTCTCTATGATGGCCATAATAAAACGAGGATAAAGCAACCATCTAGATGAAACAGGCTTACCAGCATGTTCAGTTAATTCCGAAAAGAGTATTTGAGAAAAGTTTAGCTTTTGAGATTCGAGTATAGAATACAATACCTGTTGCCATCTAGATGACATTTGATCCCATGAAGAGGACTTCGGAGCCAGGCAAATGTTGATCATGTGGAAAATCAGCCGCTCTGGATCATTAAAGTGCTTCTTGAACAGTGTGGAGTCACTCAAGTCTCCCTGGTATTCATGACTTGTAAAACAGAGGTCAGTGGCGCTTTTAGGGAACTGAGTGACTAGGTTGGCATCATCCAGTTGAAGAACATCCCTTAGCTCAGCAGGACTGAGATGTATGTTGTGACCATTGACTTTTGAGCGAAGAGATATGACTCCTGTGCCAACATTGATGAGTTCAACATTCATCCAAAACTGATGAATGGATTCGACAAACAAAGTTGGATTGATAAGAAACGCAGTTTTGAATTGAGATGAGGTCATCAAATCAACAGCATCATCAAACTTAGACCAGAATGACGATTTGGTCAGATAGGCAACAGAATTATGACGAGGTTTCAAGGTTATGGCAGCCATGGATGCAGAGAGAAAAGAGGGAAAATAGGTTTGAAAAGGATGAAAAGTTCTGAGAAAGCGATAATGAAACAACTGAGAAGGATTGAGTTAAGTAGAGAAAACAGCTGAGGTTACAACAACTGAAGAGTAAAATTACTCATCAGGTGTTGTCGACAATATGGTCATCAGGTGTTGTGATCAGTTGTTCATCAGACTTTTTGAATGATTTGTTCATCAGAACTTGTGAACTATGTGTTCATCAGAATTTGTAAACCATATTTGACCTTCAGTACTTAGGACATCAATACTCATCAGTACTTTGTAACTTAGAGTATTATACAAGGTCATAATTGTTCTTGACTCAATACTTTTGATATGTAACAGTATGCACTGAAAATATCAAAATGTGACAAGATAAACTAAAAGTTATTTGTAAAAGAGAAAAGTAAAAATATTTTTGTAGTTTTGAGAAGATATTTAACATGTTATTAATGAAACCACTAACCTATTCAAGTTGCAACATACCAAGCCTTAGAAGTAAATTTTGAAAAGTTGATGTATCTAAAGGCTTAGTAAAAATGTCAGCAAGCTCATCAGCACTAGGAACAAATTTGGGATCAATCAGACCTTTTTCAAAACAATCTCTTATAAAGTGATGTCTGATTTCAATGTGTTTAGTCCTAGAGTGCTGAACTGGATTCTTGACAATGCAAAGAGCTGAAGCACTATCCATTAACAATGGTGTCTTCAGTTCTTGGATGCCATAGTCCAGGAGTTGAGACTGAAGCCAGAGAATTTGGGAAGTGCAACTTGCAGCAGCAATGTACTCAGCTTCAGCAGTGGAGGTGGCAACAGAAGTTTGTTTCTTACTCTGCCAGGAAACCAGGCAATTTCCTAAGAACTGACACCCACCTGAAGTAGATTTTCTTGAAAGTTTGCATCCTGCATAGTCACTATCTGAAAAAGCAACCAGCTTGCAGGATTGGCCAGTGGAGTACCATATTCCTAGAGATTGAGTACCTTGCAAGTATCTGAAAATTCTTTTCACAGCAATCAAATGAGACTCTTTGGGTGTAGCCTGAAATCTAGCACAAACACATGTGGCAAACATAATGTCTGGCCTGGATGCAGTTAGATACATTAAAGATCCAATCATACATCTATACAGAGTTTCATCAACTGAAGGGCCTTTCAGATCTGCATCAAGTTGTGTGGTGCTGCTCATGGGATTGGAACATGGTTTACAGTTTTGCAAATCAAATTTCTTTAAAAGCTCTTTTGTGTATTTTGATTGGTGAATAAAAATTCCATCAGATTTTTGTTTGATTTGAAGACCCAAGAAAAACTGTAATTCCCCCATAGCACTCATTTCAAAAGTTTTGGTCATAAGTGCAGTGAAATCATCACACAACTTTGGATCAGATGAAGCAAAGATAATGTCATCAACATAAATCTGGACAAGTAGCTTATGCTGGCCTACATTCTGTATGAATAAAGTTTTATCAATGGAGCCTCTAGTGAAATTATTTCTAAGTAGAAAAGTGGATAAGGTGTCATACCAGGCTCTAGGTGCTTGTTTCAGACCATAAAGAGCTTTATCAAGCTTGTACACCCAGTCAGGATGTTTATTGTCCTCAAAGCCTGGAGGTTGACAAACATACACTTCCTCCTTTATTTTACCATATAAAAAGGCACTTTTGACATCCATTTGAAAAACTTTGAGTTTATGTAAGGCAGCGTATGCTAAGAACAACCTAATTGCTTCTAATCTGGCTACAGGGGCAAAAGTTTCATCATAGTCAATGCCTTCTTCCTGACAAAACCCCTGTACAACCAGTCTAGCTTTGTTTTTAATGATTTGACCTTTTTCATCAGTTTTGTTCCTAAACACCCATTTTGTACCTATTGCACACTTACCTGGAGGTAGAGAAACTAGCTCCCATACCTGTTGCTTTTTGAATTGCATCAATTCCAACTGCATTGCCTCCACCCAGCCAATGTCTCTAAGTGCTATGTGGTAGTTCTTTGGCTCTTGTTGACTGACAAAGAGAGCATAAAGACAAAAGTTAGATAATTGGCTTCTGGTTGAAACACCTGCAGAAATATCACCAAGAACTTGAGACAAGGGATGATTCTTCAGTTCTTGATATGGAATAAGATCAGTGCAAGTGTTTGCTGGAAGAACTGATGCAGCAGTGGAAGAGGATTCAGGAAATACAGCAGCAGGAATTTCAAAAGATTGAGAAGATGCCAGAATTTCATCAGCATTTGTAGTAAGTGGAGTTGCTGAAGCAGAAGGAGCATAAGATTTGGTAGATGTGGACACATTGTCACTTAATCTGAACAAATGAGTACTTGCATCGTCATCATCTGAAATATCTGGTGATGCTTTTGTAGAAGCTGGTGATGGAGCAGTTGGAAGAACTTCATCTTCTACACCACTATTCTCAACATCATGTTGCAAGATATTCAGATCAAACATCTCAGCAGGATTCTGAGGAATGGAATCTTTAGGACATTCATTGAATTTGACATGAAGAGTTTCTTCTACAGACTTTGTTCTACAATTGAACACTCTATATGCCTTGCATGTTGAGGAATATCCTACAAAGTATCCTGCATCAACTTTGGAATCAAACTTGGTAAGTTGATCTTTGGTGTTAAGAATATAACAAGGACACCCAAAAGCTCTGAAGAAGGAGATCAAAGGAGTTAAAGAGTGAAGGATTTCATATGGAGTCTTCAACCATCTTTGATTCACCAAAACTCTGTTTTGCACATAACAGGCTGTGTTAACAGCTTCAGCCCAGAATGTGAGAGGTAAACCAGAATCAGCAAGCATTGTTCTGGCAGCTTCAATCAGGGTCCTATTCTTCCTTTCTACCACACCATTCTGTTCAGGAGTTCTGGGAATGCTAAATTGTCTCTGAATTCCCTTTGACTGAAAAAATTCATCAAGAAGATGATTTCTGAATTCAGTGCCATTGTCACTCCTAACACACTTGATAGAAAGAGAATACTGCTTTTCAGCATACACCACAAAGTTGATAATAGCCTTGGCAACCTCACCTTTTGAGTGTAAGAAGAAAGTCCAGACAAACTTTGAATAGTCATCAACAATGACTAGACAATATTTCTTCTTTGCCATGGACATTATCTGCACTGGACCAAACAAATCCATGTGCAACAGTTGTAAACAACCAGTGGATTTGGAATCTCCAATTGAAGGAAAAGAGGCTTTGTGTTGCTTTCCTTTCAAGCATGCAGAACAGGTCTCATCACAGCTAAAATCTTTCAAAGGAAGACCTCTAACCAGACCATGTTTCACCAATTGATTCATGTTTTTGATGTTTACATGACCTAATCGTCTATGCCACAAAGTGGATTCCTTGAAAGAGGCCTTAGAGAATAAGCAAGGATGACCTTTGACAGAGATTTTCTTAGAAAGATCAAATGCATATACCTTTCCCACTCTGTTAGCCTTAAGAAGTGTGTACTCATCTAACACTTTGCTAATCAAAGGCATCACCTCAGCAGATAAGATCCTACAATCATGCTTAGTGAAGATAGACACATGACCCTTATCACACATTTGACTAACACTCAGCAGATTGTACTTAAGATTCTCAACATGATTAACTTCATCAAACCTAATCTCACCATTAGTTACTACACCTTTACCTATGATGTACCCCTTAGCATCATTTCCAAAGGACACAAATCCTCTCCTTCCAGTAAAATAGTTATGAAGGAGAGATCTGCTCCCAGTCATATGCATGGATCCTCCACTATCAACATACCAGATGCTACTTTGGCATGCTGAAGGACCCTGCATACAACAACACACCTAGTTAGACTTTTGGACCCAAACCATTTTGGTTTTGGGTCTGTTAACACTTGAAGAAACAGAACTAGCATTATCAGGTGAAGCAACACTTGAAACATTCTTAGCAGAGGATTTTGGTTTGACTTTTGAGTTTGATTTCTTGTTATGAAATACATCAACAGATGCCTCTGCCAGATTAACCTTTCCCATCAGTTGTTGCATCATTAGCATCAGTTGAGTGTGATTTTGAGTTAACAGTTTGATTTCAGCAGAAACATCAGACTTTGAGTTTTGATATTTCTTTTTGATCATTTTTGTGTCTTTAGGTAAAGGAGATGATTTCAAGTGTTGTTTCCCTGAATCTGGAACAAATTCTTTTCCTTTCTTGGTTTTTCCAGATTTTGGGACAACTGATGATTCTGGTACAAATTTTGAGCTAAAGTCGTTTTTCATTTTGAGGATGTTCTTGTTTTTATTCTTGATTTTGTTGAATTTAGAACCTTTTCTGTACCAGCATTCATCAGTTGAATGGTTAAACAATTTGCAAATATCACAAGGCACTCTCTTCTTCCTATTCTTGTGATTGTCTACAAGTACTGATGACTTAGAAACAGCTTGTTTGTTCATCAGAACTGCTGAGGCATCAGTATTTGTAGCCAAATTGACAACAGCTGATGTTTTGACAACATCTGAGGAGTTATTCTTCAGCACTTGTGTCTCAACACATTTACCAACATCAGTTGTTGCAATATCAGCTTTTTCAACAACTGCTGAAGAATAATTTTGACTTATCAAAATTCTTGCATCATTTTCACCAACACCATCCCCATCTGACTCAATTAGGTGTAGGTTTAAGGCATTTGAAACATGTTCATCAGGATTAATCTCCACTAGAACATTATCCTGACAAGTGTCATCCTCAATGACATTTGTACACCCAATTGAATAAGAATAGGTTTCAATCTCAACCTTTTCAGCAGCAGCTTTACAAACATTTGAGTCTTCTTCAGATATGTCTGCAGAATCAGACATGTCTGAAGAGTTGGTAGATTGGTACACACTTTCCCCATCAGATTCACAGTTAAGACTTTTTGGTTTATAATCAGCAGGGGGGCAATGTGATTGTAACCAATCCCAAACTTAACATTTGAAGCTGATTGTTTACTCAACAACATTTCAAACCCCTTGCAGGACTCAACCCACTTTTCACAATTTACTTGGGTTGCTGCAAGTGTTTGTTTCAGATCATTATGCTTTACCAACATGACTTCCACTCTAGCTTTTTCATCAGACAATAAGCATTTAAGTTTATAAATTTCAGACTCTTTCTCATTTAAAGCTTTGTCAAACTCAGTTTTGTTTTTAGTTACAACCTTTTCCAATTCACATTTCTCATTAATTAGTTCTACATTGATTTCCCTAATGGAAGCAAATGCTGAAATGCATGACTCTGAACATAATTTGGCTTTTGATTCAGAAGATACCTGAGATGTTGAAGAGGATTGACAGGTATTGTCAGTTGAATCAATAGCCATCAGTGCCAGATTTCCAAAAGGATTTTCTCCACCATGTGGACCAGTTTCAGAAAAAGACTGCATGTTGAAGTCTGAGAAGTCATCAGGCAAACTACTCCAATCAACTACTCCAGGAGTGAAGAAACTCTGATGCTGTTGTTGTTGAGACTGTTGAGTTGATTGAGGCTTGCTGGGTTCAGGAAGAGCAGGTGATTTTGGTGGGATTAATGCTGGATTGTGAGGAGGTTGAGGCATGTAAAAACATGGATATGGATAGGGCATTGGATTTTGAGGAACAAAGTGAGCTGGGTAAAATTGTTGGTGACCTATACCAGAAGATTGTGGTCCTTTGCCTGAGGAGTTGTTGCTTGGAAAGGTAACAAAAGGTGCAGCAGGATTGGAACCAGATGTTTTGCACTCCCTAGCAAAGTGACCAAGCTTATTACACTTATGACACCTCAGCTTTCCTTTGTCAAATCCAACCTTAGTCTTGCCAGATAATCCAGGGAATTTCCTTCCTGTTCTTTTATAAAACTTTTGTGATCTGATGTTGATCAATGCCATTTGACTCAAAATGTCCATCTCCTCTAGATCATCATCCGGGATACCTTTCAGATCATCCATCACAAAACATAAGTTGTCATTATAACTTCCTGCATTACCCTCAACTCCCACAAAAGCATGATCAGAATTGTTAGTAGAAAAATCAATATGCTCATCATAAGAACATTCAGACCCATTAAACTCTGACTCCTGACCAAGTAAAGCAGCATTACCGGAAACAAAATCATCAGCAAGTTTACCAGATGAAGACAGTTTTCTCTTCTGTTCAACCTCTCTCTCAAAGGTTAAGAGTTTCCCATGTAATTGGGTAAGAGAGAGATGTTCCAGATTTGCATTAGAGCGTAGGACAATTGTGTAAGTGTCCCATCTCTCAGGCAATGATCTGAGAAATCTGTTATTCATCTGACTATTAGTGTACTCTTGCTTGACCATTTTCAACTCAGAAATTAAGCATGAGAATCGCTCAAATTGTTGAGTCAATGATTCACCCTTTCGGTGAGAAAATGTCTCATACTGCTGAGCCAGAATTTCTCTAGTATTTGCTAAAACCTCATCGGTTCCACCAAATTGTTCTTTCAGTGCAACCCAGAGATCATGAGCAGTATCATGATGCATCAAGCCAGAATAGATCTCATTCGGCAAAGCCATGGCCAGAATACCATGAGCTTTAGCATCAATTTCAAACAGTTTAATGTCCTCATCCGAATACATATCAGCAGGTTTCGGAATCATGATCTTAGTTTCAGGATCAGTGATCGTGGGTTTATATGGTCCATGCACAACAGATTTCCAACATCCTGCACTGTTAATCGACAGGTGATGTAGCATTCTACGTTGCCATATGTTGTACTCACTCCGCACAAGCATCGGAGGCTTGGTTGCGGATCCTGTATTGTGCGGATCATTGTTGGGAGTAGACATGATCACCGATTCAAACAATTGAACACAAACTAATGCAAATCTTAATCAATTAATGCAAAACAGATTGATATTCAACTACGAATCAACAGAAGTTAACAGAAAACTTCAATCTATAACAAATTCTTACTTAATCAGCTAATTCACTCAATTTGAGAACAAATTTGAGCAGTTTCAAAGATCAATTGTGTAATCGATCAATGATTAACCTGCTCTGATACCAATTGTAGGAACAGATGTTCTCAATTGATAAATCAGTAGAGTATAGCAGCGGAAATCAACACAGAATTAGCATAAGTAAAGTAAGAACAATATCAATCAAACAGTAACGCAAGTTTGTTATAGAGAGAGAAGGTTTTCTGTAAAAGGAATAATTCTTTTAATTCATTAACTTCGTTGTTGTTACAAACATGTCAACTGCCTATATATATAGAACAGTGACGTCTGATGATGTCACATGATGTTGACATCTAACAGACAAAACAAAACAACTGAAATAAACTAAACTACTGAGAATGTCTTCAACATCTGAAGACAAACTCTACAAGTACTGAAGAACAAAACTACTGAAGACAAAATTACTAAAACATCTGATGAGTAAACTACTCATCAGACTTTTACAAATAATAAGGAAACTACTGAAGACTAACTACACACTACAACTCCTGATGACTTACACATCAGCTGTTGTATATATCTTCAGATCTTGTAACTTCTTCACATCAGCTTTTGTGTTCTTCTTCAGTTGTTGTAATGCTGTGAGACTTAGAGATTTTTCTGATCTGGCTTATTGGTTCTTTTAGTCCAACAATCTGTGACTTTGCTCGGCACATCCCCTTTAGGAACAAGGGCGATGCAAGTTGCATTAACCTCTTTGAGCAGCCTGCCATTCCGAAAGAAGTCCTTAATGGCCATACACACTTCAGGACCCACAGTACCCCAAGCAGCTTTGAAGAATTTAGAAGAATAACCATCAGGACCGGGGGCCTTGTTATCATCTATATCCCACATAGCTGATTTGATTTCTTCTTCGGTAACCTCTTTAACCATGTCCAAAGCAGTGTTAGCATTGATCCTTTGAGTGAACAGTGAATCTGGATCAGCTATATCAACCGTCTCTGCACTTTGACCAAGGATACTATTAAAATGGTCAATAAAGGCTTGTCCCACATTTGGACCATACACCCATTGACCTTGCTGGTTTTGGATGGCCAAGATACTTCTCTTATTTTGATTACTCTTAACAGTCCTATGGAAGTACTTGGTGTTTTGATCCCCCTCAGATAACCAAGTTATCTTAGCCTTTTGTTTCAAAAACGACTCTTCATCTTTAACAGCCTCCCTATAAGCCAACAAGTAAGCCTGCTCCTCTTCCCTAAGCGTATCATTGGTGGGGTCATTAACCACTGTAGCCTGAATGAGCTCAGCTCCTGTTTGAGGCTATCAACCTTATTAAACAAGTTGCCTTGTCTAAAGTTCAGATTCCTAATAGGAGTTTTCAACTTTTTAAGCTTTGTGGCCACAGAAAACATGGGGAACCCTGATATCCTCCTATCCCAAACTTCCTTAACTACTGGGTTGAACTCTTTCTTACGAACCAGGTAGTTAGGAAACCTAAAGGTTTTCGACTTATGCACGGGCAGGTCAGGAAAGGACAAGACTATGGGGGTGTGATCAGATAAGAGAAACGGATCAAACTGGCCAAAAGCAAGGGGGAATTGCTGCTTAAAAGAATTGTTGGCCACCACCCTATCAAGTTTCTTAAGAAGCCCATTAGGCCTCCCAGGACTTTTGTTCCAAGTGTACCTAAGCCCTATCGATTGTAAGTCTTCTACTTCTATGTCATAAAAGCACCCTCTAATCTCCACAATGCTAGCCGTGATTTGTGAAGTCCCCACAGACCGCTCTGAAGGATCGAGGATAGCATTAAAATCACCCATGAGAACCCAAGGAGCATTTCCCACCAGTTGAGAATGATATCGAAGAGCATCCCAACAGTGACGTCTGGGCCCCATCATATGATGTGCATAGACAAAAGAGCAATAGAAACCTACATTACCGGTCACCGATTGGAGGAAACAGTGAATCACCTGAGGATGCCTATCAATAACATTCATGTTCATAATACTAGGGTTCCAGCCTAAAACTATCCTAGTATTACCAGAACAAACTCTAGAATTGGAATCCCATTCCCAATTCCTAAACACCGTATTACAAACTCTATGCAATTTATCCTTAGACAGATGAGTCTCTAAGATCCCAACAACACCTATACCACCATTGGTAATCTGCTTAATGACTTGCTTCTGATGCAGGGAGTTCACCATCCCTCGAATATTCCAAGCCATAATTTTGAGCCCCATTTAAACCTTCTTATTTTGAGCAGGTTTCCTATTCTCTGAACCAGAACCTGCACCTCCTTTCATTTCTCTAGCAAAGTACTTAGCTATCTCACTATCATCTAGATCCACATCCTCTATACTGTATCTAGGATCTAACTTCAAAACCTTGACTTGATGGTGAAAAAAATCCCATTCCCCCTGCTCCCAATTTTCTTGGTCTTCCGCTCTCACTGATTTAAACTTAACCAGCCTATTAATGATGGCTAATTTCTGGGCATCCGTGATGCCAAAATCAACCGATTCATTATCTGTATTGACATCTTCCATATCAACCTGCTCATACACCTGATTAGTTTCCCTACTGACCTTACCCGTACTAACTAAGTCCCCTTTTAAAATGGATGCATCTAGGTCTAAGACCGAGTCATCCTCATCTAAAAGGTCAAAACTATTTGACAGATAAATGTCCGAATGTTTCTTACCAGCCTTCAAATTAGTCCCAGCTGATTTTCTAGTGTTGAAAGGCTGGCTGCCCATCTTCTTATGATACACCTGGTTCATGGATTTCATTCCTACCCTGGCAACCTGGTGAGTCCTAAAGCTCTGATGCAGTTCTCCCATTTTCCTCTGTATATTAGAATCACTACTGGTGCTCTGGTGCTCTTTATTCCCAACATTCTTCAGCTTCTCTTGCACACTGGTCCTTTTATTTTTATCACTACTTTCACCCTGTTGCAGTCTACTTGTACTCTTCCCCGTATTCCCATTCCTCCTATTTCTCATGGTGGTGAAGCCCTCAGCATCTGGAATAGGATTTGTGTACGTAATATGAGCTCCTTGAGCCTTCTCATTCCTGGTCAGCTTTTCTTCCTCTGAGAGGGGACGGATCTTACAAGACTGAAATGAGTGCCCAAAAACCTTGCAATGCAAACACATTGGAGGTTTCCATTGGTACGAAACATCTAGTTTAACAATCCGAGCTGGTCTCTGGTTAATCAATGGGAACTCTACTTCCAGGTGGTTTGGTAAGTTGGTTGTAGCCTCAACTTCCACCAACACTCTAGCATAACCTATTTTTCCCATTTGGCTATTACACCTCTCTTCTGTGATTCTGTCCATCAGCAGCGGACGACCCACCCCACTCAACAGCTTGCTTAGACCCTTACCTGTCCATAATTCTAAAGGGACATTATGAACCGTAACCCAAAGCGGTATAGCAGATGGTTCAATTCTTTGCAAGCACACTCCCGGTTCCCATTTTTGAATAAGGATGGGAATATTATTAATCAACCACGGCCCATTTGCTAGGACATCTTCCATACCCTTTTCACTCTTGAACTTGAAGTAGTAGAATCCTACAGTACTCTTGGATATAGTATCAATATCATATGATCTCCACAACCTCTTTAAGGTAGCATTCACTACATTAAAGTCCATAGAGGTTCCAAGAAAGTAACCATATAAGTATAATGAGAACTTGGTGGCAGAATACCGTAAGTCCTCATTCGATATGATCACTCTCTTTCCACCCTCCGGTGTATCCATTGGGGGAATGAACTCCAGCTTCGTTTTCTCATTTTGATTGTTCATTTTGATTTTTCCAGCATAAGATAATTTCCCTTCTTTGTGTTTGTCCCAGACATTCCCCACATTCTCAGCCGAATTGGTTTGGGGAATCGACCCTAGTTGATTAGCACCATCCAAATTGAAACCAAGATTACTATTTTGACCATCAGCCGATTCCTTCCTATCACTAGGACCTGTAATTCGATTACTCATATTCAAATGGTTGCTATCATACACGTTACCTTTACCAAATATGTCATCGTCTTCATGATATTCTTCATCTTCTCCACTGGAATAGTCTTCCTCTTCAGCATCCATGTCCGTATCCACTATGTTAGCCGGATCTGCTTCCTGTTCAGGCGAGATGGGGAGCGAATTATCCTGGTTGATTCCACTATTGAGCACATCACCTGCATGTTGAACCGTTGACATCACCAGACCATTATCTAATTTGGGGATACCTACTAGGGCTTCGGCACCCTGTACCCCCAAATTTTCGATAGCACCCTCCTCCACAAACCTTCTAAGGTTTAAATCTACAAATGCCGATTTATCCTTCCTGCTCGATTTAGTACCTGCCACTTCCTTCTGTTTCTTAGACTTCGCATTCAAAGCTAATCTTGGGGAGCTACGTTTCCCAATTCCAGCTCCAGCTTCAAGCGTTGGAAATTCATTGGGATCGGGGGGTTTATCCAGATTCATGCAATCAGATGAAGGATCCATTAACCCTTTGAAAACCTAGTAGAAATCCGTAAGAAGTTCTGGCAACAGTAGGGTTTATAATCGCCAGAGAGAGAATCCTAGAGAGAGAAACTAGAGAGAGAAAGAAATTAGAACAAATGAATCCTTTTTGCATGTGTGTTTTTACATCATGAATGTACGATCTAGCCAAAGATAAACATAGGAAACTACCTTAGTGCTACTGATCCAAGCTAGAACAGCTGCTGAAGGTTCCACAAGTGGCTGAGATGGTATTTCTTGTTCATTGATAGCTTCCAAAGCTCCCTTGATGTTCCTATGGCTTCCAACCACCAAGAACTAGCTCCAATGGTGTTTCCAGCAGGTTAGAGGATTGATTCAAATGAGATTTGGTCGATCTTGAGTGGAAATGTTCGGTGGTTTGGGGTAAAGACCGAACAAATGAATTCGGGTTGGTTTTTATAAAAATTTTGATCTGCATGGCCTTTGCGTACCGCCGAGGCCGATCAAAACCTTCTTCGCATACCGCAGAGGAATTCGGGGTCCAGAGCCCCCGCTTTTTCTTCGCGTACCGCCAAGGTCTTCGCCAATGGCCTTGGCGTACCGCGACGGGTCCATTTTCTTGTTTTTTGATTTCGTCGATTCGATTTCGCTCGTGCTCGATCTCCAACGTTTATCCTGAACATTTAATACATGTTTATCATGTACTCTCATGATAACACATGAGTTGTTTGTTTTATTGTTTGCTCACCAACGTTCGTGAGACTCGTGTGTGCGTTTCGTTAATTTCTCAAATTATTTGCGATCGTTTGTGATCTTCATGAATTGTGTTGTGCTTAAATTATCTAATTAAACCTGATTAAATAAAATGTAACAAGTATGAATGTGAAATGAGTGTTGCAATTTACCTGAAATTGCTGGGTGTCACAGAAAATGTAGTTTTTGTTAGATATCCAAAGGAGACTATGGGATACTACTTCTATTAGCCAGATAAAAACAAAGCAGTTATTATGCGTAAAGGAACTTTTCTAGAGAAAGAGTTTCTCGTGAGAGGTCGAGCTGATAATATTGTGGATATGGAAGTAATTCCAGAAACACAAGAAACACAACCTGAGGTTAAGGCACAAGTCAACTAAGAGTTGACACAACACCAGCGAATCAGTTGAATGTTGATGAGTCAAGCGTTCGCAGATCTAGTAGAGATCGTAGAGAACCTGACATATATGGTTTCCTCATTCAAGGAAATGATGTACCATTTTTTGATGGCACAAAACCTACCAATTATAAGACTGCAATTTCAGATTTAGAATCTGATAAATGGCTTGAGGCCATGGGCGCTGAGATGCAATCCATGCATGATAACCAAGTCTGGGACTTGGTTGATTTACCTCCCAATTGTAAGACAATATGGAGCAAATGGGTCTTTAAAAAGAAAACCGACATGGATGGGAATGTGCATACATTTAAAGCTAGGCTTGTTGCAAGTGGGAGGATTGTGATGTTCTTGATTCTATATGCAGATGACATACTTCTTATTGGAAATGACATTCCAACCTTGAATGGAGTAAAATCCTGGTTAGGAAAGTATTTCGCAATGAAGGACCTTGGTGAAGCCGCATACATTCTAGGAATTCAGATTTATAGAGATAGATCAAAGCGGCTTATTGGTTTAAGTCAAAGCACATATATTGATAAGGCCATTCGACGCTTTTCAATGCAAGATACCAAAAGAGGTTTTTTAAGTTGGATATTGTATGTCTGATTAACGATAAGTTCAACGTTGCTATGAAATGTATGATTCAAAGAGTTACACTTTGGAAGGCAACGACTTTATGTTTAATTGTTAAACATAATATACGATCACGAATTGTCAGTTTTATCGAATTGGCTTTTATTATTTGTGAAATAATAATCGGTGGGAATTAATTATAGAGATAATTAATTCGTTAAACAAATAAAGTTTTGAACTTTATTATGAGGGATTGTTAATTAAATGTTAATTAACAAATTGATAATTAATTAAACTTCAGACATTTAATTAAATGCTACTAACTATTTGTTAGTTAGTAATATTTGGAGAGTCGTAATTAAATGGTTTAATTACTAAAAGAGTTTACCTAAATTAAAAGAGTTTAATTTAAAATGTAAAATGAAAAGCTGGGAATTCCAATTTTGAATTGGTAAATTCCTAGATCCTAAAAAGGTGGATCTACTTTTGACTTTAAAACTAGATCCAACCTCCCACATTTGGTGCACAACTCTTTGACCTACTCTCTCCTCTCTCTCACCCTTGGAGTCGTCGACCATCACCACCATCACCAAGCTATATTGCCGGGCCGCACCAAGGCTTCATCGGGAGCATGCAGGCCGTACCAGGGGGCCACGCCGAGGGTCAAGAGGAGCCGCAGCAGGGCTGTCTTGTCCGATCCAAGGTCACCTAGCCGAACCGTGTGTCGAGTCACGAGCCGAGCTAAAATCTGTTTTGGTCCAATCCGGTGATTAGTAGGACGAGATCCGGACTCAGGTGATCGTAGTGAGTCAACTAGCGAGATTGTTGTTGATCCATCGTGTGGATTTGGAACCGCTTTGTAAAGGTCGATTTCTAAAACCCCTATGGTTGTGTTATTTAATTTAATTGTTGTTTAAACGATTTGTAACTGGATCCTGATTTGGGAATTGTTTCGATTATGAATCGAAAGGTTATAAAGTTTAAATGCCTCCGCTGTGTTAGATCTGATCTGATAGTTTAATATAGTTTTGTGAAAATGATTTTTGTCAATTAATACGATTAATTGAAACTGATTAAATGAAAAGTAACCTAGAATTCCCAACAGTGGCATTAGAGCGGGTTTTACAAACGTTTAAATGCAATTAATAAATCGATCTTTGTTTGTTTTTGCTTTGTCAAAACTTTTGTTTGCCAAAAAGATTGAAACTGTGAATGTGATGATTGTGATTGTGATTATGATTATGAATCGAGCCCTAGGATCCGACCCATGTGATTGTATCTTTTGTTTTGTTTGATTGGTTGGTTTATTTGAAATCTTGTATTTCTGCGGGTATTTGGACCCGATGTAATTGAATAGGTTTCAATTTTTGTAATGTAATTTATATTTTACAAATGTAATAAAGCAATGGATACAAGAAGAAAGATAGAGACAATCGGGGAGATTGAAGATGGAGATCTTGGATCAAGTGGGAGACAAGATTCAAGGCATTGAATTGTAAACCCTTGAATTGTTCGGTTTGTCTTTGATGACTCGAACAAAACCGAACAAATTAGACTTTGGCTCGTTTCATAATCACATTTTGTTTTTGTGGTTGTTTAATATTTAGGAAATATAAAACTAGTAAAAAAATTCACAATCATTGCAAAACGATAAGTAATACAAAAGGAGTTTTGTAGTTACTTTAAAAGGGGTTTTTAAAATAAAAGTGTTTTATTTTAATAAATCAGTTTATAAAATAAAAGGTTTATTTTATAAAAAATAGAACTTGTTAGCTTAAAATGATTCGCGATAATTACCGATTTAGTTTAAATAAGGTATTTAAAACTAATCGAGTCGAGCGTTGAAAGGAGTTTCAAACTATCGCAAATCATGAAAAAAATATGATCTTGTTAATATGAAATTGTACGATTTGTGCCATGCTTCAAATCGTTCAATAGTTTTAAAGTAAAACAATAAAATCAATACGATTGATTGGACTAACAAATTCACGATTATGATCGATTTAGTTTTAATAAGGTATTTAACAAATTAGGTCAAAATTGAAATAGGTCTTCAATTAGATAACGAATAGATAAAATAGAGGTTTTATAAAATGCACAACTATCCTCATTTAAAATTAGTTGTCCATAATGTTTTTGAAACATAAAAGCAAATAATTAAAGTAATTAAATGACTCATTGGTCAAGATGTTTATTTTCTAAATATATGAACCTAGAGTTAGTGCTTACCCTGCTATAGGTTTATATATGTTAGAAAAGGATAAACATTTTGATTTAAATGCCACCTTAGATTTAAGACACTTTATCAATTTGACCTAACATTTAGTGTTAGTGATTACCCTGCACTAGGTCTATGGTTTTATTGAAAAGGAATGATCGCGATTCCTAATACACTTAGGCCGGTCATTCAGTCAAAAATCGTAAGGCGTATACTTGAAGAGTCAAGTTGGCATAGTTGGGGTAAATGTACAAAGTTAGAAATGAGTGTTCTAACAAACCCCAGAACTTGAGGATTATGATTGTCATAATTGGTTATCGTAACCCTCCTGTATTATTGTGAGCAGTAAACAGAGAGCTTAGCCAATTCACTGTTCATTAAATAAACAGGATCTCACAATTCTAAATTAATTTTGTTAATGAGTCATAATTAATTTGGGATTATATATAGCATGAAATACTAAAACGTTTCCTTTGAATTTTATAGACGTCTTTCATTGATGCTACTAAACCTTATAGGATAAATTTATTTCAAAATCAGTTCAATGGGAGTAATTTTTTATTTGGATGCATCATCTTAGAAATGTCCTAAGAATAGAAGGAAAGTTGTATGCTTTGGATAACCCCATTACTCCTGAGCCACCTATAGGCTGCACCACATCTGAAAGGATGAAGCACATTGGACATGAATGTGAGATAAAATATCTCATATTGACTTCGGTGTCTCTTGGATATGTGGATCAGCTTATGTATCTCTCCAGTCATGAGATGATTGAGGAGATCAAGAAGAGTTAACTGCCAAACAGGTTTTGGCGATTTGAAATTCTTAAGGAGGTCCAAAAGGGTTTGAGACCGGGTGGAGACGATAGGTTGCAAGGCTATTTTGATAGGCTTGGCAAACTAGGCTATCCCATGGACCTTGAGATTGCTATAAATTTCATCCTTATTTCCCTACCAGAGGAATATGAATCTTTTGTAAAGAGTTACAAAAGAAATATCTTTGGAGAGACAATTGATGAGCTCAAGGGGATGCTCTTGGTTGAGGAAACCAAAATGAGGGTAGAGGTGAGCAGTGGGAGGAAGAGACCTTTGACTGAGGTCGATGAGGTCCAGTACATTGTTGCTCGACGTCTGAAGAGTTCAGATATGCGTGGATCTTCTAGTATGCCTTGTTACTTCAACATATTTCTTGAATTGGAAAATCTTTGATAATAATATGAGTGTCACAATTATTTCAATTATTTGCAAGTATTCGAGGCGGTTGATAAGCTGGGAGCTTAAGTCTTGAATTCCATGGGATGGAAGACAAGACAAATAGAAAAAATGTTCTTTTATTCATTTTTCATTGATTGTTTAAATGGTTTAAAACAATTATGAATACTTTTAACATTCTTAGCTTGACTAAGAATAATGCTTCTGGTATTATTTATGCATTGATTGATAAGTTATATTTATGCTTGATAAATTGTTAAGATAGCATAATTAATATTGATTATTGATAATGCAAAGTAAATTCTATATGATAGAATTACAAATAAAGGAAATACATACGATTCATATTAATAGAATAATTTAAAGTGTTTAAATAATTATAATTAGACAAGATTAACCTTTAAAGCAAGGTGTAATACATGAATTTCTAAACAATTCAAAATGGAATTCATTGTTACAAGAGTTTGATTATTACACAACATGCTTAAGGAAGGTTATAAAGATTGTGATCTTTAAAATGCAATTCTGTTGCGTAAAATGTCTAAAGATTAAATATGAATAATTCATAAGCTTGTGAACCTAATGAAATCTTTGAAAGAGTTCAAAGAAGATTTCCATAAAATGAAGATCTAAAAGCAACAATAGTTATATATGAGATATAACCAAAAGTTGCCAAATTAATGCGTATAATGTGAAATTGTTTCACAACCAAGAACACAATGATGTAGGTAATTTAATTAATACCAATACATGTTGTGTTTTCTATTCAATATGATCCAATGATTAAATATCCCAATGAACTAATCATATGAATTACTACACTAGCTTTATTACAGGTAAATATAAAGAGTTATAAAATAAACCTGTATAAATTCCTATTTGGGGTTTGAGGATGTAACAAAGAGTTGTTAACCATTTCTTTAAAATTGGATCCTCTTAAATGATAAAGATAGTTATCATAAATCCCTAAAATGGAATAGATAGAATTTTCATCAATTGCTTCCTAAGGTAGGGAACTGTATTGTTGAAAATTAGATAGTGCAGATTAATAGAGTTCAATTGTGCAATGATATAATATATATATGTTTCAGTCAACACAAAATGTTTGAATGGATCTTAAATGAGTTTAAGAACCAAATGTTACAATGACATCTGCAAAAGCTCATGGGACAGTGAACCCAAAACTTGCAAAAGTGTAACTGTTGATTGATAAATATAATTTATGGTTTGGAACCATAAACAATAATGATGCAATAAAACAAGGTAAAAGACTTGTTTAACAACATTTAGATGTTGTGTAGTTGAAATTAGAGAATTTCAATGACGAGATCAACATGGATGTATTAGGATACTACAAATTCTGTAAGCAAGAGTTGTTTGACAGATAAGTAGTTAAATGTCAAAACTGAATTACCATAAGAACACCTTAATTGAGTATTCTTATAAGTAATTAGAAAGTTTTGAAATCCTAATATGGCAAACTTGTTGCGACAAATCCATGGTTGATAAAAGCATCTCAAGTGGGAATCTTTGTCGTCGTAAGAAACTAAGGTGTTAGTTTTACCTAAAGGACAAAGATGTTATACATATATATATGGCAAGCTAGTGGGAGTGTAGTAAATTCTAATGAAAACATTATGTAAGTATGTAGATGACATACTAATTGTAGAAAGGAGTTTCTATAATAAAGACATAAAATTTAACATATGATGTTAAACGAAATAAGTAACAATTTTATTTGATAAAATTGAATATATATATTAATGGTTAATATATAATTTATCCAATGAAATTTTCAATAGATATTGAAAATAAAAAACTTAGATAAATCTTGCATAAGATGAAGAGTCACATGCAAATTGTCTATGTCAAAGCATGAAGTGTTCACTAAAGGTTAGAGAACACAAATAAACGCATCAGAATGCTTAGAATGAAAGAGTTCATTACTAATCTCAATAAGATTCCTAATGACTAGGAATGGATTGAGAAAACATATGACAACAATATAACATAGCTAAGACTATGAAATTGTAGTCATATTATAGTAGAAGCATTATGAGAAAGAACTGAAAGAAAGACATAATTTTAAATAAAATTCATAAATCAGAATCTAGCAATTTAGTTCATTAAATCAATTTAAAGAGCTGAATATGAGGATAAGGCTGATAAATCTGATTTAACTTTAGTATTGGGTGCTCTACAATCGAAACACGAAACATTGAATGTTCATTTTGATTTAATGGTTAAAGGCAAAATGAATTATGTTTCTAAATTCGAAATTTTGTACATTTTAGTATCCTTGAATATAGTATTCTAAATGTCCATAGTTGATCAGATTCATGGGAAACAATCTGAACTAAGACTACTTGAATGCTTGGTTTATTTATAGTGATAAAAGCTCAAGTGTTGAGAACCAAGATTCATAGGCATTCATTAGAGAATGATGTCAGACGTAACTCGCTTTAAAACATTCTTCATGGATCGTTGTCATAAGATGTTTTGATAATAAAGTATATTCGATATGCGCAAATATCCTTAGACCTAAGGAGTATATTGAACTAACATTAATCAAAGGTCACTCTTTTATCGTACCTAACGCTGTCTTGAAAAATAGGCAGTAATAAGGGTAACGATTGGGAATGGTAAGATTAAGTGGGAGTTATATGCTGCCAAAGGGATTCTATACGCTTATACAGATAATAGAAGATATTTTGGCGCCCTCGTTGATTTAAACTGATGCAAACGCGTGGCCACACTCAAACTAAAAGTAGTTTGTTGAATCATTTTAAATTAAGAACGAGAATTAGAATACTAGAACAATATATGAGATTGAAGAGAGATCCATGTCTCATGTTCAAGGAATATCTAAATAGGAAGGATATACAGATAAAGGTTATCTGAGACTATAATTATTAGTTAAAGTAAAGAGTTACTTAAAGTAAGGAGTTTTAGGTTCTGTTTGCTTTTTGAGAAAACGTCTGCAGGGGCTCTTATGTCTGCCTCGCACAGACGCGGGCAGATGTTTGGGAGGCACAGACTGTTTGTTTTTTGGAAGCCCTTTCATTAAAAAAGGTCTTCCTGACCTCTGCTTCGTGCAGACGTGGACCAAGCTCTTTTGAGCTCTTCAAACCTCTTCTAGGTTTACCCAGACCCCATCGCCAGTCTTGTTTCCCGATCGTTCCATCGGCGCTCCACCACCGGTCGCACCTCCACCTCCATCGGCCGTGACTCCACCACCGATCGACCGCACCTCCACCGGTCGTAACTCCAACACCGATCGACCGCACCTCTCCCGATCTGCGCTCTACCACAGGCGACGAGCTCTAGGTCGACGATCGAATATGAGCGGCGACGAGCGGCGGTCGGCGATCGGAGGGATGCGACGAAGATGAGCGTACCTGGTTTATTCGACGGGGATGAGCCCTAGGTCGTGGAGGGGGAGAAGGGATTGTCTTCGCCGGAGCAGCCGGAGACGATGGTCTTCGCCGAAACCGATGGTCTTCGTCGAAGTCGACGATGGAGCAGCCGATGGAACGATCGGGAGTTGTTGGGGGAAGATGTCACACCCCTTGTCGTTGCGGAAGCGTACCATGTGACTTTCAAGGTTTCACAGTCATTGTTTATAACAAAAGACACATATGTTTCTATATTACAAATCCATGTTACAACTACATTAGCCACAAGCCTAATGTAATAATAGTTTTAACTGAGTTTCACACAAATATATAATGTTATTACACATATATATACTATGCTATGTATCACACTGTTGAGTCTATCTCTCATAGACTCTACTATAGGTCTCCAAAGATTGAGCTCCTAGCTCCACCCCTGTATCGTTATGTATCTAAGAAAACATGATTTTAAAACAATCAGCATATCGCTGGTGAGTTCACAAGTTTATTTGTTAAAAATGTATGTATTGTATCTTAAACGATTCAAATGTTTGCATAAAAAGAGTTAAATAATATTTATGCCCCAAACTGGGTATAAAACATTGGTATCCAGTGCGAACATTGTTTCTTCCAACAATGTCGTGTATTAGTTCCTGACCAACTGTCCAATTATAACTCCTGGGCTCCCGTAACCGAGCTGACGAGTTCAGTGTTTGCCCCTTCCCAATGTCCTTGTCGCAAGACATTGTGTGTTTAGCCTTATTGAGCGCCCGCTCGACATCCAGTCGTGGTTTTAGCTACGAACCACGGGCGAGGATTGTCAATCACAAATAGAATCTATTCTCAATAATCACGCCCCCCACGGTTAACGGTTACAGAATAGGGGACTTAGCGACAAATGTGTAACCCGTGAAATAATGACAAGTTTGGTCATGTGTTCTCCCCACTGTCACGTGTTTCAACCAAATGTTTTACAACGCTTTCGTTTTCTTGTCTCGCAAAATGTTTCAAATGTATTTTAGCGTTTCACATGATGCAAATAAGTTTTTATATTTCACAAAATATAGCGAAAGCGTTTCAGAGTTCCACCTGATCAAATCAGGTTTCATGTTTCACAAAATGCATCAAAAGCGTTTCAGAGTTCCACCTGATCAAATCAGGTTTCATGTTTCACAAAATGCATCGAAAGCGTTTCAGAGTTCCACCTGATCAAAGCAGGTTTCATGTTTCACAAAATGCATCGAAAGCGTTTCAGAGTTCCACCTGATCAAATCAGGTTTCATGTTTCACAAAATGCATCGAAAGCGTTTCAGAGTTCCACCTGATCAAATCAGGTTTCATGTTTCACAAATGAATCAAAAGCATTTCAAAGCTTCACAATAATCAAGATGTTTCAAATGAGTTTTTATGTTTTCTCATCCCCCGAGTTCAAAAGCCAAAATACAGAAAAAGGGGTTCGTGAACTCACCTGAGTTGATTCAAATCAGTAACAATGCACAACGTTCGTATCACTAGTTCTTGAACTCTAAACCTGTATGTTATTAGAGTTCTATGAGTTACTTAAGCTTAATCTGACTCTCAGAACTTTCCTTAGTTTAATATCTCACAACGTGTGTTAACTGAGAACCTATAATGATTTAGGTTCTTGTTAAGAAACTTATAACTTGTTGGTTTAATCAGGACATTTTCAGATTAACCAAATTAGTATTGTTGTTGATTATATCACCAAAACAGTTTCTCAATGGATTCCAGGTTTAGAAATAGTTAATCCTTGTCATTGATCATTCCAAAGAATGATCAGGACAATCACAACCATTGTTATAATCAAATGGGTAAAACCATTATGATCTATGAGATGGTTTCATGATAATCAGACATTATAACGGATCAAAACAAAGATTTCACCGTTAACCTGTCGAGTTCTTGATTTCTAACTATTCCTAGCCATCATCTAGGCAATAATCAACAACAATAACCACGATATCACTATTAAAATCTAGATCTAATTCATATATTATCAAACTAATAGAAGAGGTCGAATCGTTACCCTTTAGAACGGATTTCTCGGATGAAAACGATGATCAGGACTTGTAGAAACGTTCCCTAACTTGATCCGGATGTTTGGATGGCTTCAAAACTGAGATTTGGGGGTTAAAATTCGATCTGGTGCGTTTGAAAGTCGAAAATATTAACCAGAAATGAGTTCTGATCATGAAAAGCAGATTTTTATGCGTGCTGCTTCCGTAGCGTACCGCGGAGGATTTAAAAGGGTTCCTTCGCGTACCTCCACCGCCTTAGTTAGTTTTCAATTTTGTTTTCGCGATTCCGGGAGCATACGAACTCCGTTTTACGCGCCGTTTTCGCCCACGTTCACGATTTTTCGAGCTCTTTCCAATCATTATAATTTCAAGACCTGAAAAGTTCAAAATATATGATCTCTTATTTAACGCTATATTCGAATCAGTGTATCTTGAAATCGGAGCTTCGTTTCGAAATTTCGCTTACACTCATTTTCTTTATTTTCGAGTTATGATTCTAACCTGGAATTTGTGAGTTGTCACAGTCTCCCCCCGTTATTGGAATTTCGTCCCGAAATTCAGTTTGTGCTTCCCAAGACTGATGTATCATCAAACAGTTGGGGGTATTTGAGTTTCATCTGATCTTCGCGTTCCCAGGTAAATTCCGGTCCTCGCCTTGAGTTCAAACGGACCTTTACTATTGGAATTCGACTTTGTTTCAACTGTTTTACTTCCCGATCCATGATTTCCACCGGTTCCTCTATGAAGTGTAATTGATCTTCGATTTGGATTTCTTCCAACGGTATCACAAGCGTTTCATCTGACAAACACTTCTTAAGATTCGATACATGAAACGTGTCATGCACCCCACTGAGTTCAAGTGGTAATTTGAGTTTGTATGCAACATGTCCAACCTTTGCGATGATTTCAAATGGCCCTATGTATCGAGGGTTCAATTTGCCACGTTTTCCAAATCTTACAACTCCTTTCCAAGGTGATACCTTTAACATGACGCGGTCTCCAACTTGGAAAGACAATGGTTTACGTCTCACATCAGCATAGCTTTTCTGACGATCTTGTGCGGCTCGCAGTCTGTCTCGAATTTTGAAGATTTTATCTGTTGTTTCTTGAATGATTTCTGGCCCCGTGAGTTGAATTTCACCAACCTCAGTCCAGCATATAGGGGATCAACATTTACGACCGTACAACGCTTCGAATGGTGCTGCCTTGATGCTCGTGTGATAGCTATTGTTGTATGAGAATTCGATCAAAGGAACTGCTTCCAAAATCAATCACACATGCTCGAAGCATGTCTTCCAGGGTTTGGATAGTCCTTTCGCTTTGACCATCTGTTTGAGGATGATATGCTGTACTCATATCCAAACGAGTACCCAATGCATCATGTAGGGTCTGCCACACCCGTGAGGTGAATTTGCTGTCTCGATCTGAAATGATGGAGGTCGGAATCCCATGTCGTGAAACTACTTCCTTGATGTAAAGCTTTTTGAGTTTATCCATCTTATCTATTTCTTTCATAGGCAAGAAATGCGCAGACTTTGTGAGACGATCGACTATTACCCAGATAGTGTCATTGCCGCTAGAAGTTTTGGGTAGTTTCGTGACAAAATCCATTGTAATCTGATCCCACTTCCATTGTGGAATCTCTGGTTGTTGCAACAACCCTGATGGTTTTTGATACTCAGCTTTAACTTTAGAGCAGGTTAGACATTTGCTAACATAAAGAGCGATGTCAGCCTTCATGTTAGGCCACCAATAAAACTCCTTGAGGTCATGATACATTTTATCAGAGCCAGGGTGTACAGAGTATCGAGACTTGTGCTTCATCCATTACTAAGCTCCTTAGGTTCCCAAAGTTTGGTACCCAGACTCTATTTGCAAAGTAGCGAGTTCCATCAGTCTTGACCTCAAATTTCTTATCCAAGCCTCGCAAAGATTCATTCTTCAAATTTTCTTCCTTAAGAGCGTCAAGTTGGGCATTTTGAATTTGGGCAGTAAGACTTGTTTGAATAATCATTCCCAAAGCTCGCACTCGTAATGTCTTGGTTCGCTCTTTCCTGCTCAAAGCATCTGCAACAACATTTGCCTTGCCAGGATGGTAGCGAATATTGCAATCATAATCATTGAGTAATTCAATCCATCGACGTTGTCTCATATTCAAGT
Source organism: Mikania micrantha (assembly GCA_009363875.1). Taxonomy (NCBI): domain Eukaryota; kingdom Viridiplantae; phylum Streptophyta; class Magnoliopsida; order Asterales; family Asteraceae; genus Mikania; species Mikania micrantha. The sequence continues at coordinate 30,169,365 of CM018689.1, forward strand.
CTTTTTGATCGAAGATATGCTGGAGACTTTTATGGTCAGTGTAAATAGTACACTTTGTACCATAAAGGTAGTGTCTCCAGATTTTGAGTGCGAACACTACAGCTCCTAGTTCCAAATCATGCGTAGTGTAGTTCTTCTCATGTGTTTTGAGCTGCCGGGATGCGTATGCAATGACTTTGTCTTTCTGCATCAGTACACAACCCAATCCTTGATGTGATGCATCACAGTACACTAAGAAATCGTCCGTTCCTTCAGGTAGTGATAAAATAGGTGCACTGCATAGTTTTTCGAGTTATGATTCTAACCTGGAATTTGTGAGTTGTCACAGAAGAGGTTTTCTTTGTTTGAAAACCCTTTTAAAAACAAACCCTCTTCTCGCAGAGGTATGGTCCACCTCTTCTCCTACAGATGTCTGCAGATATGGTCCGCAGACTGCAGACATTTTACCTCTTAAAAAACAAACACCACCTTAGTCGACTTAAGAAGTCATACCTTACTAGGGGCAGCGTGATGCAGCTAGGTGTCCAACACTGACTATGTTGAATCACTTAGTCGATGAATCGTCCAAGTGGGAGTCTGTTGGATATTGGATGTCCGATTAACGATAAGTTCAACGTTGCTATGAAAGGTATGATCCAAAGAGTTATACTTTGGAAGGCAACGACTTTATGTTTAATTGTTAAACATAATATACGATCACGAAGTGTCGGTTTTATCGAATTGGCTTTTATTATTTGTGAAATGATAATCGGTGGGAATTAATTATAGAGATAATTAATTCGTTAAACAAATAAAGTTTTGAACTTTATTATGAGGGATTGTTAATTAAATGCTACTAATTAATTGTTAGTTAGTAATATTTGGAGAGTAGTAATTAAATGGTTTAATTAATAACAGAGTTTACCTAAATTAAAAGAGTTTAATTTAAAATGTAAAAGAAAAGCTGGGAATTCCAATTTTGAATTGGTAAATTCCTAGATCCTAAAAAGGTGGATATACTTTTGACTATAAAAGTATATCCAACCTCCCACATTTGGTGTACAACTCTTTGACCTACTCTCCCCTCTCTCTCACCCTTGGAGTTGTCGACCATCACCACCATTGGGATGGTCTTGTGGCTGCCGTACACCACCATCACCGAGCTATATAGCCGGGCCGCACCAAGGCTTCATTGGGCACATGCAGGCCGTACCAAGGGGCCACGCCGAGGGTCAAGAGGAGCCGCAGCAGGGCTGTCTTGTCTAAGCCAAGGTCACCTAGCCGAACCGTGTGTCGAGCCACAAGCCGAGCCGTGCCAAAATCTGTTTTGGTCCAATCCGGTGATTCGTAGGCCGAGATCCGGACTCGGGTGATCGTAGTGAGTCAACTAGCGAGACCGTTGCCGATCCATCGTGTGAATTTGGAACTGCTTTGTAAAGGTCGATTTCTAAAACCCCATATGGTTGTGTTATTTAATTTAATTGTTGTTTAAACGATTTGTAACTGAATCCTGATTTGGGAATTGTTTCGATTACAAATTGAAAGTTTATAAAGTTTAAATGCTTCCACTGTGTCAGATCTGATCTGATAGTTTAATCTAGTTTTGTGAAAATGATTTTTGTCAATTAATACGATTAATTGAAACTGATTAAATGAAAAGTAACCTAGAATTCCCAACATTTTACCTATGGCACATGGAACGATCCTAAACAAGTTGCAATGTCCGGAAACGGAAGATCATAAAAGAAGGATGGAAAGAGTTCCTTATGCTTCTGCAGTAGGATCGATCATGTATGCTATGTTGTGCACTAGACCAGATGTCTCATATGCCTTGAGCATGATAATCCAGGTGATGCTCACTAAGTTGATGTTAAGAACATTCTGAAGTATCTGAAAAGAACTAAAGACATGTTTATGATATATGGAGGTACAAATGAGGAGCTCAGTGTAAAGTGTTACATTGATGCTAGTTTTCAAACTGATAGAGATGATTCTCGATCACAGACTGGATTTGTATTCACTCTAAATGGTGGAGCAATAACATGGAAGAGTTCCAAACAAACTGTTGTTGCCTAGTCCACCAGAAAGTCCGAATACATTGCAGCATCCAGATGCTGCAAGGGAGGCTGCTTGGATGAAGAAGTTCATAGCTGATCTTGTAGTGGTGCCAAACACTGCAAGACCAATCGAGGTAATGTGTGACAACTCAGGTGCTATTGCTCAAGCGAAGGAACCAAGATCGCATCACAGCACCAAGCATATACTTAGGAAGTTCCATTATATACGGGAAATATTGGAACGAAGAGACATTACGATAAATAAGGTGCATACAGATCATAATCTAGCAGACCTGTTCACTAAACCTATGCCTCAAGCAAAAAATGAGGAGCATGCTAGAAACATAGGACTTATATTTGCTAGTGAGTGGATATGATTTGTTTTAGTATTTGGATGTTCTTGAACTAAGACAATTGTATTTAAATGATTTTGAATTAAAGACTTAATTGCTTTATTATCATACTAATTGTGTTCAATTTTTGTACGTTTAATATCCTTGAATATAATTTATTCTAAATGTTCGTGGTCAATCAAATCTATGGGAATCGATGTTGAGTTTGAGACCATTGTGAATGTTGGTTGGTTTCATAGGAGGAAAAGGCCAAAGAGTTGGAGGCCAAATTCACAGATATCCAATAGGGAGTGGATATTGAACGCAACCCGTTTCAAAATTACTCCATGGATCGTAGTCATAAGTAGATTTTGAGAATGGCATAATTTTTTGTATCCTTAGACCTTAGATGCATATTGAACTTGATTATGCGTAAGGTTATCTTTTTACATATCTAACACTGCTCTTTGATCAGGCAGTAATAAGGATCTATATTTGAAGATAATCCGAAACATAGTGAGAGTTATATGTAGTTGACAGAATCTGTTCCTTTACTTCGGTAAGAGGCTGACGTCTCTGGGCCCCTCGTTTATCATAACTAGTAGAAATTGCATGGCCATGCTCAAACTGGGAGGTTGATTAAACTAGTTATGATATGGGATCGAGAATAGAAATGGTTGAACACGATATGAGAATGACACATGATCCATGTCTCATGTTCAACGGGATGTCAATTACAGAAGGATGACTAATTTCATGTCCATTAGTATTACAAAAATTTAAGGAAGGTGACTTAAGTTGTTTGAATAGCAGACGGCTAAATAGCATCGTATCTTGATGGGATAGTGAGATGTAGCTAGACGTCCACCACTATCTGTAATGACTAAATAGTCGAGACTTGTTGTGACAATCCGGCATTTCGAATTAACACCGTTAACCAAAAGTTAACAGAAACGATACGAAATTGAACAAAATCAAATTAGAAGGATTAAATTTGAACAAAATGGATTTACTAACACATAAACTATATGGATTGGACTTGAAATCACATGAAATAACTAATTTTGACTTTTTAGGTCAAAATTCGTCGTAAAAACACAATTGAAATCGAAATTGAATGATAGTTCATGATTAGAATCGAATTAAATCACTAACAACCGAATTACATCATTCAAAACGGTCCTATTGATGATTAACATCATCAATTCAATGATTAATATACATCAACTGCCGAATTAAACCCATTTAACACATCTTAATGACAAAACCGTTACTTGCATATATAAAACTAATACAATTCGGTCAAAATTGCCACAATTGAACTTACAGAACACCTAGTCAGCCCCTTTACATCCTTTTGCACACAACAATTTCAACCAAGAACGTTGAGATCGAAGAATTAATCCAAAGGCGGCCGAAATCCAAGCCTCTAGTTGATCTCCTTCAATCCAACATCAAATCAGGTAAAAATTTATACCTACACACTCTAAAATGGCCGACTAAGCCAAGCCCCATGTTAATTCGTAGTTCTAACATCGAATTGCAAGAGCTCGATTATTAGGGTTCATCTTACAATACGAATTGGGGGTTTTTATACAAACAAGTTCCAAAATCAAATTAAATTACATACACAGCTTCGAGATGATGTGTTTAACAAAAGTCCTATGTTAGTTTCAAGTTTTAACATCGAATTGTATGATTTTGAATTCTAGGGTTCATAACATAAACCGTTTTGGGGGTTATTATTCAAATGAAGTTAAAAACCAAATTAAAGTATACAGATACTTTCGTTTTGATATAGGGATGAAAAGCCCTACGAATTTGAGGATTAACATTAACTAATTTGATTAAATTGATTAATGGATCTTAGATTTTAAGTTTAAACATGCGTACACCTTAATAATCATATTATGATGATCTATACTTGAATTAAAGCCACTTATAGACTCGTCTAGAACCCTTAAACAAAACCCCTAAGGTTTCAGGTTCGAAGGTGGTCGAATCGGGGTTCGATTTGGAGTCCATTGTTTTGGCTAGGATTAACAAAGGGAACCCGATTTCTTGTTGCTTAAAACCAATTAGAAATCAATTCTATTGCTGAAAATTGATGTAGAGGGACTGCTTGGAGTTTTGTGTTTCATCCATAAGGTCAGGGGTTCGAACCCTGCCTCTGCTGATTTTTGGATTTTAAAACCATTTTTGGTATTTTTGTCATAAAACATTCGTTTTAAGTCCGTTTTAATCCGTTCAAATTTCGTTGGAACCGTAATGGAATCACCAACAAAATAAAATGATAAAATTTATATTTTGATCAAAAGTCTAAGCGTGTACAATTACGTATCTTAAAATGAAATCGTATACGTTTATACGATTTAAACAAACGAATTCGAAATCATTCGTACTTTTGTATGAACGTTTCAAACAACTTAATATACGTGTGTTGACACGTATGTGACCACAAACACGAAATAACGTTACGAATAACGCGACGTTATTGTTATGACACAGATTCTCCGTAGAAGGTTGTCTACGTGAACTCACGAACAGTTGATCATTCTACTTGCATACTAAGGTGCGTACATGACCCCTTTTTACTTTTACGGTTTTGGGGGAGGAAACATGTGCCAACAAACGCTTTTGGACACATATCATTTTCATGAGTTAGCTATTTACTATAAGTGTGCACATAACACTCAAAGTCCTTACATATTGAACCGGTTAGTTTGCCGTAGTGCAAAGCGTGGTAGTTGAAGATAGATCTATTGGGTTTGACAAACCTCACTTGGTAGATGGGATCTATGCAGGTGTTTAACTAGCCAATTCAACATTACTATTGTTTGTGTTAGACAATAGTGGAAAGACAAAACATGCAATAGCATGCAACAGTTAGCTTCGGTGTCAACCACTTATGTAAATAGTACAATGACTAGCTATCATGACTATGCAATGTGTGATTATGTTATCTGCAAACATTACATTTCAAACTGTTGTTCAAACATTTGTGTTTACAAATACAAACATGTGTATGCACCAACCTTTGTTTTGACTTTATTTACATGTTTTCTCAGGACACTAAAGCACAAGCAAGGACAAGCAGGGACTAGGACGTTGAGTCTCATGCATACAGTTTATTTTAATTGTTGACCTAAAAAAAACTGAACATTGTACTTATGGTTTTGCAACTGTTACATTTGGTTATTGGTTTTCAAGTGGGAGTATGTTGGATTTGTTTGCCCAAGTAGCGACATTAGTTCATACCACTATTGAGATAAGATCCGTAAAGATTGTACTACGAGCAACGAACAATTTTATTTAATTAAAAGTTAATTAAATCGACACAATCGTGACTAATAGAGGGTAATATCAAAGAGTTGATATTTAAGGGGTAATATTTGTAATTATCAATTAGTTGATAATTATAAATTACGTTTATTATTATTTAAATATTAATTAGATTAATATTTATTTAATTAAATCTTATTATCTAAATTTAAACATTTAAATTTTGAATAAAAGGATTTCTTTCATTCAAAATTAATATCTTAAATTAGGATATATATGAACGAAAAACAATTTAATTGGATCATCAATTTGCTGCGTAAATTTTTGGTTTCCAAAACTTGCGTCACCCCAAAAATTTTGCCGTCTCCACTTGTTGCTGTCAGCCAGGTAGGCATCGCAGGTGAGGCTGCTGCCATTGACCACCACCGGTCATCCTACTGTTGGCGATTCTTTTACATGATTTGATTCAAGTGAAAAGTGGAGAGAAGATCCTGTGAAGGGAATTGGATTAAATGTCTAGGATCAGATTGTGTAACCAGATCTAGTGACTGGATTCGTTGATATCGTGGTGCTTTGCGTATGTTAGCTGTTTATTCTCGAAAGGTATAATCACTAACACCATATGGCTTGTTTGTTCTGTTTGGTTTGCATCTGGACTCTTGGTGGGCAATCTAGTTTTGACTGGATTGGTTCGTACGATTAATGTTTCCGCTGCGTTTAATGATTTAAAAAAAATTTAAAACTCACGTACAAATCCCAACAATCAGTCGATCACCAACGTGTGTATTGAAGCTGGAATCATCAAATGAATTCATGATTTCATCTCAGAACACCGAATTTGGAGCATTAGAAGATCGTTTTCGTGGCACCAGGAAGAAAAATTCTCCAAATCCAACTGAACATGTAAGTCTTTAAATTTACTTATATTTCTTCAAATATTTGTTGGAAGTTGGCTTAAATTTATTAGTTTACATTCATTTATGAATTAATCATTTGATTATGAGATTGAATTGGGTCATAATAAATGTTATTTCTTTGTGATTGAATTATGCGCATAAAGTGCTCGATGTAATGCCATATGTTTTAGCCTTCAAATTCTATTATATACTTCAACTTTGTAACAAGCATTCATACCTATATGTATTGTGTGATTACCTAAGTGTACATGACCCATATGTTTTGTGAGGTTTAATCCTCTTTGAGCTTAGCATAAAGCCAATGATAATTCAAATTAAGCTCCACTGTTTTGAAACCTTAATTGGGTCAACTATATTGTGAGGTGTAATCCTCTTTGAGCTTAGCCTAAAGCCACTGATAACTCAAAGTTGGCTGCACTGTTTTGAAGCCTTAATTGGGTCAACTATTTTGTGAGGATTAATCCTCTTTGTGAGAAACTGAGGTCTAATACTCTTTGAGGTTAGCCTCAAGTCACTGATAGCTCACACTTGGTTCGATACTTCCATGTTTTGAAGCATAAACTGGCTCCACTATTTTTGTGAGGTTCAATCCTCATTGTGAGTTTTAATAATCTTTGAGCTTAACATAAAGTCATTGAGAACTTAAACGTTGTTCTTAAAACCCAATAATTCAATGTATAACATCAAAAATAATTCAAACCAATAAAAGAACAAAAAAACCCAATTAAAACAAAGTATAAGTTTTGTATCATAACCATAGAACAAACTTCTTAAAAAAAACAATAGTTCAGTGAAAAGCAGCCGTTGCCTAGTTGGTCTTAGGACTTATGTGAGATGGATCAAGTTTGTTAGCAATTTCTACAAAAAAAAATATTATAAATATGGTAACCTAAACACATGACATAAGTACATGTATGTAATATTACCTTTTCCAAGATCGTCAAAGTTTGTCAAATCTTCATCCTCGTTTATTAATTTACTTGACTTATGTATCCAATCTTGCATGCATATAAGTGCTTCAACAACTGGATGGGACAAAGAACTCCTGTAGGTATCGATAACTCTCACACCAGTACTCAAAGATGCAACACTAGAAATGGCGATAGACAATATATCTACGAAAATAAAAATTAAGGCGTAAGTAATTAGTGGATTAAATGTCTTTATTTTTATCACAAATTCAATTAATTTTTAAAAGTACCTTTTGCCATTTTTATATACTAACAATTCTCCATGTTTTCTCGTCTAGGTGTACATTGGTGGTTTAATTCATTTCGTTGTGAAAACTTGTGGAGATTTGGATAACAACACACTAAAGCCCTCGATATATTTCTTGTCAAAGTGTACATTGATATTTCAACGCACATCATAGAGAAATTTATGAAGACCAAAACATAAGAATCCTAAAGACCTCCATATACTTCTCGTTAAAGCATATATTGAATATTCAAAGCAATTTGTAAGAAAAATTATGGAGATCACATATCAGGAAAACAATAACCCAAGTTTCATGATAAAGCATACATTGGTGAATTAATGCATCAAGTACATAAACCAATGATGCCGACAAACAACTCAAACGTAGAAAAATTTCGGTAATGAGGTTCGTTAGAACTCAAAACATAACAAATGAAAAATAAAAACATACATATCTCGGGTAACAGTTTCTTCTTAGTAAATTCGGGACGAATTTTTAAAAGTAGGGGTGAGTGTAACATTCAAGAAATTCCGATGATGGATTTTGACACGCAATTTTGACACATCTCAAAATCAGAATAATTACGTGAAAATTTTCTCAATCAAACTATGTTACAACTCATAAATATATCACTACTACGAAATAAGCCTAATGCAACCCTTTTTGACATAAAAGGTCGTAAATAAGTTGCATTAGGTGAAGTTGCATTAGCCTAATGCAACCTTTTTATTACATAATGCAACTTTTTTAAAAAAATTGCATTTAAAAAAGTTACATTAGGAAAAATAAAGTTGCATTATGTAACAAAAAAGTTGCATTGGATCTAATGCAGCTTCAGCTAATGCAGCCTTTTTTTGACTATAAAGGTTGCATTATGGTGATTTTTGTAGTAGTGTATTTATATGTACATTGTATTAACAAAAAAAATAATTGAATATTTAATTAATTGAAATTAAATTAGTTTTATAAAATGTAAGGTTACAAATGTTAATAATAAATTTTATAAGTTTCTAAAATGGTTTTAACTTAAAAAGTTAAACTACAACTATCCATCTATCTTGAACTAGCTATCCATCTCTCAAGTACTAAGATTTAGGTTGATCAAAAACGATGAAGACTTCGTGAACACACCTAAAACTCATATCCTGGCCTTTTTATCATCCAACTTACATTATATACATATCCTAAGATAGGACATTGTGTTTTGTAAGGCTTAGATGTAAAGGATAACAAGTAAGAAGCTCTGCATGTTGGATTAATTTTGACATAAGATAGCTTTTGGGTGCCTATTTAGCCAACATTTCCCCATCCTCAAAATAAAATTTTGGACCATCCAAATATTCTAGATATACTAGTATACTAAGGAGCAACTAGGTTCAAACGCTGCATAAACCGAGCCCAAACGAAGCAAGAATCACAAACAAAAGTTTGAGAGCGTAACCCTTGACTCACACCAAGATCCAAAGTTTAAACCCAATTCTCGACACCATGAATGTTTGATTACTCTCTTCCATATGATAACACTCTGAAAACGATGAACGCAAGTGAAAACCGTGGGCGAAACAGAGTTATAACGAAGCCGGATTCGCGAAAACAAGTTTGATGTTTGTTGACGATTGCAAGACGCAAATTCTATTTAAAAACCATCCCACATCGCCCAAGAAACCAATATTTTTCCCCTTTGAACACCTATAAATATCCTTGTTTGGTACTTTATAGTTTTAAACTCCTAGTTAAGTATAAACAAGTGAAATAACCAAATTTTGGTGGTTTTACAAGTGCAACACCCATTGGGATGTTGAATGTTTTAGTTTTATTTTATGCTCTTGACGAGGAGGTGCTGTCATTCGAGACGTCTCGTCTGTAAAGCTTCTTTGAGGTAATTTTCTTTCTTTCTTTCTTCTTCTCTTTGTTATTCATTTATTTATTGCTTTCTTAGTCCAGGTAGTTGAGCTTAAGTTCTTAGTTGTCAGGCGTTAGTCTCGTTTAGGTTGCCTTGTTTAGGCCAACTTGAGAGTTGTTGTAGCCTTTTAGATGCTCGTTAGGCCCAACGAGTCTGCCCGTTCATTTAGTTATGCCTAGCATAATGTTTAACCATCCTCGTTGCATTCGTTTGACTAGGTAGAACCACGTTTGCATTCGAATCGTATACTTGTTCCTTTGAGCTGCTGTCTAGCCACACACGTTCAAACCTTAGGGCATCCAGTTTGATACAACTGTTGATCTTGATTATTCTTCATTATACCAGTTTTCTCAAGCAACATAAAGGTGAGTCAATTTTTACTCCCTTTTTACATTTTATAAACTTTTGGGATGTTACATATGCCTTATGCAAAAAAATATTAATCGAGTCAAAAACATATACATGATGCAACCTCTTTAGCTTAATAGACATGATTTAGATGCTATGTGAACTTATGTGCTAAATGCTATGTGAGAAATAGGTTAGAAGACGTTTCATACATCAAACATATATTAGTTCATAGTACCCTAAGAATGTGGCTACATTCTTCGCAATGACTTATGTCTTGTGTCAAAAAAGTGAAATGTACACAAACATAAACATTATGATTTGCATTGCTTACGTTAACGACCTAGCTAGTCTTGATTTAAGCATTGTAATATTAATTGTTTGGATTCTTGCTTTGTGTTTAAACATGATACTTGAAACTTACATATGCTTTAGATCTAGTCTTACATAGTTTAATAGTTTTAAATCTTTTTATACGTATTATATATTGTTTTGAATTGCACACCAACTATGCAAATAGTTGACCCTTTTATTTTACATATGTAACATGTTAAGATGAAGACATATGACGAAGACATAGATTAGGTTTAGAGGACCCAGTTGATTAAAACATTGTTTAGTATTTCATTTGTAATTTGTTTTGAACTATTGTATGTTATGAATGTTATTGAATACTTTGTTTGAATAATTTAATATGAATATTTTAAATATTGAAACCTTAACTTAGCACCATGAGCTTTTGAGCATTCACAATCACACCCGACGTATTCCGCCATCGGTCGGGGTGTGACACATACTGCTTAAACACTAATTTCAGTTCGTCCTTTATACAATCAACCACTAAGTCACACTTATTCTCAATGTCATTTTCTGTTTCTTTGACAATTTTCTCAGCCATAAACACTCTTTTAAGCCCAAATTTGATTACGTCAAGCTTCAAACGAGGATCTAAGATAGCAACAAAGTATATAAACTTATTAAAAGTTTCAAAATTCCTCCAATATTTGTCAAATTTTGCCTGCATCGAATTGCCCATATGTAAAGCTTTAGTGTCTTTTGAACATCTCATACTTCTTAAGTGAGCATCAATATCCATAATATCATTAAAACGGATATTAACAACCACCTGTGTTGTAACATAAAAACAAACATAGTTACTAATATTCATTTTATAAAATATTAATAAGAAAAACACTTGTTACAACTCATAAATCGTTAACTAAAAACATTATAAACAAATTTGTGATGAAGCAAAAGATCGAGTGGTCTTATGCTTGAAAAGTTCTAAGACAATTGCAAACTGTCTTGCGTAATGCCAATCTGTAATCTTTGGAAAACCATCAATACCCAAATCACTTCTGAAACTTTGATATGTCAAATCATACTCCACAAATGCATTCTCTAATTTTACCGCTCTATCCAACATATCATATGTCGAATTCCATCTAGTAGGACAATCCAATGATAACATTTCCTTGCTTTCAATATTTGCATCCTTAGAACATTTTTTAAATGTTTCTAACCTCTTTGGAGAATGTCTAATATACCTAATCGCATTTCTAATGCGGTTAATTGAAAGAGATCTATTCCTTAATCCATCCTTGACAATCAGGTTTATTACAAGGGCAACACATCGAACATGTAAATATCTCCCTTTTAATAAGAGGTTATTCAAACTACTTTTAAGAAATGATATTGCAATATCGTTAGATGTAGCATTCTGTGGTGATAGTCAACACATTATCAATGTCCCATTCTCTTAAACACTTAAGTAAGACCCTACCGATATCTTCTCCCTTATGACTGCTTATTGGTTTGAAATTGATCATTTGTTTGTGGTAAACCCAGTTTTCATCAATAAAATGAGCGGTGACACACATGTAGTTTATTTGTTGAATGGATGTCCATGTGTCAGTAGTTAACAAACGTTTGTTTTAGTATTGGCAAAAAAGGATTTAAGCTTGCCCTTTTCTTCTAAAATATTTCCCCGCAATCCCTTGAAACCGTAAACCTACTTGGAATCTTAAAGTTAGGACAAACGGTTTCCATAAGCCGTCTAAAACCCTCATGGTCTACTGAAACAAACGAGATCTCATTTAGTATTACCATCTCAGCTATATCTTTCCTGCTTTTTTGAGCACAAAAAATTCCATGTTTTAATGGTAGACCTGCCATCAACATCATCATTTTTTTAGCAAATATGTTACTTTGATCTTTTAGCATACTAGGAATTTTTTGGACAAATGGTAATATGCCTTCTCAATGTTGATGTACCGTTTCTAACCGTGTCTCCGGACAAACCTTTGTTGCAATGCTTGCATCTTGCCTTTTTATTCCCATCCTCATCAACAAACTTTTCCATTTCGTCCCAAACACTAGAACCAGCAGGTTTAGAAACACTAGAAGATGATGTTTTAGTTTTCTTTATGTTGGTTTGTTTTTGAGCTGCTTGTTGTTCACTTTTTCTTTTTTCTCCTCCTGTTGATGCATCACTTGATAAGTTCTCAACATTTCTTTCATCCATCTGATTTATATAAAAAAATAAACAAACAATTAATTTATATAAAAAGTATCATATTTGCATGAATGCAATATATAAAACCACATTTAATTTAATAATAAAATTATGACCAAAACGTGACTTATCATTGCTAACTAAGATGCTTGCATGTTGGTAAATAACTAAACATTGTCATATGATCATGAAGGGATGATAAAAAGTAGTATTACATTATTTGACTATTCAATTTTAACCAAAACTTGGCATTATGATTGTAAACCATGTTCCATGAATGTTGGTTCTTAACCATGGCTGATGAAATAACCAATCTTGTTAATTGCTGATGTAGAAAATCAATGGAGCAGATCCTATAGATGGCTTGAAACAAATCACATAGACTGACTCAAGCACAAGTGCAAGCGACAGTGGAAAACTGGAATTAATTTTTGTAAGTATGCAGGATTGCATGTATTCAATTTCTATGTTGACCTAATTTCTTTTTGATATGTTGTTGCTAATTTTTAGGGGTTTACGTAATTTGACTATTTTGACCTGATTTTTTATTCATTGACTTTGATGGGTTTACGAAAGTCATCTCCTAATAACTATTGGGCATGATTTTTTATCTACGATTTTTATTATAAAAGACCGAGGACCGGCCTGAGCCTGGTTTTTGCAAAAAACAGGGACCGAAGCCCAACTAGTAAATAGAAAAAATGGTTACAGTTCGATTTTTTCCTGGTCCGGGTTCTGGTCCTTTTCGGTTAAACCCAATTTCTGCTCACCCCTAATGACATCAAACAAGCAAGTATGCAATCTAGTATCTATGTGTGGTATTTGACTATAGTTGGTTAATAGATCTTAAACTAATTTGGATAAAGTAACTTCTTACTTTGCTTTTGTGTCAAAAATATGATTTCCTTGTATGTTGATAGATTTAAAATGAATTATTTGGAGTTTGTTTTAATTAATATTACTCTTAAATTGTTATTTGAGAAATTATAAGAAAACATATATAATATAATTATAAAAAATAACTAAATATGATCAAATCATAGATTAACTTAAGCATAATATCATTGGCTAAAAATATCTAGTCAAGCTTACTTGAATATTAGTAACTCAAGCTAAGTTAAAAGACTTGATGTGACCTAGGGACACATATGACACATTAATTTTAGTGAAGGCAATTTATGAAATAAATAACTAATCTTTAAATATATATAAATAACAAAAATTAACTTTTTTAAACAATAAATTTATTTTATTCTTACTTCTAAATCATCCAAACTAATCTAATTCTTTTTGGTTCTTTCTTTCTTTTTTTAAGATAATCATTTCGAACATTAACACTTTGTTTCCGAGTTTATTTAAGGAGAGAAAAAAATGAATTGCAAGGAAAAAGAGAAACATTTTTGTATTCAGGAGTTTTATTTAATGGAGAAGGAAAATGAAAATTACACATGTTATGTTCTCGAGTTTCATTTAAAGAGAGAAAATGAAAGATGTTTTAAGGAAAAATAAACAAAATTACTTGGTTTTTATTTACTTTTAATTTAAAAGAAAATTGAAGGAAAATACTCAATTTTTTTTTTATTCCTCTTACTTTTTTTTTTTTTTTCGTTTAATAACTAACAGCACAAAACTAAACCCTTCAAACCGCAAAACCCTTGTAAGCTTTGTAACTTCGACAATGGCAGATTACCAGTCGCCGCGAGCAGAAACGAGCAGCGCAAGTTCAATGAAGAAGAAGAAGAGAAAATTTCTGGATTCGGAGATGAATTACGAGGAAAAAGCTTCAAAATCATATCGTAGCAGTGAGTTTCACGGTTCTGTAAACGAACCAACTGAAGAAGATAAGGAAACAACAATCGAAGTCCTCGAAGATTCATCTCCATGGAGAAACTTGCAGTTAGTTTTGTCATTACAGAAAAAGAACCTCGATATTCAAAAGTAACCCTCTCTTCTTCTTACAAGAATGTTTGTTACATTCCAATTTTATTAAGTTTGCTTAAGTAACGAAAAGTTTGCGTTAAATTTCTGAAATTTGATGAATTTTTCGGCAGAAAAGTGGAACTGGCATATGCTTTTGTGAAATTGAGTCATTGTCAAGTAGAAGATGATGCAACTCAGTCTTCAGAGGTTGTTAGCTTTGAAAGAGTAATTATTTTACTTAACAATTGGATACAGTCAACATTAATTTCTTCAGAGAAGAAAATTAGGGTTGATGGCCTTGTGTCTCAGTTTGGTGTTAGTGGGTCTTGTTTAGATTATAAATGCTGGAAGATCTTCAAGTTTTGCCTTGACGAAGGTGCAAAACTACATGTTTCAATGAGCTTTGCTCGGGACATATTAAAAGTTATTCATTGCATTGCCAATAATACTGAAGTAAAAGATTTTAATGATGATGAATTAACATTATATGATACAATTCTTGATTGCATTTCATCAATTTTTATATCACATGGTGGTGTTTCGAATGAAAATTTAGATTTGTGGATTTTGCTTATTGGTACAGTTCTTGAGCTTGTTTTGAAAGTTATTGCCAACAAGCTTGAGGACAGCAGATCAGGCAGAGTGATCTTGAATTTGACATGCTTGGTGCTTGATCCATTCTTCAAGTTTTTGAGGCTTCATCCGAATAAAAAAAATGGTTTTCATGATTTTGTGGATAGGCTTTTGGAACCTTTGTTGTACTTGCTGCATGTGACACACCAATCTTTCATTAACACTAATCATGTTTGGATTAGGAAATTATTGAAGCTAAATGAAGAAGTTTTGTGTCAAGGGTTATTTCATCCCTCGCACATTGATGGATTTCTGAGCTTACAGAGCTTAACAAAGTATAAGCTTTCTGATGATGGAAAGCAGAAAGATTCAAAAACAGTAAATAAAAGCTATCACAGACACTTGTTTGATAAATTAGGAAGAATAATCACGGAGAAAAAAGCTTTTGCATTATTTGGTGTGGGAGAGCTTTTTCGTTTGTATGTTCACTGTATCAAAAGGCAAGAGGGTGTAGATGTCCCTGAAGGTTCT
This sequence comes from Mikania micrantha, assembly GCA_009363875.1. NCBI lineage: Eukaryota > Viridiplantae > Streptophyta > Magnoliopsida > Asterales > Asteraceae > Mikania > Mikania micrantha. The sequence goes on from CM018689.1 coordinate 30,184,920, forward strand.
AGAATATTCACTGATGGTATTTCAGAGAAAAGTCATCATGTATCTGCTTTAAGTTCTGAGATTCGAAAGTCATTATTTGATTTCTTTGTACAATTTATGGAGCCCTTTTTAGGCGATATTGATACTTACCTTAAAGATAACATGGAAGTAGGATCTGTGTTAGAAGATGTTCATTGCACACTCAAATCAGTTAATTCAGTTTTGATTGTTTTAATTGAAGAGGAAGTATATGCAAGGGTGGATGACTCATCTGAAGGAGCTTGTGGTAATTTCTTGAAACTGATTTGTGATAAAATAATGGTACTTTCTGCTAAATTAGGTCAAGTAGTGGCATTGAGTTTTGATGTTAATAATGGGATATGTAATGAGTTGGTTAAGGTGGTAGCCAGAGAGCTTGTTTTATGCATAAACTATTTACTGAAGATTGATTATGAGGTTCTTGGGAATGATCTAGAAAGTTTATGGCTTCTGATGTTTTCATATGGGACCCTTGGACACACTTTGACCAATTTGCAAGATAAGGCCTCGGTTATTTCAGAAATAATTCATTTTGGATGCCACATGCTAAACCTTTACAGTGAGCTTCGACAGGTTAGTAAAATGATATTTGTTTTAAGTCATTGCTTTATTTGATACTTGTAAACATTGTATAACTATATCCTTATGTGAATGTTATTTTGATAAAAGAAAATGGTGTGCAAGTTAAGTAAATTGTTATTTGCATGTTCAAACGGGTGGCACAATCTTCCTTTCTGTTATAAGTTTTCCAATTAGAGTTAGCTATTTGACCCATTGTGGGTATATGGGTTGGTACAGGTTATACCTTCTCTCTAAGAGGTCTAGTTTTAGAATTTCAGAAATCAGCTAAACCGGAAATGGCTTGAATGAGTTGGAAGCCCCTAAAGTGTATTGGAAGTGCATATAAACCTTAAAATATATATATTTTATAAGGTATTAGTGATAAACTCGTAAATTGTTTGCAAAGCTCAATAAAATAAATGGAAAAAAAGATTTTAGTGGTTCGTCCGATCTGACCTGACCCCTTGTGACTCCGTGCTACAGCAATTATCTGTTTTGATACTAACACATTGACCTATCTGCTCGTCTTCAACCTCTAATATAGTTAATGCTGATAACTTCTCTAGAATCTTTTTGGTGAAATCAGACTTTCTAGCATAACCTATTCATATTTGATAGGTGGGTACTTCTGTTTTTGCACTCTGTAAAGCAATCAGGCGGTTGGTATCATCTGCAAGAGACATTGAAGTTGATCATCCAGAATCTTGTACATCTTTATATCATGAATCGTGGACAAAATCTATGAAATTAATATTATGCTCGCCGAAGTTAAGGCTTTCTATTCATAATGCTATCAAATCCATACCCGAAGGCCAAGTAAGTTCGTGTATCCAAGAATTAGCTACTGATCTCTCTGATACCCTAGAATGGATGAAGAGTATATCAGGAAATTTATGTCAAGATTTGAAAGCAGAGGTTCTTGGTAGTGGTTTATCTGAAGTGTATGCTTTAATTATGGAATCATTAATGGTCACTTCTGGTAACAGTATTCTTATTGGAGTTTCTTTAAATGATCTGATGATGGTTCTTCGTCCTATTATGAGTATTTTGATTTCACCACAAAAGGATGGAGTTCACAAGTTTTTGTCGGAAGTTTCTGGATGCAAAGATGAAACAATTTCTGCTCATTGGATTTTTGTTTTCTTTTTTCGTCTTTATCTATCTTCTAGAAGTTTATACCATCAAGCTATTAGTCTTGCACCTCCATCTACATCTAAAAAGATGTCAGAAGTGATGAGAGATTCCTTTACAGCTTTTTCTGGAAATGATTGGTTAGAAAAAACCGAAAAGGATGAAGGCTATTTTTCTTGGATTTCCCAATCTTCAGTCTCACTTCTTTTCATTATAGAAGCAATTTCTGACATGTGTTATAAAGAAAATGTGGTGGATATTTCTTCTTTAACATATGTTTTAAATTCTATGATAATTCAAAGGCTTGTTGACTTAAATCGTCAGGTCAAATCCTTTGAATTTATAATTAAGAGAAATGAAAATGAAGATAATTTTTATAGTAGACAAAATAAACGTTTTCAAAAACGTCTTTTGAAGTTAACAGAAGAGGCAACGGGCCTTGTTAGTGTTATGACAGGGCATTTTTCTTTAATGAAAGGATGTCATTTGGATTCTCAGTGGAAAATTGTGGTTGCGGCAATAGATAAGAAGTCATTGCCTTGTGCAATTTGGTGCATTTTCTGCCAAAATATTGATATTTGGAGTATGCATGCAACTAAGAAGAAACTGAAGATGTTTCTCTCAATTCTTCTACAAAGTTCTCTTCCATATGCAAGCAACAGTTTCAAGCAATTTGGAGAGCATAATAATTCTGTTAAATCTTTGTACTTGAAAACAGTCACGGTTCGAGAATTATCATTGGATCTTCTCAGCAATACAATGTTTTACGAGGAAAAAGTAAGATGGTATTGTATAACTCTTCATCTATATGTTTGTGTGTCTCTTGGGGTACAATCTTTCTGTAAAGACCCTTGGCTTTTGGCATTCAAATTTTATGATTAAAATGATTTTTTTTCTCTTTTACTGTTGGTCCATTTCTTTGAGTTTGTAAACTGTTAATATGCTATTTGTAAATGCAATGATAATCCAAAACATCAAATAAACGATTTTGGAGATTGCATGCATTTAGATTTGGACATTGGTAATTTTTAATCAGTCTGACTTGTTTCTCTTTTAGATAGTATTCAATTTGATCTTTTTTGTGATATAACAAAACACAAATCGACACCTTTACAAGTAAATGGGTTGAAATCATCACTTCTAACTATTTATGAGTTGGGGGTCTCATCGGGTGCAACTACTTTATTCTATGGATAAAGATAAGGTTTGCTCTTATATCACCCTCCCCAAAACCACTATTTTTTTAGGATTTTACTGTGTATGTTTGTTTATGATAGAAACTAGAAATATAAGATTTGGGTTACTAAAATAAGAACAAATTTGGCCTGATTTGAGATAGGCTGATCTCTGATTACAAGGTATAAAACCAACAAATTTAAGAAGACAAACAAAAATGACCTAAGGCACTTCTACTTAAACTAAACTGTTTATTCCACCACTGCCCTAAAATTTTGAATCTTTCCGGCCACCTGGTTGCTGGGTTTACTCTGACCCGTGTGTTGTGAGTCTTATGACTTGGGTTTGTATCAGTTTTTGGTGTTCAAACAATAATTGTGTCTCATAATTCACATTTTTTCACAGTTTGTTTGGAGGCATATGGCATCAAGGTTTTGTAAGTTTCTGAAGGAGTTGGTGTCACCATTATTTAGTAATGGAGTTGATATTGAATTAGAGGCACATCCTAATTGGACCGAGATTTTGAATTCCCTCAAAATCCCATTAGTTGTTCCCAATAATTTCAGCAAAATTGGCAATCAGCAAGAAGTTGATCCATCAGTTGGTACATTATATACAGTCTGTGAAATTTCATTCAGTTTTCTCTCTTGGATGCCAAAAAGATGTTTAAGTTCTAAATCATTCTCTCTCTATGCAACTTGTATATTAAACCTTGAAAGGTAACTCCTTTTTCCTACATAAGTGAAAAGTTACTTCTGTCCTTCTGACTTGTTGTCAAATCAGATATCTAACATGTTCTTTCTTTCTTTCTTTTTTGTTTTGTTTTGTCTTTGTTTTTAGGTTTATAGTTGGTGCTTTATTAGGCGATAATGATAATTTTTCATTGTGTGATCATTATAAGCTCTTCCGGCTCTTTCTTAGCTGCCGAAGGACACTAAAAAGATTAATGGTTGCATATTGTGAAGATAATATGGAATCAAGTGAAAACTCACTTGGGAACATACACTTTGAAGGCAAGTTTCCTGCTTTATGGCTTTTAGAGTCATTGATCTCGGTTCAACGTATATTTTCGAAGGAGGAAAGTACCCACATGAACGATCTGATGTTTTCACTGATGGATTACACGTCCTATGTGTTTTTGACCCTCACCAAGGGTAGTTTTATCCATGCAAGCCATTCTCTTATATCATCTAGGAAACCTTTCCATCAGAAGGATGTATCTACATTTGCTCTAGAAGATAGTATTGATGCAAGCAAATTTATAATACATATAGCTGATGCGTTAAAAGATCACTCACAAATAATGCTTGCTTGTAAAAATGAAAAAACTTCTAGAAGCCATCTTCTGAAGCTTTCCTCTGTCATTGCCTGCTTTCAGGGGTTTTTGTGGGGCCTCTCATCTACTTTATGCCACATGGATGCACAGAATATAAATTTAAAAGCCATATTTTCAAGAAGAAATTTTGAGCCCATTGACAAGTTGAAACTCTGCATTGATACATACACAACTTTTGTACAGAAGTTTTTGTGCGAATTGGTCCTTAAAAATGATAAGCTACTTGAAGCTTCTGGAAGCTTCCAATTAGAAGATGTAGATATGGACGTTCCTATGAATAGCATCTCTTTAAGCAAAGTTTTAGCCGGAGAAAATTTTGAAGCAACGTTTTTCCTAAGACAGCTATTTATTGCATATTCCGCCATACTCAAACTGAATTTACAGATCAAAACTTCATTGTCGACAAATTTGGTTAATATATTCGTAGGAATTTCCGAAGCTTTGTTATTGAAGTTCTCAAACAACACAGAAACACCATCTGAGTTTACTTTCATGTTCTTAGATGGTATTTGCAAGTTTTTAGAAGAATTGGCGAATCGTCTTAGTTCAACTAATCCTACTTTGCCTACAAAAGTTTATGAAAAATTGGTTGATTTACACTTGAAGGCTATTGGGAAATGTATTTCTTTACAACAAAAAAGAGCTACTTTAGAATCCCATGAGACTGAATCAAGTACAAAGACAATGAATGATCCTGAATATGCATATTCTAGCTTAGATGAATTTAAAAGCAGATTAAGGCTGTCTTTTAAGGTTTTTGTCAGTAAACCATCAGAGCTGTACATATCTTCTGTAGTACAGTCTATTAGAAAAGCCATAATTGGGCTGCAGGAAGGATGCATGGAAAATTATCAAATATATACTGGAAATTTAGGTGGTGGAAAAGTTTCTTCAGTTGTTGCAGCTGGAATTGATTGTTTAGATGTAGTTCTTGATGCCATTACAGGTAAAATTGTATTGCATAATCCATTTTGTTGGTTGAAACAATTTATGTAGCAGAATGGGCAGGTCGGGTGAGTCAAATGGGTATTTTTGTCCAAAAGCTTACATTTTAAAAAAAGGATTTGTGTGTTGCCTCTTTGAAAATATATTATAATGTTTACTGATGATTAACTTTGTTTTAATAGGGCGTAAGGGTCTGAGCATGGTCAAAACAGATATCTTGGGTTCAGTGTGTTGTCTCTACAACATTATATATCATTTGCAGAGCCCACAAATCTTCTACAAAAACCCAATTTCCAATACACATGATTGTGTTTATCCTGATTCGGGATCTGTTGTGCTTATGTGTATTGAAGTACTTACAAAAGTATCAGGAAAACATGCTCTTTATCAAATGGACGCATGCCATGTGGCGCAAGCGCTTAGTATTCCATCTGCACTTTTTCAAAATATTCTCCAGCTCACAGTCTCTAAAGATAAGAATGAGAGCATGAGTGACAAGCTTTTTGATAGAAGATATTCAATTGAATTATATGCAGCTTGTTGCAAGATGCTGTATACTTTTCTTAGGCATCACAAAAGGTTACAGAAAGAAAATGGTTTTATTATTTTGTTGTTGTACGAGTACAGGTGGCAAAGTGGATGGGTTGAACTCGCTGATAATGGGTCAAGATGGGCATTTTGTTCAGGGTCTGACTGTCCTAAAATATTGTTCCAAAGCTTGTTTTGTACGATCACATAAGTTATATTATTTCAATTATTTACAAAATTCTTTTAATAAAATGATTGAGAAGATTCTATAGATTAATAATAGGTTAAATGTTACCAATGCATTTTCACAGAATTTACACGCAAGTTATTTATTTTTGCATTATTAAAATCCCTCAACATCTAAAACTCAAGGAAAAGGTTCCTGGGGGTTATCGTTAACAAAAAATGTCCTTCATGCATTCATGCTTAAAATCCTACTTTAGAAGGTCTTTTTTTGCATAACTAAGTCCAATGTTTGTAACAAGGACCTTTTCATTAAGCTTTATAAGTTAAAGGATTAAATCATGCAATACTATAGTCCTAGAGACTAATGTGTGAATTCAGCAAAAGTACAATTTTTTGTTAAAAAACTTCCCTTTTTTATGCACACACACACACTATCATGTCATATATAATTAAAAAGTTTCTATATTTATTTATCCACCTTAAATTAAATGTTTTTATACATTAGAATACACTTTGGAGTTTGGACTTTTAACTTTTACCCGTTGACCCCCCATTAGGATAAAACATTATCCCAATCGACTCATTTGTAAGTAAATGGGTTAGAATTGCTACCTGAATTTACGAGCATAAATGTATGGGAATTATAGTAGAGGTTCAAACTTGCAGGCAAAGTTTACAGCACATTGCACTGCTGCAAGCTTCTGTATCAGTTCTTCTTCATTGTCTGGAAATGGTAAATAAAGAGGGAACTGTACAAGAAAGTTGTTTTGTATGGGGGCTACATGAGGGAGTAAAATGTGGCGCTTTCCTTAGAAGAATTTATGAAGAGGTTTGTTTCTCATTATTCATCAAGAAAATTATCTGCAATGTTTCTAGACCTTTAAGTTTTTTTTTTTTGTTTTTTTTTTTTATGCTCAAGTGTTTCGCATATTATCTTTATTTAAGAAATTAATACTTAAAAAAGGGCATAATTGTAAAAGGAAGTATAAACGGTTTTATGAACTAGAATAAAAGCGTCTTAAATCAGGTCACAAGAGGAGGCAAATAAGTAATTTGAGTTTTCCCTCAGATAATCAATCCTGCTACTTGTAGTATGATTTTTTTATTAAAAATTAACGAGTCCTTATAAATCGAAATCTTTTCAAGATTAAATTTCTATTGCAGATACGACAACAGAAAGACGTTATTGGCCAGGATTGTCGCCTGTTTCTATCTAGTTACATAATGGTGTATTCAGGCTACGGTCCTCTGAAAGTTGGCATCCGGAGGTTAGTTTTTTTTAATTGTCTCAAATTTTGTAATTTTCAGCATTAAGTGTTGACATTTTTAAACTGTTTAATTCTGCACGCGCTAATTGGGTTATGTTCTATCCTAACTGATCAAAAGCTTAATTTTTTAAAAACAGTTAGCCTACAAAGCCTCTAAAAATGTTTTATTCAGAAGTTAATTTTTCTATTTAAATAATACAATTCATGTAATAATATTTGTCACACTAATTTATTATAATATTTTTTAAATTTAAAAATTGGGCAAGTTTTGGATAACACAACTTGATTACAAAAATGATCTTTTACTCAATCCTCCCATTTTCTCAATATAATTACCATCCATCATAAATCTCTGGATAATCCATGTCTTGGTACAAAACTAGAGATAATAATTTGGAAAAAGATCACAATCAAAAGTTGACTATATTGTATATGTTTCCTAATCATTTGACTTGGAATTCTAATTTTGATCATTAATAGTATAATTATTTGACTTAAAGCCTTGATGAAAACTTGTTACAGGGAAATAGATGAAGCTTTAAGACCAGGTGTTTATGCTTTAATAGATGTTTGTTCGCCAGATGATCTGCAGTATCTTCATACTGTTCTAGGAGGTAATTAATATTAATATTTTAATTAATTATTTAACCTCTCAGTATACTTCCTAATTTGTTTCAATGATTTATTTTTTTAAAAAACTTCTTTGATGGATTTCTTTTCTGTAAATTATGTGGCTGATGAGAATAAATTACCATTTTTAACTGAGGCGTGTCATCTGTTTGTGTATCAGAGGGTCCTTGCAGAAACACTTTGGCAAATCTTCAACATGATTACAAGATCAATTTCCAGTATGAAGGGAAAGTGTAATCAAACGTACGGTAATTCCATAATCATTAATAGTGTCTTTTTGCAACATGAACCCCCACCCCCATCTCTCAAGAGAACCAAAAAAAAAATAAAAAAATCAGAACTCTTTTACCCATGAAGAGTCATTGGACTTGAGCGTTCTGATGCTAAGTCTAAATAATTTTCATGGTTTATAAAGAACAGGTTGTATCAAAATTTTATATTTTTACAAGGATATTTTATAAACATTTTGATTTTAGTATCACCATATGGGCTTGTTTCATTTACATTAGGTGAATGAGGTGATGTTCTTGTAATGTTGTCAAGAACATATTCCAGTCAACTTGAAGTACAAAGGTTGACTTCTTGTTTTTTTTTTTAAATTTAAATTGTGTCAAAATGTTTTTGGGTATGAGAGGAGGCCACATAAGTAATATGTAGGTTGTTGACACAACATATTAGACATATTAGACATGACACGATAAGAAATGAACACAAACTTGTTTCTAAACAGATAAAACTTGTTTAAGAATACGACCAAATTACATAAAAGTCTTTGTTAACACATAAAATACTAAAGTTCACTTCATAACATCAATTAAAAACAGTTAAAGAAAGGGTAAACATGTACACAAAAATTGTCAAATGGATAAAATTAAACATAAAGTGAAAATAAATCAAAACAAAATGGTTTATTCATTTAAACTAACATGTTATAATATACTAGAAGCAATTGTAGTTGGTACCTTAGAGTTGTTGATTGAGTAAGAATCATTTGATTCACGACTAATGTAAAGCATTATATTTTCAGTGTCCTCATTAATTAAAATTAATTTCATTTGAAATTATAAATAAACATGTACTATTAATAAAAAATAAAATAAAAATAAATTATAAAATCAAAAGAAAGAGACATTATAACAATATATTTTTTTAATAGCAATATTAACTTACTATTACTTTACTTCCAAGCAAGGTTTAAAAAAGCGGAAAAAAGCCTCGAGACGTTTTCTGTTAGCCTCACGAGGCGTAAGCCTCGAGGCGGACCGAGACGTAAGCCTCAAAACAACCTTGAAAAATAAATAAAATTACATACATATTTCATAAAAGCCACAATTTAACATAAAACAAATGATAAAAGTATCACAATGTATAATGTATTTGAAAAGGTAGAGCAAATCGAATTCGAAAATGCATTGTATAATGAAATTAAGTACCATCAGCAGTTTATGTTGTATATTTTTAGCGTAAAATGGATGCAAAGGAATCCTAAAAAATTTGGAGGTGTAAATTACACGCTAGTTAAGATTTCTAAGCTCCCGACCAAGCGGGGGTTGGCCCCCTTGCGGGGTCCTAGGGGCAGCGCCCCTGGCGGGGTCGAAGGGTTGAAATAAGGGTCAAAAAACTCAAAACAGGTAAAAAAAACAGCCTAAAATCAAAAAATACCATCTTTAGTGAGGCTTAAGCCTCCTCGCCTCATCGCTTTGACGCCTCGATCCGCCTCGATGCACCTGAGGCTTACGTTCCAATTCCCCCTACTGAGGCTACGCCTCTTATGTGTTTTTTGGACGCCTTGGCCGAGGCGTACGCCTCGAGGCGCGCCTCGAAACGCCTTTTTAAACCATGCTTCCAAGTAATTTCTCGTCTATAATACCTAGGAACTCCTTTTAAAGAGACAATGTCTCAATAAAGTGAGTTAGTCTCACATTCGCATAATAATATGTAATTAAGTAATATTTTATGCAAATAAGAGTCTTAATTGTATACTTATTAAGTAAACTTTGATGTTGATCAAGTATTTACTAGCATTAAATGGAGACTTTGATGTGATGGTAGATACTAGAATGATCAAAAAGTCTTCAGCCATCTTCGCAAGTGCAGGTATCTAAATTCATTTGCTTTCTAAAAAGCCAACACAATACACTCTCCACTTCTACATTTGGAGTTCTAACTATTGTTAATTGTATAATCTTTGCTTTGAAAATGATCAAAGTCTTAAAAATAAATAATTGAATATTAGTAAGTAAAATATTAAAAAACAATATATATAAACAAATAAATAAACTACCTTAAGCCTTTGAAGTTTTAAATATCTCTAAGTGTAGACTTTAATACGATAGAAGATATTGAAATGATGAAAAAGTCTTTAGTCTGCAACCCAAAATTCGTTTCAACAGTTTACGAATTTGCTAACAGAGGTCTCAGAAAATTTCGTGTTTAATATTAAATAAACATGATTAAAAACCCTTGATGATAGTCAAAACATAAGTTCAAGTGTGTTTATATACATAAACAAATATTTCAACAACGATTTACGATAGTTAGGTTTTTGTTTTCTCAACATTTGTTTGATTCTTGACAAACAAATTTTATTTCGTCTCGTCATCAGTATTGGTGTTATCAGGAATTACCAAGGTCATGCTCTTTTTTTTCGGGTAGGAACATGCAAGCAGAAGCTCGTGTCTTAATCACTTTACATGGGTTTTGAAAACACATAAAAATCCATAAATTAGTTTATAAGAACTGAGATAAATTGTACAACGTATCCAATCAAAAAGGAAAAATGTCGGTAAAATTCAACTTTAGGCATAACCGTGTAACCATGGGTCTTGGATAGGGTATGCCTATGATATTGTCATTTTCAACTTTCAAGTGCTGATCAACTCGTGATCGTTTTCATCCCTTTTACCAACTCACACACATTATGGTGGGTTTCATACATGTTTTGAAAACCTAATATCATACCTTTCATGATATATGTATAGTCAATTCAAGTTTTCAAATTTTAAAACTAAAAACTTGTTTGGCACGTATTCATCCTAATCACACGTCAATTTTAGGCATACCAAATAATACACAACCAAAAAAAGTTTTATTAAACATTAGGTAACACCCAAACACATTTGGAATATCCAACACTGCTTTATATTAATTAATTCAAACATTTTCTTCACACGTATGTTGGCTTCTATAATGCCCTCTTCACATACATGGATTTTATCTACATACAAAGGGTCATACATACGAATATGGATTTCACAACTCTTAGTATTAGAGGTAGGAAAATCGGTTCCATTCTACAAAGTCAATAACTGGTTTCAGTTAAGTTCGGTTTTTTGATCACGTTTTGACCGGCTTTATTGGTTTTGATTCTGGTTTTGGTTGAGTAAAGGTGGTACCGGTTTTGGTAACTCCGGTTCCCATTCTTGTTACGATATCATTGAGAAACCAAATCGTCTGCTTTGGATAGGAACGGTTCCGAAATCAGAACCCTTTTTTTTGCCCACGAACACTCGATTCTTCAAGTCTCACATGATTCTTCACCACTTCTTATGTGATTGAGGGGTCATATTCACAACCTAAATGAATAAGATGAAAGACGAGTTATAGTCATTCCGGTGGTGGTATCTTGATTGCCAACAAAAAAGACAATAAGGATGTCTTGGTCACCGATAAAAGGAATAGGGTTTGTTGCCAACATTGCTTAGAACACCCTCCCACTCTCTAACAGCCACTAACGCCTCCAATATACCTTAATCAGATCCCTTAGGGGAGGTGGCAAGAGTAGGTGGAAGCTTTGGTTGCATCTGAAGGTAATATGAGAAGGGGTTATGCTAGTGGTGATGAGCATAAACGATGGGGGATGACTGTTGAAGAGGTGAGGTAGAGTTCATGAGGAGTGGTTGGTTGTAGGTGGTAGGGCTCTAAACAAACCAAACGAACATGAACGAGTCCTTGTTCATGTTCTTTAGTTTTGTGACATTCGTCACGATTTCAACGTTCAAATATGAGTTAGACTGTTGACCTGATTCTCATCAAGTTGTGATAAATTGACCTTGTTTATGATTAAAGACACTAGACGTTTTAAACTCATTTAAAACAACATTTGTTAGTCAATGATAGTTGTTAATTTCAGTTTTGTTGGCACACGTTGACAATACACGAACAAAATAAAACATATCTATACTAATATTATTAGTAATAGTGGTGAATTTTAACACAGAATTATTGACTAAAAATTATATGAAAAGTGACATGTTACATTTAACGTATGATAATACTTTAAAAAAAAGAAAAAAAAGAAATTGAGTGGACGCATGCATCAAAGTTGATGTGAACATTCCATTGGTTACAATTAAAACCTTTCACATCCTCATTACTAACCACCATAAGACTATTGGGTGTGCCAGGTTACCCAATCACTCCACGTATGCGCCACGTAGGCGTCACATAAGCATTCACCACAACCACTCACCCCACCATTTTGGTGGAAATGCCCCATTACCCACTCACTCCACGTCATCATTCCTTTTTAAATTAAATTGAGATAATTTAATAAAAACAAATTACAAATTAATAAAAAAAATACAAACTAATAAAAAAAATTAATAAAAAAATACAAACTAATAAAAAAATTAATAAAAAAATTACAAATTAATAAAAAAAATTATTAAAAATATTACAAACTAATAAAAAAAATTAATAAAAACGATTTTTCCATAAATGTTCAATCAAATCGGCTTTGAGGTTCGCATGTGTATCCTCGTTGCGAAGCATTCGACGGTTTGCTTGTTTTTCTTCATCGTTGATCTCCACATGCTCCAACAAATTCGGAACGTCTTCTTCATAAAATTCACATATCGCTCGACCGTTGTCTTCAATTATCATATTGTGTAGTATCACACATGCGTATAACGCGTTACGGATACGACTTGGCTTCCATGCTCTAGCAGGGTGTTGAATCATGTGCCACTTTTTCTTTAGAACGCCGAATGCTCGTTCAATATCCTTTCTTGCCCCCTCTTGACGATTCTGGAAATACAGACGTTTTTCATCTTCAGTTTGTCGTGATGTAAACGATTTCACGAAAGTAGCCCATTGTGGATAAATACCATCGACTAAATAATACCCGTATTTGTATGTTGTGTCGTTGCAAATAAACTGCTGACCGGGTGCCTTGCCTTCAATAAGATCGTTGTAAATCGGCGACTGATCTAGAACATTCATATCATTGTTCGATCCCGATGCACCAAAGAAGGCATGCCATATCCAAAGATCTTGAGACGCAACAGCTTCTAGCATAAAAGTTGGTCTTGGATGGTCGCCTCGTTGGAATTGACCTCGCCATGCTGTTGGACAATTGTCCCATTCCCAATGGGTGCAGTCGAGACTACCTAACATACCGGGTAAACCATGAACCTCTTCATGAAACGTGTAAATCTGCTGGATGTCATATGAATTTGGTTTCCTCAAGTATTTTTTCGCGTACAATCTAATTACGTCTTTACAAAATTTATAAACACATTCCCGCCCCATTCGCTCAGACATCTGTAAATACTCATCAAAAGAATCGCTGCTAGTGCCATAGGCTAGTTGCCGTATTGCAGAAGTACATTTTTGCAGACCGAAAAACCCGATCTTTCCTCGCCCATCGCACCGTTGTTGGAAAAAATCATAGTTTTGTTCCAAATCATTACGCACTCGTGAAAAAAGATTTCGACTCATACGAAACCGACGCCGAAATAAATGTTCGGGGTATTTCGGATTTTCTGAAAAATAATCTTCAACAAGACGTTCGTGAGCTCCAAGACGATCTCTATTAATTCGTGCTCTTCTAGTTAGAACAGGTCTTTCAACTTGTTGTCTGATGATGTCGAGAGTAAGTTGTGCGGCTTCGATTAAAAAATCTTCTCCTTCGCTAAAATCGTCATCCTCCCGTAGAAACTCCATTTTAATAAAAATACCGATTTTTTGTTTGATTTTTTTTTGTGAGATGTGAAGATTTTAGAGAGTGAGATGTGAATATTAGAGAGTTTGTGATGATTTTATATATAGGTTTTATTTAATTTTTTTTTTATTAATGTGCAACGGTCGAATACCCAACCCACCCACCCACGCCGTGGTTCTACTCACGCCAGATGCCCCACGCCCCTCTCACGCCCCAAGGGGGGCGGTGTTCCACACCCAGTAACGCCCCAACCACGCCTGTTGCCAAGGCACACCCTACGGTCTAATAACCAGTAATTTTTAATACCACACTTTGAGAAGCAAGAGAAATCTCACATTTTCTCTTTATTTGGTTGTGAACCCTATCCCTCATCCTTTTTTTGAAGTCACCATCAAGCAAGCTCGAGTGTTTGATAGTTTCTATGATTGTTTTGTTCATTTCATCATCTATTTCTTTTATTTCTAATTATATTCATTCATACATGAGTTTTGTTAACACATTAGTATTCAAATGGATATTCTTGTGAGTTTATAACCCTCATGGCCCCATGAATTAATTCATATAAAATTCTTAAGATTACATGTGAAAATCATGAATTCTAAAAACCTTTTCTTGAAATTTTAAAAATGAATGTCATTACAAATTTATTTTATCACACACATATAGTAGTAGTAGTAAATTATGCTATTAATATCATCATAATCTACGACAAAAGGTTGCAATATAAATGTCTTTTTAAAAGAACTAGAATTACGTTAAATAGCAAAATATAATTTAGTTTTAAAGGTGAGGTTATAGTAAAAAATGTTAAATTGGTGAGAAATGTGAGAAGCATTTTGAGCCATTAGATATATAATTTAGTAGTTGATATCAAAGTTGTATTCAAAAAGTTAGTGGAATGATATTTTAGTCATACGCGCTTTTGTTAACTTTTTATCATGTTTCCCCCATTTTTTAAACTGTCATATCTTTTATACACGATATTATTTTTCTAAAAAGATTCATCAAAAAATGAGCATTTTTTATCTTTAAAACGAATATAGTATTGTTATATAAAAAATAAAAAAATTACGTTTTCCTTCACCTTTTATATTTGTAATGCGTCATTGTGTATTTTTGTATGTTATTTTGTCTTTTTGTTCGTCGTTGTTTTTTTTTTGTTCGTTATCGTGTCTTACTTTTTTTTTTCTTAAGTGATGAGCTTTAAAAATAATAATGACGAAACAACACAATCACGTACTTTTTATGTCACACCCCACCAAGGCGGAACATGCTAGGTGCGACGGTCATGGTTTCATGTCATTGTTTACTTTGAACGACTTTTACATAAATTAATAATAAGGTTTTACATCAAGTCTTAAATTACAATCATCCAACTTATAACAAAGCATAGATTCTAAACTTCAAAAGATGATATGTAAGATTTTACAAACATGGCCTAAGTCAATAGGCTATGCGAGCAAAATCCTCAAAAAGTATGCATATTAATTTGATGAGACTTCATGCAAATCGATCGCAAAACGTGGCCTATGCTTGCTTCAATTGTATGTGTTGCACCCCGGCCTTTCCGTGGGCGCGACGGGACTGTCAGGGTCGCAGTCTCCGGTCATACAGTTGTGAGACCTACATGTCTGGTTGCATGTATACATCCAGCAACTTGGATAAAACAGTTTTGTAAAATCAGAGTTGCGGAAGTAAATGTTTAAGTTGTCAAAACAACATTGAAATATAAGTTGCGGAAGCAGTATTTAAGACAGTTTTCAAAACAATAAAGAGTAATAGTTTGCGGAAGCGATTAAAGTTGTTTATCAATACAAACATAACAGAATCATATTAAGTGTCAATGTTTGCAATGGCCTAAGACACTATAGTTGATGCATGGGACTCCATCCTAGCATCCTATCCTTGTGTGTGCCTTAGTTACCTGAGAAAACATGCGAGTAAAGAGGGTCAACACAAAGGTTGGTGAGAGCACAGGTTTTTCATAAGCAGTAAACATCAAAATGTTTAAACTAAGAGTTACTGGATTACATATCATTACAATGCAATATCGATTGATAGCTAGTCAATACAGTTATATTATATGTGGGTTCGTACCGAAGCTGACTGTTGTGCCTCCCGCCATGTCCATCACAAGACAATGGCAAAGTGTATTCGTCAATATTGCACCCATTCCGACCTCCAGTCGGTTTGGCCTCCCAGGCGCGATGGGTGGGGCTTGTCTGGCCCAAATAGTACTATTCAAGATTACCATGCTAGGCGCACCGCACTACTAACGGTCCGAGGTGTGTTTGTGAAGACTTTGAGTTGTGATGTGTGCCACACATATACATATAGTGATAAAGCATGTTCATAAGTAATCAAAATAAGTTGTTGTTCAAAAACAGTTTATCATGCAATGTTTTCTCCCCCAAAGATAGAAAAGATAAAAAGGGACCGTGAACTCACTTGATAGAGCAGTTCCGGTTATGAGTGTGTTCGCGACTGCGAATGCTAGCACCTGCTAGTATGCACATATAATCATATAGGTGTGAGTATGTGTTTTGTGGTGTGTTGTATCCCATACAAATCCAAGTGTCGATGTGCTCAACCGAGTGTGTGTGTGTTGACTTGTGTTGACTTGACGAATCGTTGGTGACACGTTCGTTGTGTTTAGTTTGTTTATGTGTATTACTGCAATTAAGACACCAACATGCATATTATGACTCTAATCATGATGCTTTCACATAAATCAAGTTTCGAAAATCATAACGTTTCCGTTTCGGGAAAGTTTCTATATTCAGAAAGTTTCTATTTGTGTAAAGTAATGTTATGAAATCCCATTTTATAAAATCAATACTTCTAATATGTTTATAAAAATACGTTTAAATACTTAAATCGTATCGTTTGAACATAAATCACCATTTATGGCGTTTGCCTCAAATAAAGTTTCTTAAAATAGTAAGTATCCGTTTAAAGGTTCGTTTTCACAAATCAAAGTTTCCAATATGCTTAGAAATCATTTTTAAACATATTTCAATAATCAAAGTTCACCAAAACATCTTAAAACATCAAAAGTACTCTTTTGATTTACAAAAGTTTCCATATATAGTAAGTTGTTACCAAAATCTTATTTTCACAGAATCAACTACCTAAATGTGTTTCTAAACACTTCAATATGCATTTGACAACATCTACGTCATGCAACAAAAAAATTTCCTTTTATGGCAAGTTTTACAAAATCAACACAATAGCCTATCAAAACTCAAATCCCATCAATCCAATACTCTAAAATCAGTAGATCTATATCAATATCACACAAAATCACCAACAAATTTGTGCACAATAGCCACATGGAGTTGCATGTGGGTGGTTGTTCATACATGTGGGTTTTGTCCCGTTGCATGTTAGATCTAACCACGAATAAGCATGTAAAACTACCTTAGAGGTACAGATCCAAGCTAGAATAGCTTCTGATGATGATGATCTACTGGTTTGATGGTTTTTCCAAGCTCTTTAGATTCTTCTCCAAGCTTCCAAGGGCTTCCAAGATCACCAAGGATGAAAGAAATAGTCCCAAGAGTGTTACGAGGGGTTTGGGAGCTGGTGACAGAAGGTTTGGGTCATTTTTGAGAGGAAATGCTCGGTGGTGTGTGATAGAAACCGAACAAAATGAGCCGGGTTTGCTTTTTATAAGGATTTGTCGTTTGGGACTCGTCGCATACCGCCAAGGCCGATCGTGCATGGCCTTGGCATACCGCCAAGGATTCCGGAGTTCAAACTCCCGCTCCGCTTCGTGTACCACAAGCCCTTCGCCGAGGGGTCTTGGTGTACCGCGAAGACTCCATTTCCCAGTTTTTCGATTTCGTTGATTTGATTTCGTTCGTGTTCGATTTGTAACGTTTTTCCTAAACATCTATTTCGTGTTTAGCACGTATGATTTTTTGATTATTGTTTGCTCACCAACGTTCGTGAGACCCGTGTGCGTGTGTCGATAATTTCTCAAGTTATCTTTGATAGTTCGTGTTCGTTGCTACGAACCGTTTGCATGATTGATTAAACATAATCAACATGTAATGCACAATCCAATAATTCCCCGAATTATTGTTTTGTGTTTGTGTTTGCGTTTGCCATACTTGGTTTCCAAAACCAATGTGCAATGCACGATTCGATAGTTCCTCGAACTATCGTTTCACAGTTGTTTGTGTTTGACTCATCTAATTAAACAAAATTAAATGAAATGCAAGTAGTTTGAATGTGAAATACAAAGTTGTAAGAGTTGCAATTTACCTGAAATTGCCGGGTGTCACATCATCCCCTTGTTGAAAGAAATTTCGTCCCGAAATTTTGTTGTTGTTGGTAGTGTTTGTGAACCAAAATTTTCTGTCACATCATCCCCTTGTTGAAAAGAAATTTCGTCCTGAAATTTATCCGTTGTTGTCGGCGTTCGACATTGACTGTTTGAAAAGGTGAGGATATTTACGTATCATCTGATCTTCACGTTCCTACGTGAACTCAGGTCCGCGTTTCGAGTTCCATCGGACTCTGACAATCAGAATCCGACTCTGTTTGAGTTGCTTGACCTCATGGTCCATAATTTCTACTGGTTCTTCCACGAATCGTAGTTGTTCATCCACCTGGATCTCATCCAGTGGAATCACAAGTGTCTAATCGAATAAACACTTCTTCAGGTTTGAGACGTGAAATACGTTGTGAACTCCATCGAGTTCGGCCGGTAGGTTGAGTTGGTATGCCACTGGACCAATCCTCTTCAGGACCTCAAACGGTCCAATGTATCGTGGGTTTAGTTTGCCTCGTTTCCCAAAACGAATAACACCTTTCCATGGAGAGACTTTCAGAAGGACTCTATCTCCTACATGAAATTCTAGAGGCTTTCGACGTTTGTCGGCATAGCTCTTTTGACGATCGCGAGCTGCTGCCATACGGTTTCTAATTTGCACGGTTTTCTCCTTTGTTTCGTGTACGAGTTCCGGGCCTGTGAGATGACTGTCGCCCACTTCCGCCTAACATATAGGTGATCGGTATTTCCTGCCATAGAGTGGCTCAAAAGGCGCTGACTTGATGCTCGTATGATAGCTGTTATTGTAGGAGAACTCTATCAGTGGCAGGTGAGTTTCCCAGCTATTACCGGAGTCTACTACGCACGCTCGTAGCATATCTTCTAAAGTTTGTATGGTGCGTTCGCTCTAGCCATCTGTTTGTGGGTAGTATGTTGTACTCATATCCAACCGCGTACCAAGCGACCTTTGCAATGATTTCCAAAAGTTAGAAGTGAATCTTGCGACTCGATCAGAGATGATGGTCGATGGAGATTGGCACTCCATGTCACGATACTAATTCCTTAACGTAGATTCTTGATAGCTTTTCCATTTTATCGTTTTCCTTGATCGCAAGGAAATGTGCTGACTTAGTCAGTCGGTCCACAATTACCCAGATAGTGTCACATCCACTAGGAGTACGGGGTAATTTGGTGATGAAGTCCATGGAGATCTGTTTCCACTTTCACATGGGACTCTCAGGTTGTGTGAGTAATCCAGAGGGTTTCTTGCACTTGACTTTGACTTTGGCGCAAGTCAAGCATTTGCTCACGTATGTGGCAATGTCGACTTTCATGTTTGGCCACCAATAAAGGACTTTCAGATCATGATACATCTTATCTGATCCAGGATGAATGAAATATCGAGACTTATGAGCCTCGTCCATCACAAGGTCTCGTAAGCTCCCGTGAAGTGGAACCCAGACGCGTTCCATGAAGTAGTGTAAGCCAACGGCTTTCACTACCAATTGTTTTTCCATTCCCCTCAGTGATTCAGCCACTATGTTTTCTTCTTTTAGTGCCTCCGCTTGGGCAATACGTATTTGCTCAGGGAGATTGGGATGGATGGTGAGTTGTAAAGCTCGTACCCTCTTGGGTTTCGAGGTATTTTTCCGGCTTAGGGCATCGACCACAACGTTGGCTTTCCCCAGGTGATACTTGATAGCACACTCGTAGTCGTTCAGTAGTTCGAGCCAGCGATGCTGTCGCATGTTCAGTTCCTTCTTCTCGAATATGTGTTGGAGACTCTTGTGATTAGTGCATATCGTACACTTTGTACCATACATGTAGTGTCTCCAGATCTTGAGTGAAAATACCACGGCTCCAAGTTCCAAGTCGTGGGTGGTGTAATTCTTCTCGTGGACTTTCAGTTGTCGGGAAGCGTATGCGATCACCTTCTCTCACTGCATCAGCACACACCCGAGTCCCTGTATCTAGGCATCGCAGTATACTACGAAGTCGTCTGTTCCATCAGGAAGAGATAAGATAGGTGCACTACAAAGATTCTGCTTGAGAATTTGGAATGCAGCTTCTTGTTTGTCAGTCCAGAGATACTTCTTATCTTTATGTTTAGGAGCTGTCAGTGGTTGGGCTATTTTGGAAAATCTTTCAGTAAATCGTCGATAATAGCCTACCAAGCCTAGGAATTGTCGCACCTCAGTTGGGGTCTTCGGTGCTTTCCAGTTCTTGATAGTTTCTATCTTGGATTTATCCACATGTATTCCTTGTTCGTTAACAACATGTCCCAAGAATTGAACTTCTCGGATCCAAAAGTCACACTTTGAGAGTTTAGCGTCAACTTCTCTTGCCATAGCAGTTCAAGAGCCAATTGAAAATGCTCTTTGTGTTCCTCCTGGGTTTTGGAGTAGATGAGAATATCATCTATAAAGAAAATGATAAACTTATCCAAGTATGGTTTGCACACTCTATTCATGAGATCCATGAATACTGCGGGTGCATTAGTTAGCCCAAATGGCATGACCAAAAACTCGTAATGGCCATACCGAGTGCGGAAAGTTGTCTTTGGGATATCTTCTTCTTGAATTCTTAGCTAGTGGTACCCAGATCACAAATCGATCTTGGAGTAGTAACTCGATCCTTGAAGCTGTTCGAACAGATCGTCAATGCGAGGTAAGGGGTAACGGTTCTTGATTGTCACTTTGTTCAATTCCCGATAGTCGATGCACATACGGAACGTGCCATCCTTCTTCTTCAAGAATAAGGCTGGAGCTCCCCAAGGTGAGAAGATTGGTCTAATGAAACCCTTGTCCAATAGCTCTTGCAGTTGATTGGACAGTTCCTGCATCTCCAAAGGTGCAAGTTGATAGGGTGCCCGTGCAATAGGTGCTGATCCTGGTGCAAGGTCTATGCGGAACTCCACTTGTCTATGTGGTGGTAGTCCTGGTAGATCCTTAGGGAATACGTCAGGGTAGTCACATACGACTGGGATATCTTCTATTTTCTTCTCTTCTTCAGTCTTGTCGGTGATTAGTGCCAATATGGCAGTGTATCCCTTTCGTAAGCATTTATGGGCCTTCATGCACGAGATAATGTTCAGAGGAGTGTCGCTCCTTTCGCCATTGATGTTCAAGGTTTCTTACTGGATCGGGTTATGTAATCTACACAACACTTACACAAGTTATCTTCTACAAAGTTGATAGATGCGGAAATTCTATCAACTAGATTTGTAAACACTTTGAAACGAAATACTGAAAGCAATTGTAAATTCAAGGTCAAAGTATATTTCATTCAACTGTTAAGTTTACCACATTTCGCTCAAGCACTCACTCGTGATTTGCTAACTAACAAGTGAATGTATTTATACTAAGACCTACAACTGTATCCTTGTAGGGATACACAGCTGGACAAAACACTAGAAACAAACGTATGCTAAATTTAGTATCTGTTATGGTCTTGACAGGCCAAGCCATATTAATTACAATTAATACAAAAGACTTCATTGACTTTTACAATAAATACCTAAACAACAAAACGCATTAACTGCTTAGTATCTTTGTAGTGTTGACAAATCTTCTTTGTTGCTAACTAACATCGAAATGTCTTCTCTGTTATTCTGAGTGTGAGAAAGCAGCTCTGATTATTTCCATAAGTATCGAGAATCTTTGTCAGAGAGAAAGTCTTCGGAAGTCTTTGTCTTGGGAACCACTGATGATCGGAAGCACTGATAATCGATCGAATGCACTGATTGATTTGAACCTTTAAGCACTGTATAGGGAACCAGAAGCTTTCAACGGAGGAGAATTATCCTTCGGAAGGAATGGTTCTTCCGAAGGTTAATTCTTATCTTTCAGTGGTTGTATATCTTCCGAAGTTTCACGACTTGATCCAGAGATGTTTTGGTGCGCATTAGCCTTATAGGTCCTTACATTTCTCCATCAGGGAGGGGTATACGTACTATCTTATCGTGGAAAATTATCTCATATTGATTTTCAGACAACCAACTCATGCCCACTACGACATCAAAACTGCCTAGTGTAACTGGCATGAGGTCAATGTTAAACTTATGGCCTGCTAGCTCTAAAGTGCATTCTTTCAGAATGTGCTTAGTTACAATCAATTGACTATCAGCTAGCTCTACTGTGTATTCAACCTCTAAGGGTGTTGGGGTTATGGCAAGTATCTCACTAGAATCCCTAGATATAAAACTTTTCTCAGCTCTAGTATTAAACAACTCTGAGAGGACCACGCCTTTTAAACGGAACTATTTGACATGAAGATGTACTTCCTTGTGGCTGTTCCTGCTCTCTTTCATCATCATCATCATTAGTGGTTTCTGGAGTTGCTTCTGCTCCAGTGGAAGCTCTTTCAGCTTCAGTGGAAGCCATTGGATCCTCAGTGGGAGTTCTTCCAACATCAGTTGAAGCCATTGTTGCTTCTGTGGGAGACTTTTCTTCCGTGGAACCCACTGCAGCTTCAATGGAATCCAATTCTTCCCTTTTTCCTTCCATCCTTGGTTGTTTCTCAAGATCCGGGTTTGTAGTTTGCTGTTTTGTTTGACCTCTGTTGATCCTGATCAATGAGGATATTGGCATATTGTCATAAGGAGGACTGGATGGAGGAGTGATGGGCTCTTCTTTTGGGAAAAACGCTTCCTTTGAAGCACCATACATCACTTCTTCTCCTTCTCTGATTCCAGAACTAGAGATAGGAATTTCAATAGTGATTCCTCCCCCAAAGCCTAAGTTCAGGATTTCCCTTTGAGCCTGGATTTGCTCCATTGAAGGCAACTCTCCTATGGCAATCTTCTGTTTGATCTCTCTTACGTGCATGTCCATGGTAGTGTTCTTCATTGGGCCAAGCTGCTGCTTAGAGAATCCATAGTTTAAGAGGATATTCTTCATCCTCTCTCTGTAGGAAGCCTCTTTTTTTTTCTTTGAGAGGACTACCGCGGCTTTGGCTGCAGCAGCGGCCTGTTCTTGCTGCTACACCCTATCTAGCTCTTCAGTCATTTGAGGAACCGACCAGAGCAGAATCTCATCTACATCATAGCCCTTATCATGGAGGAGACCAGAGAGTCTTAGTTTCTCTCCGTCCAGGGAAGCGTCTGGTCGGCCCTTCTTTATCACCGGGCTTCACTCCTCCTGTTCAGCTTCCTCTTCTGGGGTTAGTTTCCTTTTTCCTTTGTCTATTGTGTTCAACTCAGAGGATATGGATCCTGTGGCCTCATCAGTTGATTCATCGGCCATGAGTTCATCTGAGGAGGATACCTCAATTATGGCTGGGCCTTCAGAAACAGCTTCAACTTTGGATTTAACCTCAGCATTCACTGCCTCATCCAGTTGACCAACCACATTGGATGGT
Source organism: Mikania micrantha (assembly GCA_009363875.1). Classification (NCBI taxonomy): domain Eukaryota; kingdom Viridiplantae; phylum Streptophyta; class Magnoliopsida; order Asterales; family Asteraceae; genus Mikania; species Mikania micrantha. The sequence goes on from CM018689.1 coordinate 30,208,280, forward strand.
TCCTTAGTGGTGCACTCATCGAGCTCAGGATCTGAGGAAAAATCTTCATAAACAGCCTCTGTCTCAAGAGGAGACATATGTTCATTGGCTGTTGTCTCAAGAGGAGACTCAGTTTCCATGGAGATAGACGTTGTGGTTTGATTTCGGTTCTCCATAGTAACCTGCATTGTTGTCCTAGAAGGGGACCTAGTCTCAGAGGGAGACTTTGAGGTTTTATCAGGGGACTTGGGTTCTTTAGAGATATTTTCTTGTTCGGTCTCCAAGAATTCCCCTGTAGCACTAGAAGAAGAGGAGGATGAAGAAGGACTGAAGTTGTTAAAGTAAGTACTCAAGAACTTATCCCATTCCTTATCCAAATTGGTTAGGAATGGAGTGGATTAATGAGCAGCTTCCACTTCTCCTTCTGCCAATGGAGCAGCTGCCTCTTCTCCTTTTGCTGGAGATGTTGTGTTTACAGGTGATGGTGATGGTGGTGGTGGTGGTGATGATAATGGTGATGGTGATCCCATAGGTTGTTCCTTCTCCCCCTTTTTGGTAGCATCAGGGGAAAGAGAGGACACCTGGCTGGGATCAGAATGAAAGGGGTGAAGTATGACTGGGGGGCGGCGCTGGAGGTCCAAGATGAGAGTATCCTTTTCCTGGACCTGCAGCCTCAGGGCAGCAGCCTCAGCTTCCAATTGGGCTACCCAGGTTTGTAAGGAGGAGATAGTGGCCGTCAATTCCTGAATGGTTGTGCCCTCATCCATAGAAGTGGAATCCTTGGGCGATGGAGTCTTGAGACTAGCTCTTGCACCTCCATCACCAGATGTGGTTTCTTGGCACCCTGGATTCCTCTTATTGAAAATGACTTCAAAGAAATCATCAGCAATGGGAGTTGCCACAGAGGAGGTCCTATTACCTGTACCACTGTCCTGAAGAACCTGAGAAGGTTCGACAGTAGTGGTAGCCTCCACTGTATTGACCCTTTCAGAACTTCTAGGGTCAACCTCTTTAATGAAATGCTCTTGGTCAGGAAACCTGGCATGTAGGTTTGTTACCGCTCTCAGTAAAGTTTGGGAAGTGGGAGAGAGAGGATCATCCAGAGCTACTGCAGAGAATCCTTGAGCCGGGGTATAAGTATGGGTCGGGGGCATTGATGGGTTATAATCTCCTGGGGACCTGGGAGACAGTCCCTGAACTATTGGAGTTGCTTCAGTAGAAGCAGACTCAGTAATGTGGGTATCCCTTTGGATATTCTCAGGTATGTATGGTGACATATCCTGAGGGCTAGTAGAAGGGTGAAGGGCAGTCATTAGGTTCACAAGAAGGAGCCTGAACAGTTGTAGATAACTGTTCATGTTGTCTTTTTCCTTTGTAATTGACTTGGGTGGAAGAGGCTGTGTGAGTGGAAGGTGTGGGTTCAGCAGCTGTTGGTTGGACAAAGCTGTCACCTTCAGGGGCAGGTGGCTCCATGGACGGAAGGAGAGGAGTGAAAATTCCAGAGAACTATGCACTCGTCTTCTTCAGTTGTACAAAAACCTTCGCAACTACCGAAGGGACTTTATAAATGTTCCCAGTCAGTGAGAGAGAAGATGCTAGCTCACCGTTAAAAATTTGTTGCAAAAATCTGGGATACATACAAAATTTCTCTGGGGATAAGGCATTGTCCGCCAAGTTATTAAAGACAAAAGATGAAAAATTAAACAGCTGATTGGAAATCAGTCCGTGAATAGCCGAAGCCAAGTCAGACGGAATTTGATCCTAACCACCAGTTTTATTTGAAAGACAATGCAAAAACACATGTAGGAGACACTTGTAATTATAAGACACTCTTCCCTTCAAATAGGTAGTTGAAGGAAGAGGACCTTTGTATCCCATTGACCTAAAGGTCATTGCTACCTCATCCCTTGTGAAAGAAGCACTGCCTGCAGCATCATTAAGATTAAGATGTCTACAAATAGTGTCCACAGTAATGGAAGTAGGATGAGCATTAATGGTAGCAGAATGACGTCTACCGGTTGGAGAATCAATAACAGAACACGAACCCCAAAATTGCTGGTGATGAGACTCATACACCATAGGGTTAATGGTTAAAGTAGTAAAGTACCTACTCCGACGAAGAAATGAGATGATCGGAGCGAAGTCAGGATCGTGATCAGCAGATAGTTCGGCAACCAGGTTGTGTGCAGGTTTGAATGGAAGGAGAGCCATTTTTGAGATGAACGGTTTGGGTTTACTTCAAGAAGAAACTGTCGATTGCCGAAGAAGGAAGTGAGAATTTGAATGGGCGGGAGACCTTTTATACCTTCGAATGTCAGCATTTAATATAGCGACACATTAAATATTTGAGATCCGGAGACACAGAAGAGAAAAAGGTCTTCTGTGATAGCTGTGTAGCACAACGAACCTCAGAAGATGAACGAGATTCTTTCGAGAAAACACCAAAAATTTGTCGTGTAGTGTTGGAAGAGAATAAATCTGTGCAGCAAAGAGATGTATGCTTAGCAAGACATGAGCTTCTGACGAGTGATCAGAAGAAAATGTATTCGGAAGCAAAGGATTTATATCGAAGGATAAATACTTTCATAAGAATAAATATCTTAAGAAGTGTGACTTTTTCCGAATAAAAGATTAAATAACACGTCGGAAGACTTAACATTTCTTCTGATGAGTGAATACTACTCTGAAGATAAGTTAAGTTTATCTTCTGAAGGATCATTTAAACCTTGACATAAATTCATTTACTCAAAATTGATCATACCAATAGCTGTGATTAAAATACCTGAACCTTCCTTTATCAAAAGCCTTGGTGAAGAGATCGGCCAAGTTTTGTTTTGTATCAACTTTGACTAAATGAATTAGCTTCTTTTCTGAACAATCTCTGATGAAATGGTATCTGATGTAAATGTGCTTGGTCTTGAAATGTTTGACTGGATTATTGGTTATGGAAATTGCACTGGAATTGTCAATCTGGATGGGAGTATTAGACAACTCTACTCCATAGTCTTTCATTTGATTTTGAATCCATAGTACTTGTGCAGAACAACTAGAGGCAACAATGTATTGAGCTTCTGCAGTAGAAGTTGAGACGCATGTTTGCTTCTTACATTGCCATGATACTATTCTGGATCCAAGGAACTGGCATCCTCCAGATGTGGACTTCTTGCTGATGTTGCAACCTCCATAATCACTGTCAGTATATGCAATGAACTGAAAGTCGGCATTCCTAGGATACCACAATCCTAACCTTGGTGCTCCTTTGAGGTATCTGAAGATTCTTTTCACAGCAAGCATATGTGAGCATTTAGGATTGGCCTGAAACCTTGCACACAAGCAGGTTGCAAACATGATATCAGGCCTGGTTGCTGTTAGATACATCAAAAAGCCAATCATTGCTCTATACTGGTGTTGATCAACATCCTCCCCCTCAAGATCAGGACCTAAAGATGTTTTTTGGGACATTGGAGTACCAAGAGCTTTACAGTCGGTGAAGCTAAATCTTTCAAGTATATCCTTGACATACTTTGATTGATTGATAAAAATCCCTGTAGGAGTTTGCTTCACTTGTAATCCAAGGAAGAAAGTGAGTTCTCCCATTGAACTCATTTCAAATATGGATTTAATTAGTGCTTCAAACTCCTTGCAGAGAGTTTCATTAGTTGAACCAAAGATAATGTCATCAACATATATCTGAACAAGCATGATATGTTGATTGGATTTCTTGAAAAATAAAGTCTTGTCGATTGTTCCTCTTTTGAAGTTGTTTGTCAACAAAATAGAGGACAAAGTTTCATACCATTTTCTAGGAGCCTGATGCAGCCTATATAGAGCTTTATCAAGCTTGCAGACATGATTAGGAAAGCTAGGATCCTCAAATCCAGGTGGTTGACAAACATAGGCTTCCTCATCAATCTTGCCATAGACGAAGTCACTCTTAACATCCATTTGAAAAACTATGAAGTTTCTGGCAGCTGCAAATGCTAGATAAATTCTGATGGCTTCAATCTTGCATTGCTTCCACCCAGCTGCTGTCTTTCGGTGCCTCAGCTACTTTCTTTGGTTTGATCTGGGATAGAAAGCAAGAAAACAAACAAATGTTTGCTTCATGCATTGAACACCGTGTTCTCACTCCATCTTTAACATTTCCAATGATGTTTTCAGCTGGATGAATGTTATGAATGCAGGTTCTTGGAATCACATCCAGCTGAGAGCTTAAATCCAAATTACTTGGCTTAAGGTTTGGAAGTACAACCTCAAGCTGGATTTTTGGTAGATCATGGTGTCTCTGATTTTGGACTAGTATGGATTGATTTTCTCTAGGAAGGGAAGTTCCCAGAGTGTTTGGTTCAACAGGGCTCCCAACCTCTTCTTGACTCTATGGAGCGGATGTAGAGTCACTTAAAGGAACAACCTGAGAAGTGTTGGTTGTCTTAGACTGTGAAATAGCTTGATGTGTTGAAGTGGATTCTGCTAAGATTTGTCTTGAAGCTATTGCCAGTTCAACACGAAAGTCTTCTTCACTTTTGCACTTGGTGGAGTCCAAGGTAGTTGTCTGCAAATCTGGAACATACTCTTTCACAAGATTAAATGCAGATGTGAATTTATCAAGATCAAACAGCCAATCAGGACCTGTTCCAGGTTTATCGATAGTATGCTCATTAAACCGAACATTTGTAGACTCTTTAATAATCCTGGAATCTTTGATGTATACTCTATATGCCTTAGCCTGTGAAGAGTTCCCAACAAAGTAGCCCTCTGCAGATTTCTTAGCAAACTTGGCTAGATGATCTTTGGTATTCAAGATGGTGCATTGACATCCAAATGGTTTGAGAAACCCAATAAATGGTTTTCTCTTATGCCAAATTTCATAAGGAGTCATACCATGAGATTTAACAACCAATACTCTATTTTGAACATAACAGGCAGTGTTGACTGCTTTTGCCCAAAAAGTTATTGTTAGTTTGGCATCGGATAGCATGGTTCTAGCAGCCTCAATCAGTGTCCTATTCCTTCTCTCAACAACACCATTTTGTTGTGGACTCCTAGGAGCACTGAATTGTCTTGTAATACCCTTAGATTCGCAAAATGAGTTTAAAGTATGGTTTCTGAATTCTGTTCCTTGATCAGACCTAATGAGTTTTACATGATGGTCGCTTTCATTCTCAACCTTGAGAACGAATGGTTTCAAAATCTCAGCAGTTTCATCCTTGGTACTCAACAAGAATACCCAGGTATACCTAGAGAAATCATCAGTGGCCAGCAAGCAATATGGCTTTCTACCTAGACTTTTAACACTTGTAGGGCCATACAAGTCCATGTGTAGCAGATGCAGGACTGTTGTGATTGAATTTATTTCTTTGGCATGATGAGATGATTTGTGTTGCTTCCCCTTTAGGCAGGCAACACACTTATCAACACAGATGAATTCTTTTGTGGGTAAACATGTAACTAAATTATTTTTGGCCAGTTTATTCATGTTTTTCAGGTTTACATGACAAAGTCTCCTATGCCAAAGAGATGATTCATCAAGTGAAGCTTTTGAGACAAAGTAGTTTATATTGCTGAGTGGTGTAGCTGTGCTCTTATCCAACATATACATGTTGTTTCTTCTGGGAGCTCTGAGCAGAATTTGGTCATTTGGAACAACAAATCCTAGTTTCAAGACAATACATTCGTGCTCAGTAAACAACATGTTATGCTTTTGGTCACACAACTGTGATACACTCAGCAAATTATAGTTCAATTCTTTTACAAAATGCACATTCTCAAAGCTTACCTTGCCATTTGTGATTGTGCCCCTACCTATGATATAACCACCCACTGGATCACTTCCAAATGCAACAGACCCTCCAAAGAATGGTTCATATTTGTGTAGATGGATCTTGTTGCCTGTCATGTGCCTGGAACAGCCGTTGTCAACAATCCATAAGTTGCTTTTTGATTCCTGCTGTCCCTGCACATGACCAGAAGTGCGTTAGTTCCTGATGGGAACCCAAGCCCATGTGTTCTTGGGTTTTCCATTGGCATCATTATACAAAAATTTCTTTGATATCATCTTTGGTGGATCAGATGATGAGCAGGCTGATGGAGCAATTGGTTGAACTGTTAGTTCAGAGGTTTCCTTCTTCTTCCAAATTTTCTTGACTTTTGGAACTGTTGGAAAAGTTTTCTTTCTCTGACTGCCATTGGAAGCAACTTTTTCTTTTTCTTCTGCTGGTTTGGACTTCATCTTGAGGTGGGGTTTTCCTTTTGACCTTCTTCTTCCGAAATGCTGAGTGTCGGAAGCACTTTTGGCTTGTGCTTCCGATGCTTCTTTTGTTTCGGAAGACTTTTTGTTCCTTCTCTTCTCAATGTCAGAAGTGTCTGCTTCTGATGGTTTCTTATGCTGCTTGACTGATTTTCTTCTTTCTGGAGCAGATTGTTCTTCCGATGAAACAGATGACTTACTCCAACTTCCCTTTTTTACTTTCTTTTTCTTGTGGTCTTGAATATATTCTGCTTCTTGGATTATAAAAGAAGTCGGCAGCAAAATGGCTTGTTTCACCACACATCAGACAGTCAGTCTGATCATTGAAAGATTTTTTTGAAGATTCTCTCTTTTGAAGAAAGCTGAGCTGTGGTTCACAGAACCTGATTGTTCTGACTTGGAAGTTCCAACCGGACTATTGGTTGGATGGTTTACCTGAATCCTGGATACACTGGCTTTTCTATCTTTTGAACTAGCCCTTTTCGACTTGTTAGATGGACAAGTGACATAATCTTCTGAAGATGTACTCCTGGTTTGAACATATCTAGCTTTCACAAAAGATGGTGTGTTTTTCTTGTTTTTCTTTTGTTTAGAAGCTGTTTTTAATTTTTCAAAATTTTTAGAAATGTCATCTTTAGATGTATAAGATGGTTGAGTCGGGCTAGATTCAGGCAAATCATTTTCTTGTTGAATTTTGTGAATGTCCAAAATTTCATCATACACAAGATTAGTTTCTGGTTTACAGCGAACCTCCAGCTCAGATGTTTCACTCATTTTAAAGAGTTTCTCATATTTTTCACCTTGACTCAAAAATTTGTCTATGTATGACTCAGCCAATAAAAGTTCTGTTTTGGCAGTTGTTAATCTTTCCAAAAGATTGTTTATTTGACACTGCTTATTAGTTTCTTCATGTTTTAAACTGGAAATGGTCTTTTCCAGTTCCTCAATCTTTTCCTTATAATTTCTTTCGGCTTCTGAAAAATTTGCCTTAACAACTTGTAGTGACTCAAGCTCATTACAAACTTGAGCATTAAACCGTTTATAAGCATTTAATTTTTCTAAACATTCAGGAGTACACATATCTTCTGTTATATTGAATGTAGAGGTTGAGTCATTGGCCATCAGGGCATGGTTTGATGTTGATGCATCCTCATACTGAAAGCTCCAGTCTAAAAAGTCGTGCTGTTCTGCAACATTTGAACTTTTGGAGGAGCTTGGTGCTTTGTGGCTTGGTTGGCCAGAAGTTGATGTCTGAGAACTTGGGGATTTGCACTCTCTTGAAAAGTACCCCAACTGTTGAAAATTAAAGCTTTTGAGTTTGGACTTGTCTAGACCAAACCATGTTTTCATATTATGCTTCTTGAACTGTCTACCAGTTCTCTGATAGAATTTTTTCACCCTGTAGGAAATCATGGCCATCTGGTAATTGACGTCCATTTCTTCAAGATCATTAGCAGGGATTCCATCTAAATCTTCCTGGCATAGATGAAAATAATAGGTTTCTTCAGCCATAAAAGCTCCCTAGCTTGAGGTGATTAGTGGGGTAGAGCTTGAGAATGGGTTTGAATGGGAGGTTGATGGGATTGGTGTTTCTGAAATGTGATGATGGGTGAGGAGTTTGAGTGATAGATGGGCTGGTTATTTTGGAATGGAGAATTATGGATGGGTGCATACAAGGCGGCTGAACCTGGGGGTACAGATGTAGGTTTGGGTTCTTGTGCATCAATTTCCATTTGGTATGCACTAAGTATACCAAATAACTCTCCAAGCTTCAAAGTTCTCAGATTCTCTGTTCTACGAATAACAACAGAGTAGATGTTCCATGCTTGTGGAAGTGATCAAAGAAACTTTCTTACAACATCTTGGTTCTCCGTCTTTACTCCTACAGCAACCAACTCATCGACTAATTGGACATACCTCAAATACTGAGAAGCCATCTTCTCGTTGTTCTCTTGGTAAAAGCTCTCAAACTTTTGCTTCAGCATGTCCTTTTTGTTTTCCTTGACATCTTCTGACCCCTCATACATCTGCTGCAAAGAGTTCCACAACTCCTTTGCAGACTTGCATTTCTTGAGTGCGTGTATGATTGAGTTTGGAATCGCCATCTGGATCAGCCATAGTGCCTAAGCATCCACCTCCATGTTCTTGTAATCCTCATCTGAGTATAGAGAGGGATCTTTTGGCATGAGTGCACCACCAGTACCTGCAGCAGCAATGGTTGGGAATAATGGTCCCTCAAGAACTGACTTCTAGAGTTTGAAGTCCTAGTTCCTGATGAAACCCTCCATCCTAACCTTACATGTGTCATAATCATCTGGAGTGAACATGGGAGGTTTGTTGAGAGTACCATTCTCAGTGTCATGCTTACTGACAGTTGACATTTTGACTAGAGGTAGCTTGAAAAACAAAGAGTAGTAGAAGATAAACAATTGATAACTTAAGAATGGTTAGTTGCTTAAGTTAGAGAGCCAAAGCTCTGATACCACTTGTTGGATCGGGTTATGTAATCTACAGAACACTTACATAAGTTATCTTCTACAAAGTTGATAGATACGGAAATTCTATGAACTATCTGATTAAGCTCTATTTGATTTTCAAAATGAAAAATATGTAGCTTGTAGAAATGAATTATCTCAGACCAAGGTTAGCTGTGACAAGTGGGTAGAATCCTGCAAAGGGTTCAAAATGCTTTTAAGTAAGCAAGTTCACAGCAAAGCCATGTTTGTAATCGGGTTTAATCATACTAGTCCGCCTGTGGAATACACCCCGATTGACAATAAAATAAATGAGATTGATTTAGAGCCCATTCCCCCACCTTTCTTTCGGATGAAATTGCATCCATCACAATCACACCTCCAAGAGTGTACCAACCTCCACAGTTTCCCAAGTTTGTTTATCCCACTGAAACAAACGATGAGAGACAGGAGGATACATCCTTGGAAAGTGATAAAAATAAAAGTGCTTCTGAACAAAATGAGACTGCTCCTACCATGAGCTTTACTCCAATTTCGGAAGATACAAGTTTTCTTAAGACTTCTGATAATCACGCTGCCCGCCTTGACAAAGGAAAGAGGCCCATGTTTGACATCAGATTTCCTCCTTCTCATCCTCATCCCCCTATCCAATAATGAAGGCAAATAAGCCTTTTATCCCAAACTACTCTGCTTTGTCTCCTACTTGTCTAAAATGTTTTAAGTATAATCATACTACTGAAAATTGTTGGACAAAAACTCCTCTGGAGAAAGCAAGAGTAAAACTAAATGCTAAAAAACTAAAAGCCGAACAGGGTTCTTCAACTAAAGGAAAATCTCCTAATAAAATGATGAAATCAAGGATGGCCAATAGATTTTCAGCGTCTTCTCATTCATCACCTCACTCTTCTCCTTTACTTGCCTCAACCAGGCTTTCTATCCTTTGAACACCACGTTCTTACTCTACGGTGATTCCTGCTGCCCACTCTTCTGCTGAAGTAGACCCCTCCTTCTATGGATTCTCAAATCAATATCTTGCATCAAAATCAGCAACAATTGATATTGATGATGCAAAAATTGATGATGAAGAAATTGATGAATAACTCTCAGCAAAATAAATAAACATCCTCTTTCTCTTCTAAAATAAAATAAGACCCATATCTAACCTATTGTAAATAAATTGTCACGTCCAGAGACCTTCTTCAAACAAAAGTCATCTATGGTGTGTGGACAGTGGAGGGTCTAGGCACATGACAGGATGCAGATCCATTTTGAATAACTTCATTCCAAAGAATGGAGGATCTGTTTCCTTTGGGAATAATGCAAAAGGTTGGATAGTAGGGTCTGGTTCTGTCTAGGGTGGAAAGTTGCACTTTAAGGGTCTTAGCTTAGTTGAAAATCTCAAGTTTAATCTCTCGAGTGTTTCTCAACTAGCTGACAAAAACTTCAGTTCATTCTTCACCAAGGACAGTTGTAAAATTCTCTCCCCTGAAATAAACTCAAAAATAAAGATCTTAATTGATCAAAACACCTTTCTTACTGCTAAAAGAAGTGGGAATGTCTACGTTGTAGACATGACCACTGATTCTCAAACATCGTCTCCTACCTGTTTGATAGCTAAAGCATCATCTTCTGAAACCGCTCTTTGGCACAAAAGATTCAGTCACCTCAATCACCAATCTCTTCATAAGCTTTCTACCCTTTCATTAGTAGGAGGATTACCTTCCAAAGAATTTCACTTTGAAGGACAATATGAATCTTGCCTAAAGGGAAAGCAACATAAAACATCACATAAGTCTATTGAGGAGTCCAAAACAACTAACTGTCTCAATCTACTTCACATGGATCTATTTGGTCCAGTGAAGGTAGCCAATTTGACCAAAAAGAGATATTGAATAAGATGAGTCAAACACAAACAACTGTGAAACGATAGTTTGAGGAACTATTGAATCGTGCATTGCACATTGGTTTTGGAAACCAAGTATGGCAAACACAAACGCAAAACAATAATTCGGGGAATTATTGGATTGTGCATTACATGTTGATAAACCACTGGAACTACATCACATGGATTTTTTTGGACCGGTTAATGTGAAGAGTATCGGTGGTGAATCATACTTTATGTGGTGACCGATGATTTTTCGAGATTTTCATGGGTAATGTTCTTAAAGTTTAAATCAAAGACTGATGAAAATTTTGTTTTACTGGTGAACAGGTTGGAGACATTGTACAAGTTGAGAGTAAGGCGTGTTCGATCAGACAATGGGACAGAGTTCAAGAATCAAAACATGGAAGAATTTTGTAATTCAAAGGGCATTCAACAGCAATTTAGTGCACCGTATGAACCACAAATGAACGGTGTAGCTGAGAGAAAGAACCGAACATTGTTGGTTTGGTGACATGGATCAGGATCGATAACGAAGCTCTACAAACTATCAACCACGTGCAGAATCCATGATTAATATGTATAGAATCAAAGAAATGCAAGCAATTTCGTAAACAATCTTCTATTAATTAACAAATGATTACAAGAAGTTCACTCAGAAATACTTTCTCACACAGAGAAAATCCTCTCAGGTTTGCTAAAGTTCTGTCAAAGTTATGAAGAATTCAGCCAAACCTCCTATATATACAACACTGTTAAAGCCATGTTTAATTAAAGCACGCCAACCCGTTTGTGGCCCGTTTAACACACTTAAAACAACATACCCCTTACGACATGTCAACCCATTTAACTTGTTTATATAAATGAGTGTAACATAAAAAGTACGTGATTGTGTTGTTTCGTCATTATTATCGTGTATAAAGGATATGACAGTTTAAAAAATGGGGGGAACATGATAAAAAGTTAACAAAAGCGTGTATGACTAAAATATCATTCCACTAACTTTTTGAATACACCTTTGATATCAACTATTAAATTATGGATCTAATGGCTCAAAATGCTTCTCACATTTCTCACCAATTTAACATTTTTTACTATAACCTCACCTTTAATAGATAAAGATAACGAAACAAACTATTTAACGTGTCACCAACGATTCGTCGAGTCAACACAAGTCAACACACACACACTCGGTTGAGCACATCGACACTTGGATTTGTATGGGATACAACACACCACAAAACACATACTCACACCTATATGATTATATGTGCATACTAGCAGGTGATAGAATTTTGTAACAAACAAACTGTTTTACAAATCTATTAAAGCCATGTTTGTAACAAACAAACTGTTTTACAATTCTAGTTGGCGGTACGCGACGAGTCCCAAACGACAAATCCTTATAAAAAGCAAACCCGGCTCATTTTGTTCGGTTTCTATCACACACCACCGAGCATTTCCTCACAAAAACGACCCAAACCTTCTGTCACCAGCTCCTAAACCCCTCGTAACACTCTTGGGACTATTTCTTTCATCCTTGGTGATCTTGTAAGCCCTTGGAAGCTTGGAGAAGAATCTAAAGAGCTTGGAACAACCATCAAACTAGTAGATCATCATCATCAGAAGCTATTCTAGCTTGGATCTGTACCTCTAAGGTAGTTTTACATGCTTATTCGTGGTTAGATCTAACATGCAACGGGACAAAACCCACATGCATGAACATCCACCAACATGCAACTCCATGTGGCTATTGTGCACAAATTTGTTGGTGATTTTGTGTGATATTGATATAGATCTACTGATTTTAGAGTATTGGATTGATGGGATTTGAGTTTTGATAGGCTATTGTGTTGATTTTGTAAAACTTGCCGTAAAAGGATTTTTTTTTTGCATGACGTAGATGTTGTCAAATTCATATTGAAGTGTTTAGAAACACATTTAGGTAGTTGATTTGTGAAAATACGATTTTGGTAACAACTTACTATATATGGAAACTTTTGTAAATCAAAAGAGTACTTTTGATGTTTTAAGATGTTTTGGTGAACTTTGATTATTGAAATATGTTTAAAAATGATTTCTAAGCATATTGGAAACTTTGATTTGTGAAAACGAATCTTTAAACGGATACTTACTATTTTAGGAAACTTTATTTGAGGCAAACGCCATAAATGGTGATTTATGTTTAAACGATACGATTTAAGTATTTAAACGTGTTTTTATAAACATATTAGAAGTATTGATTTTATAAAATGGGATTTCATAACATTACTTTACACAAATAGAAACTTTCTGAATATAGAAACTTTCCCGAAACGGAAACGTTATATACCCTTTTGTTTGTGAAAAGCATTACTCGACTCTCCTTTCTGTGTAGTCGAAGACTAAACAAACACAGTTGGCTAAAGAGTGGAGGAAGTTTTGACTTTTAATCCTGGTTTGGAATCAACATTTTGTTTGACCATTGCTTTCTCAGCTGATTTTATTTCAGACTTTGGTTTCTGAAATATTGGACACTTCTTCTCTACACTCTTAACTTGATGACCAATCATTCTCAGAATCTCAGCTGGAAATTCTGAATCAGTGATGTCCTCGATAATCGGAGCATCATAATCAACAAACTCACTCTCATGAGATGATACACTTTCATCAACCTCAGTTACGTGATCAGACACAATCTCCTTTAATGAAGTCGGATTAACTTCCAAATCCAGGTCAAGTTGTGGTCTCGATACATAACTGGGAGGATGTGGCACAGCATGACTATAACTCGTCTTTCATCCTCTTGCATTTCATTTAATTTTGTTTAATTAGATGAGTCAAACACAAACAACTGTGAAACTATAGTTCGAGGAACTATCGAATCGTGCATTGCACATTGGTTTTGGAAACCAAGTATGGCAAACACAAACGCAAACGCAAAACAATAATTCGGGGAATTATTGGATTGTGCATTACATGTTGATTATGTTTAATCAATCATGCAAACGGTTCGTAGCAACGAACACGAACTATCAAAGATAATTTGAGGAATTATCGTTACACTCATTTATATAAACAAGTTTAATGGGTTGACATGTCGTAAGGGGTATGTTGGTTTAAGTGTGACATAAAAAGTACGTGATTGTGTTGTTTCATCATTATTATTTTTAAAGCTCATCACTTAAGAAAAAAAAAGTAAGGTGTATCATCTATATGATTATATGTGCATACTAGCGGGTGATAGAATTTTGTAACAAACAAACTGTTTTACAAATCTATTAAAGCCATGTTTGTAACAAACAAACTGTTTTACAAATCTAGTTGGCGGTACGCGACGAGTCCCAAACGACAAATCCTTATAAAAAGCAAACCCGGCTCATTTGTTCGGTTTCTATCACACACCACTGAGCATTTCCTCTTAAAAACGACCCAAACCTTCTGTCACCAGCTCCCAAACCCCTCGTAACACTCTTGGGACTATTTATTTCATCCTTGGTGATCTTGGAAGCCCTTGGAAGCTTGGAGAAGAATCTATAGAGCTTGGAACAACCATCAAACCAGTAGATCATCATCATCAGAAGCTATTCTAGCTTGGATCTGTACCTCTAAGGTAGTTTTACATGCTTATTCGTGGTTAGATCTAACATGCAACGGGACAAAACCCACATGCATGAACATCCACCCACATGCAACTCCATGTGGCTATTGTTGGGTAAGTTATCTTCAACAAAGTTGATGGATACAGAAATTCTATCAACTAGATTTGTAAATCCAGTGGTTTATCAATAGATAAAGATAACGAAATTGTTTTTGAAATATGTTTAAAAATGATTTCTAGTGGTTTATCTCGATACATAACTGGGAGGATGTGTTTGACTCATCGCGTTTTAGTTCCGATTGCATATTTTCCCTTAGGTAAAGGGCAAACCTTCCACACACCTTGTCTTTCAAATCGTAGAAGTTCCTCTTGCATTGCTTCCACCCAGCTGCTGTCTTTCGGTGCCTCAGCTACTTTCTTTGGTTTGATCTGGGATAGAAAGCAAGAAAACAAACAAATGTTTGCTTCATGCATTGAACACCGTGTTCTCACTCCATCTTTAACATTTCCAATGATGTTTTCAGCTGGATGAATGTTATGAATGTGGGTTCTTGGAATCACATCCAGCTGAGAGCTTAAATCCAAATTACTTGGCTTAAGGTTTGGAAGTACAACCTCAAGCTGGATTTTTGGTAGATCATGGTGTCTCTGATTTTGGACTGGTATGGATTGATTTTCTCTAGGAAGGGAAGTTCCCAGAGAGTTTGGTTCAACAGGGCTCCCAACCTCTTCTTGACTCTATGGAGCGGATGTAGAGTCACTTAAAGGAATAACCTGAGAAGTGTTGGTTGTCTCAGACTGTGAAATAGCTTGATGTGTTGAAGTGGATTCTGCCAAGATTTGTCTTGAAGCTATTGGCAGTTCAACACGAAAGTCTTCTTCACTTTTGCACTTGGTAGAGTCCAAGGTAGTTGTCTGCAAATCTGGAACATACTCTTTCACAAGATTAAATGCAAATGTGAATTTATCAAGATCAAACAGCCAATCAGGACCTATTCTAGGTTTATCGATAGTATGCTCATTCAACTGAACATTTGTAGACTCTTTAATAATCCTGGAATCTTTGATGTATACTCTATATGCCTTAGCCTGTGAAGAGTTCCCAACAAAGTAGCCCTCTGCAGATTTCTTAGCAAACTTGGCTAGATGATCTTTGGTATTCAAGATGGTGCATTGAGATCCAAATGGTTTGAGAAACCCAATAAATGGTTTTCTCTTATGCCAAATTTCATAAGGAGTCATACCATGAGATTTAACAACCAATACTCTATTTTGAACATAACAGGCAGGGTTGACTGCTTCTGCCCAAAAAGTAATTGTTAGTTTGGCATCGGATAACATGGTTCTAGCTGCCTCAATCAGTGTCCTATTCCTTCTCTCAGCAACACCATTTTGTTGTGGAATCCTAGGAGCACTGAATTGTCTTGTAATACCCTTAGATTCGCAAAATGAGTTTAAAGTATGGTTTCTGAATTCTGTTCCTTGATCAGACCTAATGACTTTTACATGATGGTCCCTTTCATTCTCAACCTTGAGAACGAATGGTTTCAAAATCTCATCAGTTTCATCCTTGGTACTCAACAAGAATACCCAGGTAAACCTAGAGAAATCATCAGTGGCCAGCAAGCAATATGGCTTTCTACCTAGACTTTTAACACTTGTAGGGCCATACAAGTCCATGTGTAGCAGATGCAGGACTGTTGTTATTGAATTTATCTCTTTGGCATGATGAGATGATTTGTGTTGCTTCCCCTTTAGGCAGGCAACACACTTATCAACACAGATGAATTCTTTAGTGGGTAAACATGTAACTAAATTATTTTTGGCCAGTTTATTCATGTTTTTCAGGTTTACATGACAAAGTCTCCTATGCCAAAAAGATGATTCATCAAGTGAAGCTTTTGAGACAAAGTAGTTTATATTGCTGAGTGGTGTTGCTGTGCTCTTGTCCAACATATACATGTTGCTTCTTCTAGGAGCTCTGAGCAGAATTTGGTCATTTGGAAAAACAAATCCTAGTTTCAGGACAATACATTCGTGCTCAGTAAACAACATGTTATGCTTTTGGTCACACACCTGTGATACACTCAGCAAATTATAGTTCAATTCTTTTACAAAATGCACATTCTCAAAGCTTACCTTGGCATTTGTGATTGTGCCCCTACCTATGATATAACCACCCACTGGATCACTTCCAAATGCAACAGACCCTCCAAAGAATGGTTCATATTTGTGTAGATGGATCTTGTTGCCTGTCATGTGCCTGGAACAGCCGTTGTCAACAATCCATAAGTTGCTTTTTGATTCCTGCTGTTCATACACATGACCAGAAGTGAGTTAGTTCCTGATGGGAACCCAAGCCCATGTGTTCTTGGGTTTTCCATTGGCATCATTATACAAAAATTTCTTTGATATCATCTTTGGTGGATCAGATGATGAGCAGGCTGATGGAGCAATTGGTTGAACTGTTAGTTCAGAGGTTTCCTTCTTCTTCCAAATTTTCTTGACTTTTGGAACTGTTGGAAAAGTTTTCTTTCTCTGACTGCCATTGGAAGCAACTTTTGCTTTTTCTTCTGCTGGTTTGGACTTCATCTTGAGGTGGGGTTTTCCTTTTGACCTTCTTCTTCCGAAATGCTGAGTGTCGGAAGCACTTTTGGCTTGTGCTTCCGATGCTTCTTTTGTTTCGGAAGACTTTTTGTTCCTTCTCTTCTCAATGTCAGAAGTGTCTGCTTCTGATGGTTTCTTATGCTGCTTGACTGATTTTCTTCTTTCTGGAGCAGATTGTTCTTCCGATGAAACAGATGACTTACTCCAACTTCCCTTTTTTACTTTCTTTTCCTTGTGGTCTTGAATATATTCTGCTTCTTGGATTATAGAAGAAGTCGGCAGCAAAATGGCTTGTTTCACCACACATCAGACAGCCAGTCTGATCATTGAAAGATTTTTTTGAAGATTCTCTCATTTGAAGAAAGCTGAGCTGTGGTTCACAGAACCTGATTGTTCTGACTTGGAAGTTCCAACCGGACTATTTGTTGGATGATTTACCTGAATCCTTGATAGACTGGCTTTTCTATCTTTTGATCTAGCCCTTTTCGACTTGTCAGATGGACAAGTGACATAATCTTCTGAAGATGTACTCCTGGTTTGAACATATCTAGCCTTCACAAAAGATGGTGTGTTTTTCTTGTTTTTCTTTTGTTTAGAAGCTGTTTTTAATTTTTCAAAATTTTTAGAAATGTCATCTTTAGATGTATAAGATGGTTGAGTCGGGCTAGATTCAGGCAAATCATTTTCTTGTTGAATTTTGTGTATGTCCAAAATTTCATCATACACAAAATTTCAGCCTTAAAGGTCCTTACATTTCTCCATCAGGGAGGGGTATACGTACTATCTTATCGTGGCAAATTATCTCATCTTGATTTTCAGACAACCAACCCATGCCCACTACGACATCAAAACTACCTAGTGTAACTGGCATGAGGTCAGTCTTAAACTTATGGCCTGCTAGCTATAAAGTGCATTCTTTCAGAATGTGCTTAGTTACAATCAATTGACCATCAACTAGCTCTAGTGTGTTTTCAACCTCTAAGGGTGTTGGGGTTATGGCAAGTATCTCACTAAAATCCCTAGATATAAAACTTTTCTCAGCTGCAGTATTAAACAAAACAGAAGCGTAATGATCGTTTAGGAGATACGTACATGTTGCAATTTTGGGATCCTTTCTGGCTTCCTTAGCCCCGATCACGAAGGCTCGTCCCTTTGGACCATTGTTGTTCCCGTTGTTGTTGTTCTTTAGGTGTGGGAAGTCCTTCTTGAAGTGCCATGGCTTTCCACATTTGAAGCAGCCCTTTGGTGCTTCGAGTTGTTGTTGAGGCTGTGGGGCTTTTGCCAGTATCTCGCCTCTGCAATCTTTGATGAGGTGTCCTCCTTTGCCACACCGTTGGCATCGGATAGAGCCACATTGTCCTAAAGCATGGTGTAAGTTGCATTTGTTGCACTTGGAGTGTTTTCCTGCATAGGCTCCTTAGTTTTGATTGGTTGGTATGGGTGGAGTGTAAGTTTGAGGTGACCAAAACTTACGTTGTTGTTGTGGTGGTTAGAGAGTGGAAGGTTTGCTCAGGGTGTTGTCCCATTTGCGTTTGTTATCGGCCGATTTGGCTATAGCACCACGAGGTGGTAAGAGTCCTTGCGCCACAGCTGAGTCAGTGAGCTTGTGGGCTAATCGCACCGCCTGTTGTAGGATAATGGGGTCTGCAGAAAGCACCATTTCCTGGATTTGAGGGGGCAGTCCCTCGATGTATTTCTCTATGTGCTTGTAGGCCGGTGTTACCATCTCCTGGCACAGGTGTGCCAACTCATATGATCGGGCAGTGTATGCCTCGACCTCGGAACCAATCATCTTGTGGTTCCAGAATTCAGTTTCAAGTTTCTGCACTTCACCACGAGGACCGTATTCACGGTTCAACATCCTTTTGAACTGGTCCCAAGGTTGGGTGTTGGCTGCATCGAACCCTAGGTTTTGGAAATTTGCATTGCACCACATGAGGGCAGCTCCCTCAAGAGTTCTAGCAGCGAACTTGACCCTGTCTTCGTTCATGCAGTTGCTCATGGCAAAGGCTGAATCCGCTTTTTCCATCCAGCGTAATAGTCCGATGGCACCTTCTGTACCGTTGAATGAGTGAGGTTTGCAGTCAAGAAACATTTTGAATGTACAGGGAGGTGGATTAAGATTTGCTCCTTGGTTTGGTTTTGCAGCAAGTGCCTCCTCAACTCGTTCGTTGATAAGGGCCTTCAGTTCGGCCGAGATGAGGTTAATGTTTCCGCGTCCTCCCGCGTTCCTGCGTCCTCCACGACTTCCATCCATGATCTTCATAGCGAGAATAAGTGTTAGAGTGTTTCCAAGAATTAAGATTATGTGTGTGAATTGTATGCAAGAAAGCAAGTATTGATTGACATAGACAAGATTTTTCAATAATAGGTTATAGTCTTGATATGTAACAAGTAGCACTGGTTAATTCAATAATATCAAAACATTAAGACTCCCTAATTATTGAATACATGGACACAACCCGTTCCTACTAGGTCTATGCTAAGTTATTCGAAGGCATTATCAATGATGGAATCAGAATCAACATCCTCTGCCGGTTCCTCTTCCTTAGTGTCTGGCTGTTCTGGAAATGGATCGGCGATCCTGTTCTCCAGCTCTTTGATTTTAGCTTCAGCTATGGCAGCTCGATCTTCGGCCGCCTGGAATAGAGCAATCAACTGGGTCATATCCTGATCCATCTTGTTGACCTTGCTACAGAGTTCTGCGTGTCGAGTCTTCGTATATCTCAGTCCTTTGTGAGACACTTGATCCGATAATCTGCCCATGCCAGGTCTTGAGTCATTCTGGCAATAACATCCGACTCAAGACACTGCCTCTTAGGCTCAGGTGGTTCTAGTATGGGTGATGCACCGTCAGGTGACTTATCCACGGGGTCCTCCTCAGGGTCCTCGTTAGAGTCGTTATCGGGATATTCCTTAGGATTCTCATCGAATTCCTCCACGGGATTATCTGATGGTATGGGATGCTGGTCCAGTGGCTCTACGGTCACTGGTAACGGTGATGCGGATAGTACTGGAGCTATCGGCTCTTGCTCATCATGCACAATTACACGCGGTGATGATGGTGTCGCCATATCTATAATGCGGATAACAAGTGTATGTACAATCATGTATGCAATTAGTAAATGATCAGAGATGCTAATACCGTTACCACTAACATTATGTGTGTGGAGACAAGGGGTTTAGACTAAGTTCACTAAATGCAAACCTAATTCGCAATAACCGAAGTCTATGATACCAATCTGTCGCACCCCGGACATTCCGTGGGCGCGATGGGACTGTCAGGATCGCAGTCTCTGGTCATACAGTTGCGAGACCTACATGTATTGTTGCATGCGTACATCCAATAACTTGGATAAAACAGTTTTGTAAAATCAGAGTTGCGGAAGTAAATGTTTAAGTTGTCAAAACAACATTGAAATATAAGTTGCGGGAGCAGTATTTAAAACATTATGCAAAACAATAAAGAGTAATAGTTTGCGGTTTGCGGAAACGATTAAAGTTGTTTATCAATACAAGCATAACAAAATCGTATTAAGTATCAATGTTTGCAATGGCCTAAGACACTATAGCTGATGCATGGGACTCCATCCTAGCATCTTATCCTTGTGTGCGTGCCTTAGTTACTTGAGAAAACATGCGAGTAAAAAGGGTCAACACAAAGGTTGGTGAGAGCACATGTTTTTCATAAGCGGTAAACATCAAAATGTTTAAGGTAAGAGTTACTAGATTACATATCATTACAATGCAATATCGATTGATAGCTAATCAATACAATTATATTATACGTGGGTTCGTACCGAAGCTGACAGTTGTGCCTCCCGCCATGTCCATCACAAGAAAATGGCAAAGTGTATTTGTCAATATTGCACCCATTCCGACCTCCAGCCGGGTTGGCCTCCCAGGAGCGATGGGTGGGGCTTGTCGGATCCAAATAGTACAATTCAAGATTACCACGCTAGGCGCACCGCACTACTAACGGTCCGAGGAGTGTTTGTGAGTATTTTGAGTTGTGATGTGTGCCACACATATACATATATTGATAAAGCGTGTCCATAAGTAATCAAAATAAGTTGTTGTTCAAAAACAGTTTATCATGCAATGTATTCTCCCCCAAAGGTAGAAAAGATAAAAAGGGGCCTTGAAGTCACCTGATAGAGCATATCCGGTTATGAGTGTGTTCACGACTGCGAATGCTAGCGCCTGCTAGTATGCACCTATAATCATATAGGTGTGAGTATGTTTTTTGTGGGCTGTTGTATCCCATACAACTCCAAGTGTCGGTGTGCTCAACCGAGTGTGTGTGTTGACTTGTGTTGACTCGACGAATCGTTGGTGACACGTTCGTTGTGTTTAGTTTGTTTATGTGTCTTAATCCAATCAAGACACCAACATGAATATTATCACTCTAATCATGATGCTTTCACATAAATCAAGTTTCGAAAATCATAACGTTTCTGTTTCGGGAAAGTTTCTATATTCAGAAAGTTTCTATTTGTGTAAAGTAATGTTATGAAATCCCATTTCATAAAATCAATACTTCTAATATGTTTATAAAAATACGTTTAAATACTTAAATCCTATCGTTTGAACATAAATCACCATTTATGGCGTTTGCCTCAAATAAAGTTTCCTAAAATAGTAAGTATCCGTTTAAAGGTTCGTTTTCACAAATGAAAGTTTCCAATATGCTTAGAAATCATTTTTAAACATATTTCAATAATCAAAGTTCACCAAAATATCTTAAAACATCAAAAGTACTCTTTTGATTTACAAAAGTTTCCATATATAGTAAGTTGTTACCAAAATCGTATTTTCACAAAATCAACTACCTAAATGCGTTTCTAAACGCTTCAATATGCATTTGACAACATCTACGTCATGCAACAAAAAAATTTCCTTTTATGGCAAGTCTTACAAAACCAACACAATAGCCTATCAAAACTCAAATCCCATCAATCCAATACTCTAAAATCAGTAGATCTATATCAATATCATTCAAAATCACCAACAAATTCTTGCACAATAGCCACATGGAGTTGCATGTGGGTGGATGTTCATGCATGTGGGTTTTATCCCATTGCATGTTAGATCTAAACACGGATAAGCATGTAAAACTACCTTAGAGGTACAGATCCAAGCTAGAATAGCTTCTGATGATGATGATCTACTGGTTTGATGGTTGTTCCAAGTTCTTTAGCTTCTTCTCCAAGCTTCCAAGGGCTTCCAAGATCACCAAGGATGAAAGAAATAGTCGCAAGAGTGTTACCAGGGGTTTGGAAACTAGTGACAGAAGGTTTGGGTCGTTTTTGAGAGGAAATGGTCGCTGGTGTGTGATAGAAACCTAACAAAATGAGCTGGGTTTACTTTTTATAAGGATTTGTCATTTGGGACTCGTCGCGTACCGCCAAGGCCGATCGTGCATGGCCTTGGTGTACCGCCAAGGATTTTGGAGTTCAAACCCCCGCTGTTTACACATTGTATTTACACACAGTAAATAGTGAAAGTACACGTACCGTACGGACTTGCCGGACGATCAGGTACTGGATTTCACAACGTTCAAGACCGAGTCTTGAACATTTATTTGATTGGAAAACTCTTGTTTTTATTGTGTGGTCTATCCGTAATATCACCCTTGTGATCATTTACCAACCCTAACTGAAACGATTGTGTGATTAGTTCCCCTGGAACTAATCTGAGTTGTTGTATGATCAATGATTCATCAGCAAGACATCTCTTGAGATTTGACACATGAAATACATCATGTACTCCACTGAGTTCATCAGGGAGTCTAAGTCTGTATGCCACAGGACCTATACGTTGAGTTATCTCAAACGGTCCAACATATCTTGGTGCTAACTTGGCTTTAGCCCCAAAACGAACCACGCCTTTCCACGGGGACACTTTCAACATGACTCGGTCACCCACTTGGAATTCTAAAGGCTTTCTCCGTTTGTCTGCGTAACTCTTTTGGCGGCTATGTGTTTCTTGTAGTCTCTGTTGAATCTGGGCAATGTTATCAGTAGTTTCCTGAATAAGTTCCGACCCAGTGATTCTGTTGTCTTCCACTTCGGTCCAACAAATTGGAGACCGACATTTTCTACTGTAGAGTGCTTTGAACGGAGCACATTCAATGCTGCTATGGTAGCTGTTGTAGGAGAACTCAATGAGTGGTAAATGTTTATCCCAACTTCCATCGAAGTCTAGGATGCATGTTCTCAACATATCCTCTAGGGTTTGAATCGTTCGCTCACTTTGTCCATCCGTTTGTGGATGATAACCGGTGCTCAAGTTGACACTTGTCCCTAAGAATTGTTGCAATGATTGCCAGAACCGTGATGTAAATCGACTGTCCCGGTCTGAAATAATAGACAATGGCACACCGTGTCGTACTACTATTTCATAAACGTAAAGTCTCGCTAGTTTCTCCATCTTGTAGTTCTCTCTGATCGGCAAGAAGTGAGCAGACTTGGTCAATCGATCAATGATGACCCATATAGAATTGTGTCTGCTAGAAGTACGGGGTATCTTGGTAATAAAATCCATAGCTATTTGTTCCCACTTCCATTGTGGTATCTCTGGTTGTTCCAACAAATCTGACAGTTTCTGGTGTTTAGCTTTGACCTTGGCACATGTTAGGCATTTGCCAACATATGTAGCAACATCCTTCTTCATACCTGGCCACCAGTAAAATGACCTGAGATCTTGGTACATCTTATCAGCACCAGGATGAACAGAATAGCGTGTCTTGTGTGACTCGTCAAGTATGAGTGTTCGAATTTCATCTATAGTCAGGATCCATACACAATCCTGAAAGTAGAGAACTCCATCTTGTTTTGTCTCGAAATGTTTCTCGGATCCACAATCGAGCTCGTTCTTTAAGTTGTTTCTTGCCATTGTTTCTTGTTGTGCTTGTATGATTTGATCTCTCAGACTTGTTTGCACGGTCATTCCCATTGCTCGAACGCGCAAGGGTTTGACTCTTTCCTTCTGGCTCAAAGCGTCTGCAACAACATTGGCTTTGCCCAGATGGTATTTGATCACACAATCGTAATCGTTCAGGAGCTCAACCCAACGTCTCTGTCTCATGTTAAGCTCCTTCTGATCAAATATGTGCTATACACTCTTGTGATCTGTGAAGATAGTGCATTTGGTGCCGTACAGGTAATGTCTCCAAATATTTAAAGCAAAGACAACAGCTCCCAATTCTAAATCGTGTGTTGTGTAATTCTTCTCGTGTATTTTCAGTTGTCTTGATGCGTAGGCAATAACTTTGTCTCGTTGCATTAAAACGCAACCGAGTCCCTGATGGGAAGCATCACAGTATACCACAAAGTCATCATTGCCTTCTGGGAGTGTTAAGATTGGAGCATTGCACAATCTTTGTTTCAGTACTTGGAATGCCTCTTCCTGTTTCTGTGTCCACACGAATGGTTCACTCTTCTGTGTCAGCTTTGTGAGAGGGAAGACTATCTTAGAGAAATTCGAAATGAATCTCCGGTAATAAACTGCCAATCCCAGCAATGATCTGATCTCTGTCGGTGTTGTGGGCACATCCCAGTTCTTGATTGCTTCAATATTGGCCGGATCCACATGAATACCATTACTATTAATCATGTGACCCAAAAACTGAACTTCTCTCAGCCAAAATTCACATTTGGAGAATTTGGCATAGAGTCGTTCGTCTTTCAGGAGTTCCAATACTGTCCTGAGATGTTGTTCGTGTTCCTTCTCGCTTCTTGAATAAATCAGTATATCATCAATAAAGACGATAATGAACTGATCTAGATACGGCTTGCACACCCGGTTCATAAGATCCATGAACACTGCCGGTGCGTTCGTCAGTCTGAATGGCATCACCATGAATTCGTAGTAACCAAATCGGGTACGAAAAGCAGTCTTGGGTATGTCTTCTTCCTGAATCTGGAGCTAGTGATAACCTGAACGCAGGTCTATCTTTCAGAAATACTGAGCTCCCTGTAACTAATCAAACAAGTCATCAATCCTCGGTAACGGGTACCGATTCTTAATGGTGAGTTTGTTGAGCTCTCTGTAATCGATACACATTCTGAAGGATCCATCTTTCTTCTTGACAAAGAGAACCAGAGCTCCCCACGGTGAGAAACTCGGTCGAATGAATCCCCTGTCGAGTAGCTCTTGTAATTGATTGGACAAGTCCTGCATTTCTGATGTTGCAAGTCTATAAGGAGACTTAGCTACAGGAACCGCTCCCAGAATTACGTCGATTCGGAACTGCACAGATCTCTCTGGAGGCAATCCCGGTAAATCATCCAGAAACACGTCCGCGAAGTCTTTCACAATTGGTACGTCTTGAATCTTGATTGCTTTCTTGTGTTTTTCTACCACGTGAGCTAGGAATGCAACACACTGTTTTCTTAGGTACTTGCGAGCCTTCATGCATGATATTATCTTGACACTGCGATTTGCTTGATCTCCGTGAATTTCCAAGACTTGATTGTTCTCCACTGGAATACGTAGTAGCTTTTCGGAACAAACGAACTCAACTCTGTTAAGAGATAGCCAATCCATTCCGACGATGGTATCGAAACTCCCCAGTTCCATCGGTATCAAATCGATGGAGAAAGTGTGATTGCCAAGTGTTAGTGGGCAATTTCTAAGTACGGTGTCAACTGTGATCTGTTTGTCGTTTGCTATCTCAATAGTATAAGGGGAGTCTAACGATTCCACAACATGATTAAGATGGCATGCAAAGACGGATGAGATAAAACTCTGATCCGCACCAGTGTCAAATAATATAGATGCATAAAAGTCAGATAGGAGAAATGTACCCGTGACCACATTCGGGTCTTGTCGAGCAGCAGCTGCTCTAATCTGAAAGGCTCTACCTCTAGCTACTTGAGCCCTTGGCTGATTCTTCTTGGGACAATCCCGAGAAAAATGTCCAGTCTCGCCACAATTGTAGCAAGACCTGTTATCAGCAGCAGTAGTAGCTGCATTGTTGTTTATGTTCTGGGCTCCCGTGCCCCGGCATTGATTTACCCAATGACCAAGCTTCCCACAGTTGTTGCACTGTCAGCACTGGGAAGTTGGTAGATGATGATACTGACAGCTGTTGCACAAAGGTGCTGTGCCAGTGTAAGGCCGCTTGATCTGTAGCGGTGGTGGTTGGTTAGCCATCAGTGTTTGGGTGGTCGCAGCAAAGTTCTTGACCACTTTCTGCTTCTTATCCGTCCGTTTATCCGGCTTCCTTGATGTTCCAACCCTTGCTTTCGTTTCCTTCTTCAGAGCCCCGGAGGCAACCATCACATCTGTCAGAGTTGCTGACAGAGTAACAGCCATCTCCATAATAGTAGGGTGGGCAGAAATCACGTGCCCTTGGATACAAGCCGGTAGTCCACCGACGTACCGCTCGATCCTTTTCTCCAGTGTTGGCACTACGTCAGGTGTCAGTGTAGCTAACTCATGAAATCGGGTGGGGTAGGCCAGATGCCCAGCACCAATCATGACAAGATTGGGTAGCTCGGTCTCAACCTTTGTAGCTAGGTCTTCTAAAAGTCCACTAGCTATGTCCCTGATGTCTGGTGACTAAACATGTTCGTCACCTGAGAAAACATGCATTTAAACAAAGTCAACACTAGGTTGGTGAGTTCATAAGTAAAATTGAAAGTATTGATCTATTCACATACACAGTAAAAATGTTATACATGATTCTTGTTAATGTTTGATTCATCTGTTCACACAATGGCCTCTCCATAGTTATATTTACAAGTGGTATTTCATCCCTTCAATTATGCTTATATATAGGGCATACGAAAGGGTCGAGCCTACAACCCGCCCAGAAGCCATCCCACCACACACTTATTAGAACTCAACACCACTTGCAACACAACTATAGATATCCATTTTCATCTCACATGTTCAACCCGTTTTGATATTCACCCATCTGTTTATGTTCATCACCCAGTGTGTTATATGTAGAATAATATAGTATGAGGGATTTAGTTATCAAACCGAAGTGTTGATAAACCCTCAATGTTTTAAGGAAAATAGATTAATTTAATATTATCCTTGTTATTATTCTCTCACTTGTGGGGTTAACTGTTAGTCACTACTAGTATTAGAAGTGAACTGACTATGTGAACTTTGCTGATGATTCTATTTCATGTGCAGAAAAATTAGATCTCTATAATGCTGTGCTGATAGAAGATGTTGATTCTGATTACGAGTCAGATAGTGATGTTGATTCTTCTGTTCCAAATCAATCACCAAAAACCTTTGTTGAGTCTTTTCAAAATAATGAATGTCATGTTTCTGAAAAATTATGTTTGAATTTGATTTTGAATTTTAATGCAGTTCCTTTTATTCCAAATGTGTTACTTTCAGGAAATCATGATGACATGTCAACGATTGAAATCAAGGATAAATTATCTTTGGATACTTCAACTGATTCAAATGTAACAGCACATGTGATGACTCAACACATGTTTTGAGTTCCGAAAAACCCATAACAAAGAAATATGTGAAATTTGTTGTGACTGATAATTATAAAGAAAAGAAACAGATTTGCTTTGGCTGTGGTATTGCTAGTCATATCGTTCGTAATAGCAAGAAACAAAAGTGTCATGATAAAACTGCAATAACTCATTCTGTTTCAAACAGAAAAGAAAAAATTCCTAAACCTAACAGATACGCTAGACTAGCAACAGGAAAGCCTCAATCTTTTAGATCTAAATCACAGGAAAATGATTGGAACAGCAACAAAATACATCAGTGGTCATATGTCAATCATAAAGGAAAAGTGTCATTAAAAATGTTAACCTAAAGAAACAAGAAAAAAGGGATGGAAGTCCATTAGGGAAGGCTAAAAAATGTTGGAAAATCATATCACTTTCACATGAAAATGTTACAACTGTCAAAAACTCAAAACCCAGGCCTAAATTCGCCTGGGTTGCCAAATCTCATTAACTTGGTATCATGTGCAGGGAAAATCAAGTAACTCAAACTACAAGAGATGGTACGTAGACAGTGGTTGTTCCCCGCACATGACAGGAGACATTTCCCAAATTTCTGACGTGCATGACATTAGTGGTGGAAATGTTCTCTTCGCATGAGGAGAAAAAGGAATCATTTCAAAAAGAGGAACCGTCACTCATGGAGCTCTGTCTTTCTCTTATGTGAATTTTGTTGCAGAACTTTCTCATAGTCTGCTCAGTGTATCACAGATTTGCGACAAAGGATACTCCACTCACTTCACCAACAAGGAGTGTCTAATTCTCAAACCCGGTTTTGTAATTCCTAAAGATTGGATCTTGCTACGGTCTCAAAGGAAGGGAAACTCGTACATCATTTATATGAATCTGTCACCCTCATCAAGTGCCACGTGTCTATATTCTAAGATAGCTACCCATGACGCCATGTTGTGGCACCGAACACTTGGTCATGCTAATATGAAGAATCTCAATCGTTTGGCAAAAAGTCAGCTGGTTAGAGACTTACCAGTCAAAGATTTCTTCTCAATTGAAAAATGTGTTGATTGCACAAAGGGGAAGCAACACCGAAAGCCACACAAGATCAAACTGATAAACTCAATCGACTCAGTCATGCAGCTGCTTCACATGGACTTGTTTGGTCCTATCAATGTACTCAGTCTTTCACGCAACTCATATTGTCTAGTGATTTTTGATGACTACTCAAGGTTTACTTGGGTGTTTTTCTTATCAAACAAAGGAGAGACCTCAGAAGTAAATAAGAAGTTCATCACGTTAATTGAGAATCAATTGAATTCAAAAGTGAAAGGCATTCGATGTGATAATGGCACAGAATTCAAAAATGTCATTCTGATTCATTTTTGTGCTGAAAAAGGAATTGCGAGACAATATAGTGATGCACGCGCTCCTCAGCAAAATGGTGTAGCCGAAAGACGAAATCGTACTCTTATCGAAGCAGCTCGCACTCTGTTGTGTGATTCTAAGCTACCAACTTTCTTCTGGGCCGAAGCAGTTAATACTGCCTGTTACGTACAAAATCGTACTCTGGTTAACAAGCGACATACGAAGACTCCATATGAAATCATATGTGGACACAAGCCCATAGTTGGTCATTTTCGTGTTTTTGGGTGTCCATGCACCTTGCTTCACCAGGAAGCTCTCCCGAAATTTGAGGCTAGGGGAACTGAATGTTACTTTGTTGGTTATTCTGGAAAAACAACTTACCGAGTGTACAACAAATTGACTAAACAGGTGGTCGAATCCTATAATGTTCACTGGCTGGAAGAAAATCCCACCGATGTTGAATCTGGTCCTGCATGGCTTTTTGATTATGCTACATTTTTCAGATCCTTCAAACTCTGTCTGAAGAGCCCTCTGTTTCTGAATATCTTTTAGAAAACTGCTTAGAGGAAGAAATTATACAGTCCGATAAACCACGAGAACTCAGCATTGATCCTCCAGGCATGTATTCATCATCACAACCATCTTTAGGATCAACTCTCGATCCAATGGTTGACAGTAAAGATTCATCTTCACTTTCAGAGTCTTCTGATCAAACCTCTATAGATAACATCTCACTTGATTATCTCAAATCAGTGCCTGAGGAATATTTGGTGGATCCTATCACTCCTATTGCTTCAACAAATTTACCTGGATCCTCAAATGTTCCAGATACTCCAGTTCAATTCTCTACTCAAAAATATCATCCACTCGACAAGGTTATTGGACCAATCACCTCTGGTGTTGTAACTCGAAGGGCAGCAGAAACCTAACTAAATGTATGTTTTCATGCTTTGTGTCTCAAATTGAACCCAAGAACATCTCAATGGCTTTGCAAGACTCTAGTTGGATTGATTCAATGCAAGAAGAACTCAACCAATTTGCAAAGCTAAAAGTGTGGAAGCTTTTTGATCTACCTGAAGGAAAGAAAGCACTGGGCACTCGCTGGGTATTCAAGAATAAAAAGGATGACTCCATGGTGATAGTTCGTAATAAGGCAAGATTGGTGGTTCAAGGATATAGACAGGAAGAGGGGATTGATTATGATGAGGTTTATGCTCCAGTGGCCCGTCTTGAAGCAATACGAATCTTTCTGGCTTACGCTTCATATATGAACTTCACAGTGTTCCAAATTGATGTGAATATTGCCTTTCTATATGGGGATGTTAAAGAAGAAATCTATGTATCTCAGCCACCAGGGTTCACTGACTCGAATCATCCTCAACAGGTGTATAAACTTCATAAAGCATTGTATGGCTTGCATCAAGCTCCTCGCGCCTGGTATGCCATGTTAACAGAACATATGCTATCTCATGGATACGTTCGTGGAGCTATTGATCAAACGTTGTTCAGGAAACAAGTGAATGATGATCTAATCTTGGTACAAATTCATGTCGATGACATTATTTTCGGGTCAACTAATGATCAGCTGTGCAAAAACTTCGAACAAATTATGCGTAAAAAGTTTGAAATGAGTTCTCTAGGAGAAATGATCTTCTTTCTCGGTCTACAATTTCGTCAAGACTCTTCTGGAATTTTGATTCATCAAGGCAAATATTTTGATGACATATTGGCAAAATTCAAGTTTGACGATTGTAAAGCTGCAAAAACTCCAATTGCAACCCGCCTAGTGATAACTGTCGATGAAGATGGTCCTTCAGTTGATCACACTATGTATCGTTCAATGATTGGCACCTTGATGTATTTAACCGCAAGCAGGCCGGACATCATGTTTGTTGTGTGTCCGTGTGCTCGTTATCAGGCTAATCCTAAACTTTCTCATTTACATGTTGTCAAAAGAATTTTTCGGTATCTCAAGGGCAAGCCTAGGCTTGGTCTTTGGTATCCCAAAAACTCTGAGTTTAATTTATATGCTTTCTCTGACAGTGACTATGGAGGTTGTGATATTGACAGGAAATCTACGTCCGGTGGTTGTCAATTCTTGGGGGACAGACTCATCTCTTGGCAATGTAAGAAACAACATACTGTTTCAACCTCGACGGCTGAAGCAGAGTATGTGGTTGCATCTGCTTGTTGTTCCCAAGTCATCTGGATCCAAAATCAATTGATGGATTACGATTTGGAATTTCTTAACTCCCATATTTTTTGTGATAATGATGCTGCTATACAAATCTGCAAAAACCCAGTCCAGCACTCTAAGACCAAACACATAGAAATCAAGGTTCGTTTCATTCGTGACTGTTTTAATAGAAATATAATCCATTTAGAACAAACTCACACATCAGTTAATACTACTGAAGTTTTTACTAAGGCCGTTGACCGATCCCGATACAACGTGTTAACTGAAATGCTGAAAATGCTTCGCTTCTCTGATTAACGTCTTGTTCGCATAAGTAAATTTGTACATAAAGTTTATTTTTTTAGTTTTTTTGTTTTCATTTTTTTTTTATTTTTATGCACAAATTTAGGGCAGGATTAGTAGTTAGAAATAAGTTTTTTATTCAGAGAGTTGGTAAATCGTTTTTCTTGGAAAGTGTTTCTAGGTGTTGGTGTCGCACCCCGAGAAATTCCGTCCCTTCCGGGGCGCGAGCGACGGACTGTCAGGATCGCAGTCTCCGGTCACACAGTTGCGAGACCTACATGTCTGGTTTCATACGTACATCCAATAACTTGGATAAAATAGTTTGTTAAATCAGAGTTGCGGAAGTAAAAGTTTAGGTTGTCAAAACACCGTTGTAATTATAAGTTGCGGAAGCATAAGATTAAAACAGTTTCAAAGCAAAACAAAACAAAACAAAGTAATAGTTTGCGGAAGCGATTAAAGATGTTTTAATAATACATAACATAACAAATTGATAAATATTCTCAAAATATCCTAAGACACTAAAGCTGATGCATGGGACTCCATCCTAGCATCTTATCCTCGTGTGCGTGCCTTAGTTACCTGAGAAAACATGCGAGTAAAAGGGTCAACACAAAGGTTGGTGAGAGCACAGGTTTTTCATAAGCAACATAATTAAATGAAATGCAACAAGTATGAATGTGAAATGTAAAGGATGTAAGAGTCGCAATTTACCTGAAATTGCTGGGTGTCACATCATCCCCTTGTTGAAAGAAATTTCGTCCCGAAATTTGGTTGTTGTTGGTAGTGTTTGAAAAGCATAAGTGTTTGAGAAACAAAAATTTTCTGGTTGCCACATCATCCCCTTATTGAAAGGAAATTTCGTCCCGAAATTTATTCGTTGTTGTCGGCGTTCGACGCTGCCTATTTGAAGAGGTGGGGATATTTGCGCATCATCCGATCCTCACGTTCCCACGTGAATTCAGGTCCGCGTTTCGAGTTCCATCGGACTCTGACAATTGGAATCCGACTTTGCTTGAGTTGTTTGACCTCACGGTCCATGATCTCTACCGGTTCTTCCATGAACCGTAGCTGTTCATCCACCTGGATCTCATCTAGTGGAATTACAAGTGTCTCATCGGATAAACACTTTTTCAAGTTTGAGACGTGAAATACGTTGTGAACTCCATCGAGTTCGGCTGGTAAGTTGAGTCGGTATGCCACTGGACCAATCCTCTTCAGGATTTCAAACGGTCCGATATTCCGTGGGTTCAGTTTGCCTCGTTTCCCAAAACGAATAACGCCTTTCCACGGCGAAACTTTCAGAAGGACTTTGTCTCCTACCTGAAATTCCAGAGGCTTTCTGCGTTTGTCGGCGTAGCTCTTTTGACGATCTCGAGCTGCTGCCATACGGTTTCTGATCTGTACAATTTTCTCCGTTGTTTCATGTACGAGTTACGGGCCAGTGAGCTGACTCTCGCCCACTTCCGCCCAACAGATGGTTGATCGGCATTTTCTGCCATAAAGTGCCTCAAAAGGCGCTGCCTTGATGCTCATATGATAGCTGTTGTTGTATGAAAACTCCACCAACGGTAGGTGAGTTTCCCAGCTATTACCGAAGTCTACTACGCACGCTCGTAGCAGGTCTTCGAGAGTTTGTATGGTGCGTTCGCTCTGGCCATCGGTTTGTGGATGGTATGCTGTACTCATATCCATCCGCGTACCAAGCGACTTTTGTAATGATTTCCAGAATTTAGAAGTGAATCTAGCGTCTCGATCTGAAATGATGGAGATTGGCACTCCATGTCACGAGACCACTTCCTTGACATAGATTCTGGCTAGCTTTTCCATCTTGTAATTTTCCTTGATCGCAAGGAAATGTGCTGACTTAGTCAGTCAGTCCACAATTACCCATATAGTGTCACATCCACTAAGGGTACGGGGTAATTTGGTAATGAAATCCATGGATATTTGTTCCCACTTCCACATGGGGATCTCAGGTTATGTGAGTAGTCCAGAGGGTTTTTGGTACTCAACCTTGACTTTCGCGCAAGTCAAGCATTTGCTAACGTATTTTCAAATCATGATACATCTTGTCAGATCCAGGGTGAATGGAATATCGAGATTTATGAGCCTCTTCCATCACAAGGTCTCGTAAGTTCCCATGCTGTGGAACCCAGACGCATTCCATGAAATAATGTAAGCCATCGGCTTTAACCACCAGTTGTTTTTCCATTCCCCTTAGTGATTCGGCCACTAGGTTTTCTGCTTTAAGTGCCTCCACTTGGGCACTGCGTATCTGTTCAGGGAGATTAGGATAGATGGTAAGCTGTAAAGCTCGTACTCTCTTGGATTTTGAGGTATTCTTCCGACTTAGGGCATCGGCCACAACGTTGGCCTTCCCCGGGTGATACTTGATAGCACACTCGTAGTCGTTTAGGAGTTCAAGCCAGCGACGCTGTCCCATATTTAGTTCCTTTTGCTCAAATATGTGTTGGAGACTCTTGTGATCAGTGTATATGGTACACTTTGTACCATACAGGTAGTGTCTCCAGATTTTGAGTGCAAATACTACGGCTCCAAGTTCCAAGTCGTGGGTGGTGTAGTTTTTCTCGTGGACTTTCAGTTGTCGAGAAGCGTATGTGATCACCTTCTCTCGCTGCATCAGCACGCAGCCGATTCCTTGTATCGACGCATCGCATTATACTACGAAATCATTTGTTCCATCAGGAAGAGATAAGATAGGTGCACTACAGAGCTTCTGCTTAAGAAGTTGGAATGCAGCTTCTTGTTTGTCAGTCCAGAGATATTTCCTGTCCTTGTGGGTTAAAGCCATGATTGGTTGGGCTGTCTTTGAAAATCCTTCAATAAATCGTTGATAATAGCCTGCCAAGCCTAGGAATTGTCGCACCTCAGTTGGGGTCTTTGGTGCTTCCTAGTTCTTGATTGCCACTATCTTGGATTTATCCACGTGTATTCCTTGTTCATTAACAACATGACCCAAGAATTGGACTTCTCGAATCCAGAAGTCGCATTTGGATAGTTTAGCATACAGCTTCTCCTGCCGTAAGAGTTCAAGAGCCAATTGAAGATGCTCTTTGTGTTCTTCCTGAGTTTTGGAGTAAATGAGAATATCATCGATGAAAACAATGATAAACTTGTCAAGGTAGGGTTTGCACACTCTATTCATGAGGTCCATGAATACCGCGAGTGCATTAGTTAGTCTGAATGGCATGACCAAAAACTCGTAATGGCCAATCCGTGTGAGAAAAGCAGTCTTTGGGATATCATTCTCCTGAATCCTTAGCTGGTGGTATCCAGATCGCAGACCGATCTTAGAGTAGTAACTTGATCCTTGCAGATGATCGAACAGATCGTCAATGCGAGGTAAGGGGTAACGGTTGTTGATTGTCACTTTTTTCAACTCACGATAGTCGTTGCAGATACCGAACATGCCATCCTTCTTCTTTACGAACAAGACCGAGGCTCCCCAAGTTGAGAAGCTTGGTCTAATTAAACTCTTGTCTAGCAACTCTTGAAGTTGATTGGACAGCTCCTGCATCTCCGAAGGTGCAAGTCGATAAGGTGCTAGTGCGATAGGTGCTGCTACCGGCACGAGGTCTATGCGGAACTCCACTTGTCGAGGTGGTGGTAGTCCTGGTAGATCCTCAGGGAATACGTCGGGATAGTCGCATACGACTGGGATATCTTCTATTTTCTTCTCTTCTTCTGTCTTGTCAATGATAAGTGTCATAATGGCTGTGTATCCCTTTCGTAGGCATTTGTGAGCTTTCATGCACGAGATGATGCTTAGAGGAGTGTCGCTCCTCTCGCCTTTGATGTACAAGGTTTCTCCACCAGGGAGAGTTATGCGCACAACCTTGTCATGGCAAATGATCTCAGCTTGGTTTTCAGAAAACCAATCCATGCCCACTACAACATCAAAGCTGCCTAATGTAACCAGAATGAGGTCAATCTTAAATTTATGGCCTGCTAGCTCTAAAGTGCATTCTTTCAAAATGTGCTTTGTCACAATCAAATTACCATCAGCTAGCTCTACTCTGTACTAGCTCTACTGTGTACTCGACCTCTAAAGGTGTTGGGGTTATAACAAGCAATTCACTAAAATCCTTAGATATGAAACTTCTCTCAGCTCCAGTATCAAACAATACAGTAGCATAATGATCGTTTAGGAGATACGTACCTGTTGCAAGGTTGGGATCGTTTCTGGCCTCCTTAGCCCTGATCACGAAGGCTCGTCCCTTCGAACCATTGTTTTTTCCGTTGCTGTTCTTCAAATGTGGGCAGTCCTTCTTGAAATGCCCTGGTTTTCTACATTCGAAGCAACCCTTTGGTGCTTCCAGTTGTTGCTGGTGTGGCTGTGGGGTCTTTGCAAGCAGCTCACCCCTGCAGTCTTTGGCGAGGTGTCCTCCTTTGCCGCAACTTTGGCATCGGAAAGAACCACACTGTCCCAAGGCATGGTGTAAGTTGCATTTGTTGCACTTGGGGTGTTTGCCTGCATAGGCTCCAGAGTTTTGGTTGGTTGGGATGGGTGGTGTGTAAGCTTGAGGTGACCCAAACTTGCGTTGTTGTGGTGGTGGTTGAAGGTTGGAAGGTTTGCTTAGGGTGTTGTCCCATTTCCGTTTGTTATCAGCACGTTTGGCTACAGCACCACGGGGTGGTAAGAGTCCTTGTGCGATGGCTAAGTCAATGAGCTTGTGGGCTAGTCGCACAGCTTCTTGCATGGTAATTGGGTCAGCAGAGAGTACCATACCCTGAATTTGAGGTGGCTGTCCCTCAATATACTTCTCTATGTGCTTGTAGGGTGGGGTTACCATCTCTGGGCACAAGTGTGCCAGCTCACACGATCGGGCAGGGCAGTGTATGCCTCAACCTCGGAACCAATCATCTTGTGGTTCCAGAATTCAGTCTCAAGTTTCTGCACTTCATCGCGATGACAGTATTCGTGGTTCAACATTCTCTTGAAATCATCCCAAGGTAGCGCGTTGGCTGCATCGAGCCCTAGGTTCTGAACATTTTCATTCCACCGCGTGAGGGCAGCTCCCTCAAGAGTTCCAGCAGCGAACTTAACCCTGTCTTCGTTCCTGCAGTTGCTCATGGCAAAGGCCGAATCCGCCTTTTCCATCCAGCGTCATAATCCGACGGCACCCTAAGTGTCGCTGAATGAGTGGGGTTTGTAGTCCAGAAATATTTTGAATGTGTAGAGAGGAGGGTTGGGGTTTGCTCCTGAAATATGCAAAGAATAGAATTGAATTCAATATTGGGTAAAAGCGTTGAAATGGAAACGAGTGATTGTGGTGCAAGGTGAAGGTGAAATGAAATTTGTCACCTTGGTTCAGTTGGCCCTGATTACGGGTAGCTTCCCGTGCAGCAAGTGCCTCTTCAACTCGCTCGTTGATAAGGGCGTTCAACTCAGCTGGTGTCATACTGATGTTTCCACGTCCACCTGCATTCCTGCGTCCTCCGCGTCTTCCGGCCATGATCTTCATAGCGAGAATAAGTGTTAGTGTTTGTCTAATGACTAATATAGTGTGTGCGGTAGGTATGGAAAGGAAGCACGTAGAGCTACTGGCTCCTCCCCGTCATGTGTAATCACATGCAGTGAAAATGGTGACGTCATAACTATTATGCGCGTAGTAAGTTTGTGTACAATCATGTATGCAAATAATAAGTGATGACGTATGTTAGTACTATTGCTACTAACACTCTATGTGTATGGATAATAGTGGTTATAGACTAAGTTCACTAAATGCAAACCTAATTCGCAATAACCGGAGCCTTTGATACCAATTTGTCGCACTCCGAGAAATCCCGTCCCTTCCGGGGCGCGAGCGACGGACTGTCAGGATCGCAGTCTCCGGTCACACAGTTGCGAGACCTACATGTCTGGTTTCATACGTACATCCAATAACTTGGATAAAACAGTTTGGTAAAATCAGAGTTGCGGAAGTAAAAGTTTAGGTTGTCAAAACAACGTTGTAATTATAAGTTGCGGAAGCATAAGATTAAAACAGTTTCAAAGCAAAACAAAACAAAACAAAGTAATAGTTTGCGGAAGCGATTAAAGATGTTTTAATAATACATAACATAACAAATTGATAAATATTCTCAAAATATCCTAAGACACTAAAGCTGATGCATAGGACTCCATCCTAGCATCCTATCCTCATGTGCGTGCCTTAGTTACCTGAGAAAACATGCGAGTAAAAGGGTCAACACAAAGGTTGGTGAGAGCACAGGTTTTTCATAAGCAGTAAAATTCCAATGTTTAAAGTAAGAGTTGTGATTTACATATCATTACAATGCAGTATCGATTGATAGCTAGTCAATACAGTTATATTATATGCGGGTTCGTACAGAAGCTGAAAGTTGTGCCTCCCGCCATGTCCATCACAAGACAATGGCAAAGTGTTGGTCAATATTGCACCCATTCCGACCTCCAGTCGGGTTGGCCTCCCAGGCGCGATGGGTGGGGCTTGTCAGGCCCAAAGGTTAGAAAAGTAAAAAGGGGCCGTGAACTCACCTGGTAGAGCAGTTCCGGTTTTTGTTTCTTCGCTATCTGCGAGTGCGAGCAGTCCTGCTAGTAAACACCTATAACCATATAGGTGTGAGTATGTGTTTTGTGGTGTGTTGTATCCCGTACAACTCCAAGTGTCGGTGTGCTCAACCGAGTGTGTGTGTGTTGACTTGTGTTGAATCAACAAATCGTTGGTGACACGTTTGTTGTGTTTATGTGTCTTAATGTAAGTTAGACACAACCATGCATCCTATGGCTCTAATGATGATGCTTTCAAGAAATCAAGTTTTGAAAATCATAACGTTCCCGTTTCGGGAAACTTTCTATATTTAGAAAGTTTCTATTTTTGTAAAGTATGGTTATGAAATCCCATTTCATAAAATCAATACTCTAGTATGTTTGTAAAACACATGTAAACACTTGAAATAAGTCGTTTGTGCATAAAGTACCATTTATGCCATTTTACCCAATCAAAGTTTCCTAAAATAGTAAGTACTCGTTTAAAAGCTTGTTTTCACAATTCCAAGTTTCCAATATGTTTAGAAATCATTTTTAAACATATCACAATGATCAAAAATCATCAGAACATCTTAAAACATCAAAAGCCCTCTTTTGATTTTAAAAAAGTTTCCTTTTATGGCAAGTTTGCCTAAATCATCCTCAAAGCAACAATCACTCAACCAAACTCAAATCCAACATTTCTAAACTCTAAAATCAATAGATCTAAATCAAATACACATCAAATCACTAACAAATTTGTGTACAATAGCCACATGGAGTTGCATGTGTTCAAACACACTTGCATGTGTGTTTTTACATCATGCATGTACGATCTAACGCTAGATAAACATTTAAAACTACCTTAGAGCTTCTTGATGATGAGATTTAGTAGTAACAGCTTCTGATGATAATGATTCGGTGTGTGGATCGTTGTTTCTAACCTCCTAGCTTCTTCTCCAAGCTCCAAGGTCTCCAAGCTCACCAACAAAGAAGGAGATGGCCTCAAGAGAGTTTCCAGGGGGTTGGGGCTTAGTGTCAGTCATTTTTGGCCGAGTTTAGATGAATAAGTTCGGTGAGAATGAAAAGAAATCGAAGAGAAATGAATGGGGTTGGGTTTTATAAAAATTTTGATCTGCATGGGCTTCGCGTACCGCCGAGGCTGATCAAAATGGCCATCGCGTACCGCCGAGAAATTCGGGAGTCTCGACTCCCGCTTTACTTCACGTACCGCCAAGCCCCTCACCAAAGGCTTTGGCGTACCGCGACGGGTCCATTTTCCTGTTTTTCGATTTCGATGATTCGATTTTGCTCTTGCTCGATTCCCAACGTTTATCCTAAACATCTAATGCACGTTTAGCACATAATACAATAATAACTCATAAATTTGCTTACCGTTTGATCACCAACGTTCGTGAGACTCGTGTGTGTGTTTTGATAATTCCTCGAATTATCTTTGATAGTTCGCGTTCGTTGCTACGAACCGTTTGCATGCTTGATTAACCATAATCAACATGTATCGCACAATCCAATAATTCCACGAATTATTGTTTTGCGTTTGTGTTTGTGTTTGCCACACTTGGTTTCCAAAACCAATGTGCAATGTACGATTCAATAGTTACTCAAACTATCGTTTCGCAGTTGTGTGTGTTTGGCTCATCTAATCAACATAATTAAATGAAATGCAACAAGTATGAATGTGAAATGTAAAGGATGTAAGAGTCGCAATTTACCTGAAATTGCTGGGTGTCACATCATCCCCTTGTTGAAAGAAATTTCATCCCGAAATTTGGTTGTTGTTGGTAGTGTTTGAGAAACAAAATTTTTCTGGTTGCCACAGTTGGTGTCTTGAAAGTTGGGAAGTGATATGAATTTGTAATATAGGACAAATCAATCTTTCAATCAAGGAAAATCAAAGCCTTAGATGAATTAAATTCTCACATGATGTATCAATAGGCTTAATAATTCTCAAAGGGGTTCTCGTTGTGTGATTAAACTAAATAATGCACTAGAAGTTGGTCGATCAGCTTCATATAAGGTCTGCACAAAACTGAGTTCCATCAAAAATGGATTGAGAGTTGAATTCTACACCTCTTGAGTTTCTTCCATAAGACTATGCATGGATTTTCATAAATAAATGAAAATCCAGCGCTTCCGCAAAATCCCAAACGTCCACAATAAACATATGCATGAACATTCCAATGTATACTGTATGGAATTTCAGCGCATCCACAAAATCCATAAAATATATGCATGAGACTCCTTTGTTATACGATGTATCAGCGCATTTAAAAGGAAATCAATGTGAAAAATTGAATCCTCAACAAATCGTAAGGATGGATAGGTTTTACCTTGAAATTGAAAGATATCTTTCTTGTTAAAATAAAATCAGAACATGATAAAAGATCATATGCTAGATGCCATGATGAGTATAGTTGAGTTTAACGGGACAACGAATATTGATAATCAGTGAACTTTGAAATCATAGGTAAAATTTCTCCTTGAATGTAGATTTGAGTTGTCCTATGACGATTTGATCCCAAAACAAAACATTAGCAACTAATTGTCACTAACTTAGTTTGATTAAATTCTTGTATTTAATTATCCTTAGCATACCTACAGTTCACTTCATTTTGTTTTATCTTTTAATTGGTCTTTATTTAGTTTGTTTTTTCCTATTTTTTTATTTTATTTTTTAGCTTTATTTACTTTATCTTATTTTATGTTATTTTATTTTTAATTTTATTTGATTTTTCCTTTGTCTAGTGTCTACAAGGTAATCAGATGTGCAAAGTGTTTTCAACTATATTACTTAACACAATTTTATAAAAAGGGTTTTCGGTCAAAGTCCTTCTCGTTGGATTTTAAATTGGGGATAAAAGGTTTATTTCAGTTGTTTCTCTCAAAATTTTTATTAACACCGAAGACGAAACCAAGAGAATCCGAAAGATTTAAAGAACAAGGGTGTTCAAGATCGATATCAAAAGGTTTATTGACTGGTGATTAACAAAAGGTTTGAGGTATGATTTTAATGATTTGTTTCAATTTATTATGGTCTGAAAAAGGGTGAATCATGATGAATATGGTTTGGAATGAGGAAATAATTATGGATTTGACATCAAAGGAGGAGATAAACAAGGTTAAGGGGAAGTTAAAAGTTTGGGTTAAGCTTGTGTGAAGTTTTTAATGGTGGATTAAAACTTTCTCGGTGGTGTTTACGAAGAAGAAAAGGGTTTTTATCCACAGTGGACCGAGAATACCACCGAGAAGCTTTGAGTTCACCGAAAACACATTCTGAAAGGTTTTGTTCACCGAGAACTAAACATTTCCACCGAAAACACATTTTTGAGTAAATTTATAAACGTGATTGACCAAAAACAAATTTGTGGTGTGTTCTCGGTGAATGAAAATAAAATTTTCAAATAAGAATAACTGTTTTATCAATGTGTGGGTGATATTGATTTTATGTTAATACTTATTGTGAATTAATGATTTCAGGGAATGGCAGCATTAAAGTTTGTACCTGATCACAATGTGGTGGCCTATCTGTAACAATCATCAATAAATCAGGTATTTATTTTCAGAGATTTATTTATTTAGAACAAGGGCCACTAAAACAAAGCTTGGGGATCGTACTAAATTAAACCAACAAATAAACAAAACTTTCTTGTAATAACTTAAGTAATTATAAAATTACTATTCTATGTATATATATATATATATAAAGGTACATACCTACATTCAACAAATATATATATATATATATATATAATACCCAAGTAACACTAACTAAAAAAACATCTATAAATATAGGTGTGTGTATATATATTCCTTGCATGAAAGAAAGGTATGCATGCATGGGCATGCATACGTGAAACACACATATAATTAGCTTGCAAGAGAATAAAACCGACTTACGATAATAAAATTTAAACCTATCGAAACATGAATTAAAGGTGGAGGCTTCGAAAACATGTTATACTTAGACTACCTTTGTTAAAGAAACATCAACATATTTGATTTGATTAAACCAAACTAATTTTGGCTCTTGAACACATAAACCATACACCTTAACTTGAATAACTAAGTTTACTATCTTTTAGTTGTAATCCAACTGAAAAAGGTAGCTCTAAAGAACCTAGGAAATTGTTCAAGAAAGGGTCTATCATCACTCCATACCAACTATCACCTCCTACCCTACTTACATCTTAGAGAACACAACAAAATTATCCCTTCCACCTCCCTCTATACATATACTATCTTAAAGAACTGTTACATGAAACCGGCCACTAATTGGATAAACACGTGATATTTCATATAGCAATACGTAAATAATAACGATTAAATGGTTGAGGATGCCAGCATACATCCTCAAACACCCACGTAAAAGAATGAGTATGTGTATCCATCATCCTTATTCATGCATGCAAGCATGCATGCATGGATATGGGTGAACAAAAACCCTTAATGGGGTGTGTAAAAATCGGTATTCAAAGAATTCCCTACAACCATTACATTAATATCATGGATGAAAAACTAAGCTATGTATAAACCTACAAGATATAGTATATATATATACGTATATATATAGATGGGTTTATATATATATATATAACATGAACCGTATGGGCCAGAAGCATACAACCTTAAGTTACCATACACCATAATACATGAGGGTGGTCATAACCAAACTTATATTGGTTAAAGTGGGTGTGTAAGAACCACTTAAAAGAATGAGTATCACATAAAATAGTAGCATCTATATATAATATAAGAAAACTGTCAAAATGGATAAATAATGATTAATCTATAAAGAAACAAGGCTTTGATGTAGACTATCATATTTTTGTAAAAGAGGAAACGAAATAAATAATGAAATAAAGTAATAAAATAATTTTTGAAAGTAGTACAGGGGATATCAAACCATAGTAAGGTAGGAATTACTTGTAATCACATATAAGTACTTCTTGAAGGTAATAAAGTGTTTGAGAACATAACTAAAAGAACAGGCTGAAGACATAAAAGTTGATATGGAATTTTGACATATTGTAGGGATTGCGTAGTAAAACTACACCGCATCTTCGACAATCAATCTCTTACATCACAACTTTTTGAGTGAGTTTCACAGCCCCTTTTTATTCTATTTTATTCTTTAGGGTGAAAATCGTGATACTTTAACTTTTTATGACTTTATGCTATATATGTTATTGTTAAAACATGAGTTTGTTGGATATGGATTTCATAAGGTTTGTTATTCTATTGTAAGTCCCTTTATATATGCTTAGACACAACCATTAACTCAGGGGTTTGAGCAAGGGGATATATTGGATAGTACTATCTTGGTTGACAGCCCATCCACCTATCGGGTGGTCTTGCTAGCTACAGTCACCCAAAGATGAGGCCAATATGGTGGATGAATATGTCTAACTCTATTGTATACTTTGAACTCAGGATGAGTTTGGTGATCATGAGATCATAACACAAGGTCAA
Source organism: Mikania micrantha (assembly GCA_009363875.1). NCBI lineage: Eukaryota > Viridiplantae > Streptophyta > Magnoliopsida > Asterales > Asteraceae > Mikania > Mikania micrantha. The sequence goes on from CM018689.1 coordinate 30,251,345, forward strand.
TCAGTCATAGGTTTGGTTGTGGTCTTATGTAAATTGCATCCTTACTTGCTTGTGAATAACATATAAAATGATTTACCGATAGCATAACTCTTGGGGAGATGAACCCAAGGAACGATTTTATCGAGTCCTAAACTTGTGTGACTCACCAACATTTTGTTGACTATTTTTCTCATGCTTTTCAGGTCATTAATTCAAAACCTGAGGTTGGTGCATGTTTTTGGATATTACTCACGAAGATTCATTATTATAGCCTAGATGTTATAGGCCATAATCTTTTGAGAATCTCTAAGTGTTGTAATAGTTTACTTTAAAACATTTGTTGTTGGTTGTTTATTTTGGAATGTTGAATTAATGATTTAGCATTGTTATAAACCATAAGACTCTTGATTTCCATATCGTCTCACCGCCTGTGATTCCGCCATCGGCAGGGGTGTGGCACTATCTATGTGATCCACCTCGACAACACAAGGAATTTAAATCACTCATTGTTGGGCTAAACACCTGCAGGATTGTGTATGCGCTTGGAACTAATCCAGTGATTTGCGAAAGGATTATCAGAGAATTTTGGGGAACTACTACAATAAATGGCCAGAATGGACAGATTGAAGCAAGGGTGCAAGATTGTTGTGACAGAGTTATCAGATCAACACTATTATTTGGAGATCAATCAGACCATCCTATTTCTTATCCAAATGATGTAGTGATCAGTGTACTGCTAAGAAAAGGATATGAAGGAGAGTATCCTCCAATGGTGAAGAAACTCATTCATCCATACTGGAGGCTGCTAGCGCACATGGTACAAATGGGGATCTCTGGAAATAAAGGAGGCACAGATGTTCTTGGAGTAGAATTAACTTCAGGCAATGTTGCTTTGACTATGGATTAGGACTTCAATTGGTCCAGGCTGGTCTTCAAAGAGATGAAGAAGAAATTGAAAGGAATGAAGAAGGAAATTTTTCTGATGTATCCGAGATTTGTGCAGATGATTCTAGATGCTCACTATCCCAATTTAGTGAAAACGGTGGAGTCATTGGATAATAAAAACGTGGGACCAAATGTTTTTGGGTTACTTAAATAGATAAGGAAGGGAGCTCAAGTTACATTTAGAGGATTGAGACCTTTAGAAAAGTTTGGACGATTTGGAGAAATTGATGGTGATGATCATTGGAATGTGCCAAACGTGATTATAGCCGAGGATCATGATCTTCAACCACAGATGGAAGGGTTAGTAGATGTTTGAGCTTCTTCAGGGGCAAGGATTCATACAATTGATGAGAATGTGATAGAAACGATTGATCATGAGGTTCATTTAACATTGGATGAAGTTGAAGCTTTTGAGAATCTTACCCCTCGAAAGAGATCTAGATGTGATCCTCGTCCTGAACCACGTTCACTGGTTAGGTCTGTTGTGACAATTGCATTTGAAGAATTACGTCATCTAGGAAGTGAGCACATTTGATCGTGCTTGGAATCCACGTTGTTTTGACAATCGAAATTATTACAGGTTGAAAGTACACGAGAAATGGTGAACGTGGGCAAAAACCGTGCGCGAAACGGAGTTACGGATTTTCCGAAATCGAGAAACGAAGAAAATCCAAAAATTTGGGGAAAATGGCCCTAGGCGGTACGCCTAGAGTCAGACTTCGACTCTAGGCGGTACGCGCGGAGCACACAAAATATCTGAAATTTGGTCCTTCCGCGCGGTACGCCCTAGACCAACCTTTCAGTTGGGGCGGTACTGTCACACCCCGAGCCGGCAGGGTTGGATCGGAGTCCCCGTCGGGCGGAAGGTTCTCGGGGCACGATATCGTGAGTGATAATCGTGATGATCAGATTGTTTACATAGCATCAATGTTAAGAATAACTTAAGCACAATAGCATTAAACCAGGATTTCAAAGTTAAATTTCAATATCAATGTTTAGTAATTTAACTAAGTAAACCTATCCAAAAGAATCAAATGTATCTATCTTGTATCTGTACAAGATATCAAAAGTGATTTGCTTCTGTAACAAAATATGTGATTTCCAAAAGTTTACTAGGTCCTCTATCTGAGCATCCTAGTATACAGTCCTGAAAGCCTGAGCCTATTCCTGTGCATTACCTGAGAAAGCATATAAGAAAACGAAGTCAACACAATGGTTGGTGAGTTCATATAGTTTTAGTATTTGAAAAAAAAATAGTTTTGCAAACCTTCTCGGTAAAACCTTAACCTCATTAACAACACATGTATCATCCAACTCGGTATGCTTATATATAGGGCATACCCCTGAGTCGAGCCTACAACCCGCCCAGACGCCGTCCCACTACATACTAAGTCACATAGGACATTGTTGCTAATGATAATTAAGCACTTTACCTACCATGCAATTTCCAACATAGATTCAAGCATCCTGTTTATAAGTTTATGATACCAACCCAAAAGTGTTCATGAATCCCCTAGGTAACAACCTTAATCTCATTAACACCAACTGTATCATCCAACTCGGTATGCTTATATGTAGGGCATACCCCTGAGTCGAGCCTACAACCCGCCCAGACACCGTCCCACCACATACTAAGTCACATAGGACATTGCTGTTAATGATAATTAAGCGTCTTACCTACCCTTCAACACGCACAAAGTAGCATCTGAGTATCAAGTTTATGAGGCACCATTATGGACAGCTGAATACCCTAAGGAGTTCAGCATCCATCCATAACAGTCCTAAGCATAACTCGTGACGTGTTATGATAGAGAACCCCCAAGCTGACACAAAGTCAGCTAGAAGAACCCAAATCATTCTACTCACTTGTCATAACCATGGAAGAATCAAGAAGAACACTGAATGGCTAGTATGGCTTGACCACTTGTCAAGACTCGGCGGCCAATCAGTATGTCTTACATGACTCTGACAACGAAGAGCACTGATGACTGGTATGGCTTGACCAATGTCAAGACTCGGCGGCCAACAGTCTGTCTTACGATGTCCTATAGCTTAAGCATTCAAGTTTAAAGCATTCACATAGTTTCATTGATGACTAGTATGTCTTGACCAATGTCAAGACTCGGCGGTCAATCAGCCTGTTGTCTGAGCATTCCAAGTATATCAAGTATTCACGTGTTTTCAAGCATTTCGAGTATATCAAGCATTCAAGTGTTTTAAGTCTTCCAAGTATATCAAGCATTCACGTTCTCCAAGCATATAAAGTATATCAAGCATTCACGTGTTTCAAGCATTCCAAGTATATCAAGTCTTTCTAAGTTTAAGTTTATAAGTTTAAGTTTAAGCAATGAAGTGTAAGTGTAAAACAAATAATCATCTAGTTTAAAAGTGTAAAATCTTATCTTTTAAAATAATTATATAAAGTATTAGTATTTAGAATAAGCATTTATAGTTTTTAGTTTTCGAAACAAGTGTATCAAGTATTAGTGTTTAGTGCAAGTGTTTTCTAAGCCTTAGCATCGGGTATGTAGCTTAAGCATAGAGTTTATAATATCAACATTAACTGTATAGTTTAAGCCTAAATATTCATAGTGTAAGTATCAAGCATAAAGTTTAAATATCAAGTTTAGGTCATAAGTGTCAAGCATAAAGTTTAAGTTTTCAAGTTTACGTCATAAGCGTCAAGTGTAAAGTTCAAGCATCAAGTTTATGTCATAAACGTCAAGCATAAAGTTTAAGTATCATGAATAAGTATAAAAGTCTTTATTAAAACATTTCAATATTTGTTTAAAATGTATATCATGCTTCTCAGTCCCGAATTAGAAAACAAAATATGTTTGAAAGAGGACAGATGAACTCACCTGGTGTTTGAAGTGGTTGACTTAGCTTAAACTAGATTGTGTGCACTCGTTGTTGTGTTTGTGGAAGTATTCACGTTCCTGTATTGATTTCATGTTGTTTGTAGTTTATAAGTATACGTTCTAAATAAATCGTGTGCGTGTAGGTGTTAGCCCTAATTTGGCTAACACTTGTGGGTCTCGGTCAACATTCGGCCCTGTTAACTTGTTAGTGACTTTAGAAAACTTAACCCAAATGGGATTTAACACTTCGTTATTGATCTAACATTCAGTTTGATTTAGTTTCATCACAAAGAGATTCTAAGTACAAGGACTTAGGTTTCTTTTGTTTAAATGTTATAAGTTCTAAGCATCTTGTAAGAACTTAATAGTAAATAACATTAAGGTTATCCTTGAAAGGTGTAACATCTTAGATGCCATGATTCGCATTAATTCCAAAAATAAATCAAACACTTTTGTTTCAACACTAATTAAATAAATCGTCTATATCATAGCTCGACTTATTAAGTGCAAATTTTGGACCGAATGATTTGGGCCCGAATCTATCTCATGGATGGAATTAACAATTGGGTTGAATCGTTGGGTTTGAGCCCAACTAAAGTCTTAGGCCAATAGTTAGGTGCGTGGGTCGAATGGAGGTTGAGTCTTTGGCCTCAAAAATTACGTGGGCCCCCACTTTCCTTGGGCCGTGCATGTGTGTATGGGCCGCCAACATGGACTGGGCCAAATAGGTCTTGAGTGGGCCGAAGGGTTTTAATGGGCCTAGTGTGGCAAGTGCCCGATTAAGTATTGAGCCTAAACAATGATGTTAGGCCAACTCATTGGATCGAACTACGTATGTTATGGGCCCAAGATGTAGACTAGAGACTTGCTGTTTGGGCCGAATCAATTGGCCATGGTATAGTATTGGGCTGAACCTCACAAATTGGGCCGAATGAGCAAATCGATTGAATGGGCCGAATAAGGTGGATTGACCCAAACAGTGGCCAGATGCTATAAGGGGTGGGTGTGCTATCCGGTTAATCAATGGGTAGTCGAGAGAAAGGAGGGAACCCACTCCGAAACCAGCGAACCTTTAAGGTTCATGTGGCTAGGTTCGGCTCTTTCGCTAAGGTTCGCTACACTCGATGATAGGTTCGGTTCTTCCAGGTGGTTTCGGCTGGACTCCAAGGTTCGACAACATCAGAATGGTTCGGTGATCAGGGTTGAAAGGTTCGGCCAATTTCTTGAAAATTCGAGGACACGTGGGATGGTTCGTAGGGTCGCAGGTTCGTTTCTCATGGGTTCGCCGAGGATGACCAAGGTTCGGCTAAGCCTCGCAACTCACAGGTTCGGCCAGCGAGCATGGAGGTTCGTGAGCATGGAAAAGGGTTCGTCTGGTTATATGGGTTCGTTCCATGCACACGTTCGCACTTAGGATACAGGTTCGCCTGCTGGAACCACGCGAACCCTGTTCATCGGTCGATCTCCAAGCCTCCTGTTGTGAGGAAATGACCTTCTAATGATCATGGGGTCAATTGGTGTTTAAATACCCTGTGGGTATTCGGGTTCGTTTCGGTTGCTCGGTTTTCGTCTCCGTTACGTTTCCGGATCGTAGCGTGCGCGTTTTTGTAAATTTAATAAAATAAATTTATTTTAAATAAGAAGACTTTATTTAATTTTTATATTTTGATGAGTTTCAAAATTGTAAAACGTTAAAATATTATATTTCCTTATATTTATTATCGTTCGAATCGTCTTCGTTTCGTTTCGTCAGAAAACGTCACTTACGTACGTTTTCGTACAGAGCGCTAACTGTACGAACACGATCGTATGTTTCACTTTCTGCTTTTGTTTTCTACTGTTCAATCATCATTTCAGATCGTTAATCTTTCAGAGCTATTTGTACAGATCGTCACCTGTACGAATAATTCGTCGGTTTAGCATTCTGTAACAACAACGGTTGTAGTTTTGTTCTGTTTATCCTCGCATACATTTATACATACTAGCATCAAATCAAGTATCTATGTGTTAGTTATGTGTTGTCTGATCTGTTTCTGACTGTTAAACCCTAAGGTTTTAAATCAGATTTCAGACAACCGCATAATAGTCTATTGTTAAGCCCCAAGTATAAACAGTATCAACATAGTTTCGCGTAATGTGTACCTGAGTTACGGTGCACTTTACTGTGTAAATTCATGTTCCGGTAACGATTCCGGCACAGATGTTACAGGTACGCCTGGCTTGGATGGCGGCGGCAGATCAGATCAAAACTCAGCTTTGTACGCAAGTTTTATCCATTTTTCATTCTTACTCGTTTCTGCTCGATTCCAAACCCACAAAAACTCATTTTCATCATACAAATCTCCATTCCAGAGGCTTCTAAACATCCAGATCATCCCAGGGATTTTATCTACAAGTCTAGATCGTGGTTTTACGCGTAGAAATCCGTCAGATCTTGTAACGGTTCGTTTTAACCATCTAGTTTGATAATGATTGATTAAATATTCTTTTTGAGCTTAATGATATAGTCAGGGTTGTTGATTATTGCCTAGATGATGGCTAGGATTGATTAGAGACGAAGAACTCGAACTGTTAACGGGTAAATCCTTGTTTTGATCCGTTGTAATGCCGGTTTGCATGGAATCATAACAATGGTTAAAATGGTTTAAACCATTTGATTATGACAATGTAGGTGATTAGTTTGATTAATCTTTGACATGCAACGTAAAATCCAAGTGTTTCTGTGACACCCCGTAAAATCCAGGTCAGCACTTTATTTGTTTAAATGTTTATTTAATTGATAATTGTACACGTGGCACTATGTCGCACCCCGGCCTGCGCGACGAGGCGCGATGCGACCGATCGGGCAGGATCACAGTCTCCGGTCACTCAGTTGCGAGACTTACATGTCTGGTTTCATACGTACATCCAATAACTTGGATAAAACAGTTTTGTAAAATCAGAGTTGTATGAATCAAAACAGATTCAATACATAAACTGCGGAAGCATTGTTAAAACAGTGTTCAAAACATCACAGAGTATTAGTTGCGGAATCGGTTTAAGTTGTTTAACAGTACATAAAGTAACATAAACAATTGATATAAAATGTTTAATAGACTAAGACACTATAGTAGATGCATGGACTCCATCCTAGCATCCTAGATTCCTCGTGCACGTGCCTTAGTTACCTGAGAAAACATGCGAGTAAAAGGTCAACACAAAGGTTGGTGAGAGCACAGGTTTGTATTCAGCAGTAAACATCAAAATGTTTAAAGTAAGAGTTTTGCAAATTTACATATCATTACCATGCAATATCCATATATAGCTAGTCAATATGAGTTATACCATATGCGGGTTCGCAACCGAAGCTAACATGCTGCCTCCCGCCATATCCATCCAAGATATGGCAATGTTGTTTTGGTCAATTATGCACTGTTCCAACCTCCGGTCGGGATGGCCATACGGCGCTCAACAGTGGGGCTTGTCAGGCCCAAATAGTACTATTCAGAATTACCACGCTAAGCGAAACGCGCTATTAACGGTTCGAGGTGTGTTTAATGAGGACTTATCAGTTTTGTGGATGAATGCCACACATATGCATATACGATATTAGCATGTACATATGTAACCAAATATGTGTGTATGTTGTTCAAAAACAGTTGTATGCAATGTTTTCTCCCCGAAAGGTAGAAAATGTAAAAAGGGGCCGTGAACTCACCTGATAATGCAGTTCTGGTGTGTGAGTGTTCGCGTCTGCGACTGCTAGCACCAGCTAGTATGAACCTATAACCATTTGGGTGTGAGTATGTGTTTTGTGGTGTGTTGTAATCCATACAACTCCATGTGCCGGTGTGCTCAACCGAGTGTGTGTGTGTTGACTTGTGTTGACTCGACGAATCGTTGGTGACACGTTTGTTGTGTTTGTGTGTCTTAATGCAAATAAGACACCACACGCAATCCTAAACATGATGTTTTCACAAAAGTCGTGTTTCAAAAATTGTAACGTTTCTGGTTCGTGGAAACTTTCTATATTTAGAAAGTTTCTATTTTTGGAAAGTATAGTTATGAAATCCTATTTCATAAAGCAAATCACTCTAGTATGATTGTAAAAACACGTTTAAATACTTAAAACACATTGTTTGCGCATAAATCGCCATTTATGCCATTTTGCCCAAATAAAGTTTCCTTATTTGGAAAGTACTCGTTTAAAAGCTCGTTTTCACAAATTTAAGTTTCCAAATATGTTATAAACCATTTCTAAACATATTTCAATGATTACAAATCCTCAAAACATCTTAAAACATCAAAAGCCCTCTTTTGATTTTTAAAAGTTTCCAAAAATAGTAAGTTTCTACAAAACCATGTTTTTGACAAAATCAAATGTCCAAATGTGTTTCTAAACAATCCAATATACATTTAACAACATCTAGACATGTCTAACATGTCTAGATCATTTCAAATCTAAGACATTCACGTAAAAGTTTCCTTTTATGGCAAGTTTGCCTAAATCATCACCAAATCAACCAAGAACTCAACCAAACTCAAATCTAACATTCTTAGACTTTAAAATCAGTAATCTAAATCAACTAATACATCAAATCACCAACAATTTTGAGCACAATAACCGTATGGAGTTGCATGTGGGTTTTTACCCATTTCATGTACGATCTAACAACTATTAAGCGAGTAAAACTACCTTAGACGCTAAGATTCTAGCTAGAACAGCTGCTGAAGGTTCCACAAGTGGCTGAGATGGGATTTCTTGCTTGTTGATGGCCTCCAAGAACTCCCTTTGAGCTTCAATGGCTTCAAGATGCTCCAAGGTGATCCCAATGATGATTTCAGAGGTTGAAGCTTGATTTCAGATGGGTTTTGGTCGAGTATAAACAAGGTTGTTCGAGGAAAATGGTTAAAGATCGGATAGGAAGTGAATGGGATTGATTTTATAAAAAATTTTGATCTGCATGGCCTTCGCGTACTGCGAAGGCCGATCAGAATTTTTCTTCGCATATCGCAATGGGATTCGGGAGTCTCGACTCCCGGTTTGCTTCGCGTACCACGAAGCCTTTTGCCAAAGGAACTTCGCGTACCGTGATGGATCCATTTTCATGTTTTTTTTTATTTCGAACGGTCCAATATACCGTGGGTTCAGTTTGCCTTGTTTTCCAAAACGAATGATACCTTTCCATGGAGAAACTTTCAGAAGGACTTTATCTCCTACCTGAAATTCCAGAGGCTTTCGGTGTTTGTCGACATAGCTCTTATGACAATCACGAGCTGCTGCCATGCGGTTTCTGGTCTGTACCATCTTCTCGGTTTTTCCATGTACAAATTCCAGGCCAGTGAGCTGACTGCCGCCCACTTCCGCCCGACAGATAGGTGATTGGCATTTCCTGCCATAGAGTGCCTCAAAAGGCGTTGCCTTGATGCTGGTGTGATAGCTGTTGTTGTAGGAACTCCACCAACAGTAGGTGAGTTTCCCAGCTGTTACCGAAGTCTACTACGCATGCTCGTAGCATGCCTTCGAGAGTTTGTATTGTACGTTCACTCTGGCCATCGGTTTGTGGGTGGTATGCTGTACTCATATCCAACCGCGTACTAAGCGATCTTTGCAAAGATTTCCAAAAGTTGGAAGTGAATCTAGCATCTTGATCCGAAATGATGGAGATTGGCACTCCATGGCGTGAGACCACTTAAGTGATTTCAGCTTGGTCTTTAGACAACCAATCCATGCCCACTACATCGTCCAAAACTGCCTAGTGTAACTGGCATGAGGTTGATCCTAAATCTAAGGTCTGCTATCTCTAAAGTGCATTCTCTTAGAATGTGCTTATTTAAAATAAGTTTACCATCATCTAGCTCTACGGTGTATTCATCCTCTAAAGACATTGGGGTTACGACAAGTATTTACTAAAATGCTTAATTATAAGACTTTTCCCAGTTCCAGTATCAAACAATACAGAAGCGTAATGATCGTTTAAGAGATACGTACCTGTTGCAAGGTTAGGATCAATTCTGGCTTCCTTGGTCCCAATTGCGAGGGTTCATCCCTTCAGACCTTTGTTGTTTTCGTTATGGTTGTTGTTCTTCAGATGTGGGCAGTCCTTTTTGATGTGCCCTGGATTTCCACATTCAAAGCAACTCCTCGGTGCTTCGTTCCCATTGTTTTTCACATGGGGCAGTCCCTCTTGAAGTGCCCTGGCTTTCCACATCCGAAGCAACCTCTTGATGCTTTGTATTGTTGCTGTTGTTGCTGTGGGATTTTGGTCACTAGTTCACCCTTGCATTTCTCAACTGCATGGCCTAGCTTTCTGCACCGTTGGCATCGGTATCTTTCACACGGTCCTTGTTGATGATGATAATCATAGTTGTTGCACTTTGGTTTTTTGCCGACATAGGAACCCTTACGTCTTCTTGGTGGTTGAAGGGTGGGGGTATCGTTTAGAGAATGATCCCATTTGCGTTTGTTGTCGGTGGTTTTGATTACTTAGCCACGTGGAGGTAATAATCCTTGAATAACTGTTGTATCGGTCAGTTCATGAGCTAAGTATACGGCTTGTCGTAAGGTGGTGGGGTCAGCAAACAGTACCATATCCCGAACCTGTGGTGTCAATCCCTCAATGTATCTTTCGAGATGTTTGTAGGCTGGGGTCACCATTTCTGGACACAGGTGTGCCAACTCATAAGATCGAGAAGTGTATGCCTCGATCTCAGAACCAATCATCCCGTGGTTCCGAAATTCCATTTCCGATTTTTGAACTTTGTCATGAGGGAAATATTCGTGGTTCATCATTCTTTTGAATTCTTCCCAAGGTATAGCATTAGATGTTTCTCGTCCTATGGTTTGAACATTTGTGTCCCACCAAGTGAGGGCTGCTCCCTCTAATGTTCCTGTTGCATACTTCACGCGATCATTAACCCTACAATTGCTCATGATGAAAGTTGATTCCAATTTCTCAGTCCATCGGAGGAGACCGGCAGCACCCCCCGTACCACTGAAAGAATGTGGTTTGCAGCCTAAGAATGTTTTGAATATGCAGTGGGGTGGATTAGGGTTTGTCTCTTGGGTCAGTTGATCTTGGTTACGTGCAGCTTTACGTGCAACGATTTCCTCCTCAACTCGTTCGCTGATTAGTGCGTTCAGTTTCGTGTCGGTGAGGTTAATGTTTCCACGTCCTCCCGCGTTCTTGCGTCCTCTGCGTCTTCCAGCCATGATTTCTTCCTAGTGAGAATAAGAGTTAGTGTAGGTCTAATGACTTATGTAGCGCGTGATTAATATAAAAAGAAAACATGTATTGATCAGCATAGACAAGATTTTCAATAACAGATATTAGTCTTGATATATAATAAGTTGTACTTGTTACAATTCATTTAATACCCAAGACACTAAGATTTCAAAATTTCGAGTACAGAGACACAACCCATCTCTACCAGGTCTATGCTAAGTTAATCGAAGACATTATCGATAGTGGAATCAGAATCAGCATCCGCCACTGGTTCCTCTTACTTAGTGTCAGGTTCTCCTGGAACTGGATCGACGACCCTGTTTTCAAGCTCTTCGATTCTAGCTTTAACGATGACAGCTCGATCTTCGGCTGCCTAAGATAGTGTAATTAACTGGGTCATATCCCTATCTATTCTTGTTGACTCGTCTACCAAGTTCTGCATGTTGGATATTTGTATGTCTCGGCTCCTTTGCGAGACACTCTATGCGGTTGTCTGCCTAGGCCAAATCCCGAGTAAATCAAGCGATGTCATCTGATTCTAGACACTGCCTCTTAGGCTCATGTGGGTTTAGTATGGGTGATGCACTGTCGGGTGACTCCCCCATGGGGTCCCTCTCAGGATCCTTGTCAGGGTCCTGATACGTTGCTTCATGTTAAGTGTACAGTCGCAATATAAGGTTTTTCATGGATATATGGTAATCCAAACTTTAGTTGAAAATTTGATGAATGTTTTGTTGAAATCTTGATACGTTGCTTGATTTCTGTTACAACCATCCGAGTGAGGGATAAGCGAATATCAATGTATGTGTTTTCAAAAACCGGCTCACAATAGAATTTGCCAGAATTCACGTGTACCTGTAAATTCACGATTATGTTGCACACCATGATCGTCAATTTACCTTACATAAGGATTCTAGTTTCTCCCACTTCGAGCTTATTAGGTTTTGCGGGATTCAGGGTTTATTCATGTCATCAAGATTTTAAACAAGAGTCAGATGAGGTATGGCTGAATAGCCTATCTAAACTATTACTAGGGACAGTTACGCAAGCTAAATGATATTATAGGGTCTTGCGTTAGATCCTATAAAGATAGCTTTTTGGCTTGAGCGTGTTTTCCTTATGCCATTTGGTGTCAAGACCCTCATTGTGTGAATGCTAGGATAGCTGCTTGTAGATGACCACCTAGCAGTCAAGGAGTTTCTTATGTACCCGTAACGAAATCTCTCCGCATGGTCGCTCTAGTTCTTCTTAACTCGAGCGACAACGTTCGTTCGGTGATATTCTAAGAGTGACAATGAGTTAAGTTTGGAATCTCCTCATATGGTTCTTGCAAGCAGTATATGTAGAAGTACCAAAGGGCTACAAAAATGTTGTTTAGGAGTTGGAAAGAGAATCAATGTTTTTCAATTCAAGGTTGAGCCACAGGGCCTATTTCATCACTGGACTTGTTTTAGTGAGCCACAGGGCCTATTTCATCCCTTGACTTGTTGTAAAGCCATATGGCCTATTTCATCCCTTGACTTGTTGTAATGAGCCATAGGGCCTATTTCATCCCTAGACTTGTTTGATTGCATCCCCGATTAGCTCTTGTCGTCGCCTCTTCGATTCGGGCACCGGTGATGTAGCATATGTGTACCGACTGCTCCTCCTGCGACGGCTCAGACGTGCTGTCTTCGGGTGATAGTTGGCGCTTGCTTCGGTAACTCAGCTGCTACCGGTAGTGTTGATACTGAAGGTGTAGGAACAATCTGCTCCTTTTTGTCGATTGCGAGCATAGATGGTGATGATAGTGTCATATCTAAATTACGTGTATCGAGTATATGTACGATAATGCATTCAAGTAGTACTAATACTAAGCACTATGGCTTGTGTGGAGACTAGTAATTATAGACTAAGTTCACTAAATGCAAACCTAATTCGCAATAACCGGGGGCTCTGATACCAATCTGTCGCACCCCGGCCTTCCTATCCTACGCGACGGGGCGCGATGCGACTGATCGAGCAGGATCGCAGTCTCCGGTCACTCAGTTGTGAGACCTACATGTCGGGTTTCATACGTACATCCAATAACTTGGATAAAACAGTTTTGTAAAATCAGAGTTGTAGGAATCAAAACAGATTCAATTCATAAATTGCGAAAGCGTTGTTAAAACAGTGTTCAAAACATCACAGAGTATTAGTTGCGGAATCGGTTTAAGTTGTTTAACAATACATAAAGTAACATAACCAAATGATATCAAATGTTTAATAGACTAAGACACTATAGTAGATGCATGGACTCCATCCTAGCATCCTAGATTCCTCGTGCACGTGCCTTAATTACCTGAGAAAACATGCGAGTAAAAGGTCAACACAAAGGTTGGTGAGAGCACAGGTTTGTATTCAGCAGTAAACATCAAAATGTTTAAAGTAAGAGTTTTGCAAATTTACATATCATTACCATGCAATATCCATTGATAGCTAGTCAATATGATTTATACCATATGCGGGTAGGCAACCGAAGCTAACATGCTGCCTCCCGCCATATCCATCCAAGATATGGCAATGTTGTTTTGGTCAATTATGCACTGTTCAAACCTCCAGTCGGGATGGCCATACGGCGCTCAACAGTGGGGCTTGTCAGGCCCAAATAGTACTATTCAGAATTACCACGTTAAGCGCAACGTGCTATTAACGGTTCGAGGTGTGTTTAATGAGTACTTATCAGTTTTGTGGATGAATGCCACACATATGCATATATGATATTAGCATGTACAAATGTAACCAAAAATGTGTGTATGTTGTTCAAAAACAGTTGTATGCAACGTTTTCTCCCCCAAAGGCAGAAAATGTAAAAAGGGCCCATGAACTCACCTGATAATGCAGTTCTGGTGTGTGAGTGTTCGCGTCTGCGAATGCTAGCACCTGCTAGTATGCACCTATAACCATATGGGTGTGAGTATGTGTTTTGTGGTGTGTTGTAATGCATACAACTCCAAGTGCCGGTGTGCTCAACCGAGTGTGTGTGTGTTGACTTGTGTTGACTCGACGAATCGTTGGTGACACGTTTGTTGTGTTTGTGTGTCTTAATGCAAATAAGACACCACACGCAATCCTAAACATGATGTTTTCACAAAAGTCGTGTTTCAAAAATTGTAACGTTTCTGGTTCGTGGAAACTTTCTATATTTAGAAAGTTTCTATTTTTGGAAAGTATAGTTATGAAATCCTATTTCATAAAGCAAATCACTCTAGTATGATTGTAAAAACACGTTTAAATACTTAAAACACATTGTTTGCGCATAAATCGCCATTTATGCCATTTTGCCCAAATAAAGTTTCCTTATTTGGAAAGTACTCGTTTAAAAGCTCGTTTTCACAAATTTAAGTTTCCAAATATGTTATAAACCATTTCTAAACATATTTCAATGATTACAAATCCTCAAAACATCTTAAAACATCAAAAGCCCTCTTTTGATTTTTAAAAGTTTCCAAAAATAGTAAGTTTCTACAAAACCATGTTTTTGACAAAATCAAATGTCCAAATGTGTTTCTAAACAATCCAATATACATTTAACAACATCTAGACATGTCTAACATGTCTAGATCATTTCAAATCTAAGACATTCACGTAAAAGTTTCCTTTTATGGCAAGTTTGCCTAAATCATCACCAAATCAACCAAGAACTCAACCAAACTCAAATCTAACATTCTTAGACTTTAAAATCAGTAATCTAAATCAACTAATACATCAAATCACCAACAATTTTGAGCACAATAACCGTATGGAGTTGCATGTGGGTTTTTACCCATTGCATGTACGATCTAACAACTATTAAGCGAGTAAAACTACCTTAGACGCTAAGATTCTAGCTAGAACAGCTGCTGAAGGTTCCACAAGTGGCTGAGATGGGATTTCTTGCTTGTTGATGGCCTCCAAGAACTCCCTTTGAGCTTCAATGGCTTCAAGATGCTCCAAGGTGATCCCAATGATGATTTCAGAGGTTGAAGCTTGATTTCAGATGGGTTTTGGTCGAGTATAAACAAGGTTGTTCAAGGAAAATGGTTAAAGATCGGATAGGAAGTGAATGGGATTGATTTTATAAAAAAATTTGATCTGCATGGCCTTCGCGTACTGCGAAGGCCGATCAGAATTCTTCTTCGCATATCGCAATGGGATTCGGGAGTCTCGACTCCCGGTTTGCTTCGCGTACCACGAAGCCTTTTGCCAAAGGAACTTCGCGTACCGTGATGGATCCATTTTCATGTTTTTTTTTATTTCGATGTTTTGATTTCGCTCGTGATCAATTCCTAACGTTTATCCTAAACACCTAATGCATGTTTAACCCATAATCACATAATAACACATAAGTTGTTTGATTACCAACGTTCATGAGACTCGTATGTGTGTTTCGATAATTCTTCGGATTATCTTGGATAGTTTGTTTTTGTGATTTACGAAATGTTTGCACGCTTGATTAATCCTAATCAACGTGTAATGCACAAATTAATAATTCTCCGAATTATTGTTATGTGTTTGTGTTTGTGTTTGTTGCAGTTCATCTAATTAACCATAATTAAAGGAAATTGAGAGGCCCCAAACCCCTCAGTTGGCAAACATCAAACCTATACTCTTTAGATCATATTTACATTATCATAGCAGCGGAATGTAGGGTAACAACATAAATATCATACAGATCTAAACAAACTTTTACACATTAAACATAACCCACTCTTCTAACAGTCACATAATACAGCCAATCTATGCCAGGGGTAGTCTTCAATATATGCCATGAGCCTTCCTGGTCTCCTTTCTCTAACCATTCAACCTGATATGCATGCTAAACAAGTCAGCTTTCGCTAGTGAGTTCTAAGTTTACTTTTTATAAAAGTTAAATCTTTAATATACATAAAGCATTAGCCTTTACTGCCGACCGAAGTCAACAGTCTCAATCATACTAAACACAAAACATTTCATATACATAACATACATGACATCATAACATCAATCATACAGTGCATAAATGTAGCCTGTTCTGTTGACCGAAGTCAACACGTTATGCATGCATAAGATTTCCTCAACTGGCGACACACAGTCGACAGGCCTGTTCTTTCACAGGACTTATGCCTGTTCTTTCACAGGACTTATGCCTGTTCTTTCACAGGACTTCTGCCTGTTCTTTCACAGGACTTTTTAAACCATCAACCGAAATTGACGGCTCATACCGGTACAAGACTTCTTGACATACATCATTCATACATAACATGGTTTAAATCATTTAAACCATCATAATCATAAATCATTATCCGCACCGCAGTTCTCAACATTTGCCCAACCGCAGCCGGGACATCAAAATCGCATTTTCTAATTAACCTCGGCCGAGACTTTTAAAATCATTCATTTCTCAACCGTAGTTGAGTCTTTAAAACATCCTTGACATCTCAGCTGAGGTTCTTAAAATCATTTACTTCTCAACCTTGGTTGAGAACTCAAACATTCATTACGTCTCCTAAGAGACTCTTAAAATCATTTACTTCTCAACTGTAGTTGAGACTTAAAGCATTATTTACTTTAAAACGTTCTTTACTTGAAAACATTCTTTACCTGACCTTAATCAGGTTAGTGTCACTTTCATACATTAACTTTACAACTTGAAACATTCTTTACTTTAGCATATTCTCTTATCTGACCGTAGCCAGATAAAACAATCATTTACCTAAAATAACTTTATAACATGCATATCAGCCCTAAAATGTTAAAATAGTAAAAGAGGGCTCATAGAACTCACCTGATGTCTTACTGTAGCAAGATCACTCACAAACTAGTACTAATGGTGAATTTCTGCATTCGTTTACACTTAATAAGTCATTTATGTTTTAACCTACTGATTAGATCTTTCTGAACGTTCAATGTCAAAGACATTGCCTTAAAAGTCATCAAGTAGTTAATGTTGTTGATTATAATGCTAAAACAGTTCTTAAACAGATTAATGGCTTAGAAATGATAAATCCTTATAATTGATTACCCAGATATCATGAAATATCACAATGTAATCTTAGAATAGGTTTAATAACCATGTTCAACATACTAATCTGACGGTTATCATAAACATCAGATAATCGTTCAATAAGTATGTTAATGATTGTGATTAGTTTGAAACACTTAGATTTAACCTTTGCATTTCAAAGATTAATCAAACTAACCATCTACATTGTCATAATCAAATGGATTAAACCATTATAACCATAGTTGTGATTTCATGCAAACCGGGCATTACAACGGATCAAAACAAGGATTTAACCGTTAGAACATCGTGTTCTTCATTTCTAATCAATCCTAGCCATCATCTAGGCAATAATCAACAATCCTAACTATATCATTAAGTTCAAAATCAAGATCTAATCAATCAAAATCACACTAGTAAATTAAAACGAATCGTTACCTAATCTGACGGAGTTTTGACTGCAAAACAACGATCAGAACTTGTAGATACGATCCCTGGTATGATCGGTGACTTCTAGTGGCTTCAAAATAGTGTTTTGATGATGAATTTTCGTCTGGTATTCGTCTGGGGTGTTCTTGTTCGAGATGTATAAAAATTAAACTTTCTGCGTGAAACTGATGAAGAAGTTCAACTTACTCCACCGCCTCACTCGTCGCATACCGCGACGGGAAGCCAATAAAGGGCTCCGCGTACCGCGAAGAAATCCGGAGGATTTTAGATATTTTAGGTCAGTCGCGTACCGCGAAGGATCCTCAAATCTCCGTCGCGTACCGCGACGAGTCCAGAAGTTCAATACTTTGAAAATTTTCTTCGTTTCGCGATTCCGGACAATCCGTAACTCCGTTTTGCGCACGGTTTTCGCCTACATTCATCATTTCTCGTGTACTATCAATCTGTAGTAATTACCATCGTCAATTCATCATAGATTTTATACACAATCAAATGTGCTAATTATTCGGTTGTTACAGAAATGCAACGAGTATGAATGTGAAATGTAAAGTTGTACGGGTTGCAATTTACCAGAAATTGCCGGGAATCACATCATCCCCTTGTTGAAAAAAAATTCCGTCCCGAAATTTGGTTGTTGTTGATAGTGTTTGAGAAGCAAGAGTGTCTGAGGAACAAAAATTTTCTGGTTGTCGCACTAACACTAACACACAAACACTAACACACAACATGATAATCCAAGGGATTATCAGAAACCGCACACACGAGTCAAAAATCATGAACATTGGTGAACGTCACAACATTTAGTCACAGAAACACTTCACGATTCACTTATGGTTAATAATTGACAATCAGAGTCCAAACGATGCTCGAACAATGCCTTACAGTCGAGAAACGAGCGAAAACGGGCCAAAAATCACAAAATAAGCTTATTGGGCCTGACAAGTGGGCCAGGCGGTACGCCTGACCCGAAGCATTGACCACTGGCGATCCGCACGAGAGACACAAGGGCGCCCCTTGGCGCCAAACACACACGTCAGGCGATACGCCTGATATCTCTGACAGCTTAAAATCTTCTTGAGCAACACAAAACCATCATGCACTCTACCCTCATCATTTTAGTCGATACCAGACGCAATCTAGCATGATTTTACCTTCCCAAAGACCTCTGTTATCATCTTCTACATCCTCTAAACACCATTGAAGCCATTGTTGAGATCTTTGAAGCTTTGGAAGCTTGAGAAAGAAGTTGGAGATCGACCACCACCACACCATCTCTTTGTTACTGCAAGATATCACGAAGCAGGAGGGTTAGCAGTTGTTTTCTTCGTCATCTCAGAGTTCCAGGAGCACTAGAAGGTAACCTATGACCCTTGTAGCATAAGAACACCATTACTCCCACATGAAAGTCTTGAAACTCACATGCAAGCACTACACCATCACATACACGAATTTTATGATGTTTAAATCTGGTTTTGTTCTTATCTTTACTGATTTTGATGATCTAAGGTGTTTAAATGGTGATTTATGACGATCCATGACGATGTGTGTCGTTATAATACGTGATTTGAACATGAGATGATGAAATAATGCCATGCATGTATAATCTAATGGTTGTAGATGAATTTTTATGTTCATGATGTCTATTGAAGTTGTTGGTAACATGATTACATAGTTTGATATAGTTAAAATGGTCAAAATGCTAGTATCCTTAACACTATCTATTTTTAGTAACTTTTAAGTTACAAGATGATGCTATGAATGGGATTTTGGTCATGCATGTGTATGAAATTGTTATTTGAATGATAATATGATGAATTGAAGTTTAGGAATGTGATTTGGATTTGATCTTGGTCATATATGGCATAGTTACTATTTTTAGTAACTTTTATAGATTGAAATATTGATAGTTGATTATTTGAACTAAATTAATATGTTTAAATGATGTTAAATGTCTTATTATGATGATTTGTGAAGTAAAAAGGGACTAGAAGTGATTAGGATGTACATTTGATGCATTTAAGACAAAGTTACTATTTTTAGTAACTTTATTTTTAGAAATATTGATTTATGAACGTTTTGTACGTTATGAACATGCTAAGTGATTTATTATGACTTAAAATGGCTAATGCATGCTAAGTTAGATGGTTTCTGATATCACACATACTAGAAATGGAAACTTTCCATTTTAGGAAACTTTTGTATGCAAACGTGACTTACATGACTTATTTGAATCGCATGACAACGTGCTATGTGTTAACATGATCACGTAGGACTTGACGAGCATGCTAGAACCTTAAAATCGTTATGCTTTGTGAAACTTGCCATAAATGGAAACTTACTATAAATAATAAGTTGTCCATAGACGCGGCCTACGCATTTTGCACACGACGAGCACTTACACGAATGCTACACGATTCACAACCATCACACGGCTCACCAACGGGTCGTTGACTTGACACGGTCAACCACGGTCAAACATAGTCAAACACGAGCAAACACGGTCAATGTGGACCGACACAGACAAACATAACAACCGAGGGTTGTTGAGCACAAACACGAGCACTGACACGAAAACGGTCACATACACGAACTCACGTACGGTATACGATATAGGTAGCCGGAAACCGACTACTCTGCGACGCAGGAGCTTACGCATTTACTTTCCGATCACTTCTAAGGTGAGTTTAAGGCCCCTCTTTAACTCTTTTATAAACTTTTCAAATAGGGGGAGAATACTTGTTGAATCGAGTCAAACATTTATACTTGTACAAACAAATTGTGTACGCTGGTTTATTAGACAAACATAAGTGTTGTATCTTAATAAGCCCTCGCAAAGTCTTACCGTTAATGTATAAACAACGAGGTGAGTTTGAATAGATCTATTTGGGTGTGACGAGCCCCGCGTGGCGAAAATGCTGACAGGAGGTCAGGACACGTGAAATCTCGACCTATCTTGCTATGTTGTTACGAGACATAGCGGAGGCAAGGACTAACAAGTCTAGTTCGGTAGTGACGCACTGACACTTGGAGCCTAGGGCTCGGGACTAACATTTAATAAACAGTATGACACATGATTTCTGAATTACTACCTATGTTTATCAAAACCTGTGAACTCACCAACCTTTGTGTTGACACTTTTTCTTAAACATGTATTCTCAGGTAACTAGCTGCTTATGGAAATCAGGGTGCACTTAAGGACACGAGCATAGGAACATCATGCATCTATGTTGTGTTGTTTTGAACAACCAATTTTTAATTTATTTTATGACATGTATTAATTCAATATAGTGTCTGACAGTTTATTTCCGCTGCATTATAAACCTATTACTTTTCTGTTGTATTAAACATTTGAATTTCCGCTGCAATCTATTTTGGTTGACTTGTATGATTTCAAACACTGAAATTTCATAAGCATATAGAGTTGTTCTATACGACCATGAGCTGTGATTCTGGCCACGTCACACCCATGTGGACTGACTCCACACGTGGGAATTTGGGGGTGTGACAGACTGCTATCAGAGACTTGGTTATAGAGAACTAGGTTTGCATGTAGTAAACATAGGCTAGAGCCATAGCTCTACACTTAGACACTACACTAGTTTCACACGACATATTATGTGCATAGTCTAGCAATATGCTTTGTGATTTTATCGGATACCTACGAACATACCTGTGGAACCCTTAGCGGGTGTTCATATCCGACTACTCTTGAGGAACTATGAGATGGGATTAGTGAAAGGACGAGCACAGGATTGAAGGGAACTCTTCAATGTTCTGAAGAAGACTGCACTAGAACGATCCAACTCGAATCGAACGCTTTTCCAATTCCCATTCTTGAGCGTAAACCCAGTCACCTGATGTACCCTGGCGGACTGGAACCTTAGTGACGACACTCCAAAGATGAACCTCGAGCACTACTGTGATCACTAGCTTTAGATTGAAGGAACTAGAAGGACTGTGTAAGATAAATTAACGATTATGGTGGCCAACGTAATCGTCAATTTATAGGTACATATGAATTCTGGCAAATTCAGATGGAAAGCTACACCCATTAGGGAAACTGGGTAACACACCGCCGCTAGTGGAGATCCGAACTCCGCTACTTACACCAAGTAGTTTATTTCCCCAACGTAATCTTATGAAACTTATTATTGTACTTTTGGAGAAAATGATAAATTTTCCCTCTGCACATGCTAACACACAACTACCTCTAACGGTTGGTAATACAATATCTATTGTATATAGATACTGCGAATGGCTGGTCGAGGAACGTATGTGCATACAGACAACCAATCAATCAGTTCTGCGGATATCGAAGCTATGGTAGAACAACAGGTCAGAAAAGCCACTGTGGATTACGAGACTGCATGCCTAAACAGTGAAACAAGCAACGGGACTCACAACCACAAATCAAAAGGACATTCATTCAGAACCTTCCTTAGCTACCATCCTCATATATTCAAGGGACCGGAAGGAGCGGTAGGACTGCTCTGATGGATTAAGAAGGTTGAGTCAATCTTCTGCATGAGCGGGTGTTCTAAAGAGAATAAAGTAAAATTTGCTACCGGGACTTTGGAAGGACATGCACTCACTTGGTGGAATTCGCACATTCAGATACTAAGTCTGGATACTGCTAACTCAATCCCATGGGAAAACTTCGTCAAGATGTTAAAGGAAGAATATTGTCCTCGGAACAAAATCAAGCAACTGGAGGGGTTCTGGATTCACAAAATGGAGGGATCCGAGATCGAACAATACACCACTCGATTCCATGAGATGTGTAAACTGTATCTAGAAATGGTGACCCTAGAATACGAAGAGATTGAACAATACATCAGTGGATACCTGAACACATCCAAAGCCTAGTTACCACGGAAGACCCCACACTCATTCAACCCACTATTTGTTTGGCTCATTGTCTGACTGACCAAGCGGTAGCACAGGGTAAGCCACCCAAGAGGGGTGAACACCTGAAGCCCCAAGGGACCAAGCAGAAGTGGGAGCCAAGCAACAACAGGACCTTCTCACCACAACAATCAACCCAGCATTTCCCCGCACCAGCAAAAGTCTTTACTGCCACTCAATCTGATGCTCAAGGCAAGAAAGTATACCAAGGTAACTACCCCAAGTGCAACAATTGCTCATACCATCACTTTGGCGCATGCAATAGGATCAAGTGCACAAGATGTGGGAGAAACGGACATATTACGAGGGAGTGTCGTGCCAACCCGAAGCCGAACACAAACAGAGTTGGCACACAAAGGGGATGCTTCACCTACGGAAAGTCTGGTCACATACGCCGAGACTGCCCGCAAAACAAGAAAGCAGGAGGCAACGCTACAAGGGGCAGGGCTTACGTTATCGGATCGAGAAAAACTAAAGGTGATACCAACATCATAACCAGTAAGTTTCTTTTAAATAATGTCTATGCAATTATATTATTTGATACCGGTGCCAATAGGAATTTTGTATTTAGTGGATTTAGCAAACTGCTTAATATTACCCCAACACCACTAGATTATATGTATACTGTAGATTTAGCCGATGACAAACTGATAAAAACGCAACACGTCTTTCGGGGATGCGTCATGGTCATGGCGGATCACGAGCTCAAAATCGATTTGATGCCGGTAACTATTGGAAGCTTCGAGATGGACGTTGGAATGGACTGTCTGTCCGCAAACCAAGATGAGATCGTATGCAACAAGAAGATCGTACGAGTGACATTGTCGAGTGGAGAACAGATCTCGATTCAGGGAGAACGACGGGGGATACCCTTGAAGATCATAACTTGCATGAAGGCATGCAAGTACTAGCAGAAAGGGTACCCTGCTATACTAGCCCCTATCACTGAGCAACCGAAGCAGGAGAAGGAGATCGAGGACATCGCTATAGTCCGAGATTTTCCTGAAGTACTTCCTGAGGATTTACCTGGACTACCACCGAAACGACAAATCGAGTTCCAGATAGACTTCACTCCCGGAGCAGCACCGATTGCTAAAGCTCCATACCGACTAGCACCAACTGAGATGCAAGAACTGTCTAATCAGTTGCAGGAACTGTTAGACAAGGGATTTATCAGACCAAGCTTCTCACCCTGGGGGCACCGGTCTTGTTCGTAAAGAAGAAGGACGGATCATTCCGTATGTGTATCGACTACCGGGAGCTAGACAAGGTGATGATCAAGAATCGATACCCGTTACCGCGAATAGACGATCTGTTTGACCAACTACAAGAATCAAGCTACTATTCAAAGATCGATTTGAGATCGGGTTACCATCAACTGAGGATACAGGAAGACGATATTCCTAAGACTGCCTTTAGAAACCGATACGGACACTACGAATTTCTGGTTATGCCCTTTGGACTGACCAACGCACCAGTTGTATTCATGGATCCCATGAATCGAGTGTGCAAACCCTATCTTGATAAATTCGTAATAGTATTCATTGATGATATCCTGATTTACTCGAAGAATCGGGAAGAACATGCTGAACATCTAAGGCTTGTCCTGGAATTACTGAAGAATGAGCAGCTGTACGCGAAGTTTTCAAAATGTGATTTTTGGATTCGCAAAGTCCAATTCCTTGGACATGTGGTTAACAAGAAAGGGATACATGTAGACTCAGCCAAAATCGAAGCCATCAAAAACTGGGAAGCACCAAAGACTCCAACTAAGGTGCGACAATTCCTAGGACTGGCCAGGTACTATAGACGATTCATCGAAGGATTTTCAAAAATCGCCCAAGCACTAACATCCCTAACACACAAAGATAAGAAGTTCGATTGGGGAGAGAAACAAGAAGCCGCTTTCAATCTGCTGAAACAGAAGCTATGCACTGCGCCAATTCTATCCCTACCGGAAGGTTGTGATGATTTTGTGGTGTATTGCGACGCTTCGAAACAAGGACTCGGCTGCATGCTGATGCAATGCGAGAAAGTGATAGCCTATGCATCACGGCAACTGAAGGTGCATAAGAGGAACTACACAACTCATGACCTTGAGTTGGGAGCTGTGGTGTTTGCCTTAAAGATCTGGCGACACTATTTATACGGCACAAAGTGTACAATATTTACCGATCATAAGAGCCTGCAGCACATCTTCGATCAGAAAGAACTGAACATGAGGCAACGAAGATGGGTTGAACTCATCGGAGACTATGATTGCGCTATCAAATACCATCCCAGTAAAGCAAACGTAGTAGCCGACGCGTTGAGCCAGAAGGAAACAACCAAACACGTGCGTGCTCTACAACTCACAATTCATTCTGAATTGCCGCAACAAATCCGGAACGCACAACATGAAGCTCTGAAGGTCGAGAACCTCACTCAGGAGTCCTTGCGTGGCATGGACAAGCACATGGAGGTGAAGGCCGACGGAGCATACTATGTTAAGGATCGAATCTGGATTCCACACCATGGAAGACTAAGGAATGTGGTGATGGATGAAGCACACAAGAGCCGGTACTCTGTGCATCCAGGTTCTGACAAAATGTACCACAATCTGAAGACGACCTACTGGTGGCCGAACATGAAAGCTGAAATAGCAACTTACGTAGGTAAGTGTCTAACATGCTCAAAAGTTAAAGTTGAGTACCAGAAGCCTTCAGGTCTACTTCAGCAGCCTGAAATACCTATGTGGAAATGGGAGCAAATTTCCATAGACTTCATAACCAAATTGCCTAGGACAGCAAGTGGTTGCGATACCATCTGGGTTATCGTAGACCGGCTAACAAAATCTGCTCATTTCCTACCCATCAAGGAGACCAACAAGTTGGACAAATTGACTCGGACTTATCTAAAGGAAGTGGTTACTCGACATGGAGTACCAATCTCAATCATATATGATCGCGACAGTCGATTCACGTCGCATTTCTGGAAGTCCTTGCATAAGGCATTGGGCACGAGATTGGACATGAGTACCGCTTACCATCCGCAGACTGATGGGCAGAGCGAGCGAACTATACAAACATTGGAAGACATGCTTCGGGAATGTGTTATTGATTTTGGCAGTAGCTGGGAGACTCATCTACCGCTAGTTGAGTTCTTGTACAACAACAGCTACCACACAAGCATACAAGCTGCATCATTCGAGGCACTTTACGGACGCAAGTGTCGATCACCTATCTGCTGGGCAGAAGTTGGAGATAGCCAACTGACCGGTCCCGAACATGTGCACGAATCGACTGAGAAGATCGTGCAGATACGCAAGCGAATGGCAGCAGCTCGAGACAAACAGAAAAGTTACGCTGACAAACGCCGCAAACCGTTGGAATTTCAGGTGGAAGACAGAGTGTTGCTTAAAGTCTCGCCCTAGAAGGGAGTCATTCGGTTTGGCAAACGAGGTAAGTTGAATCCTCTCAATATTGGACCTTTTGAGATCACCAAACGAATAGGTCCTGTGGCCTACGAGCTAAACCTGCCAAACGATCTGAGCAGTGTACACAATGGATTCCACATCTCATAACTCAAGAAGTGTTTGTCTGATGAAACACTTGTCATTCCTCTTGAGGAGATACAGATCGACGAACAATTGAACTTCGTTGAGGAACCGGTGGAGATTATGGACCGGGAGACCAAGAAGTTCAAACTCAGTAAAATACCGATTGTGAAAGTGCGATGGAATTCACCACGCGGACCGGAATTCACGTGGGAACGTGAAGACCAGATGAAACAGAAATACCCACACCTATTCGCGGAACAGACAAACACTGGCAACACGAGCTGAATTTCGGGACGAAATTCTTTCTAACAAGGGGATGATGTGACACCCCATAAAATCCAGGTCAGCACTTTATTTGTTTAAATGTTTATTTAATAGATAATTGTACACGTGGCACTACAATTGGTTTAATTTAGTGTGACACGTGGCACGACAGTACAAACACTAACACACAACATGATAATCTAAGGGATTATCAGACACCGCACACACGTGTCAAAAATCACGAACGTTGGTGAACGTCACAACATTTAGTCACAGAAACACTTCACGAGTCAATTATGGTTAATAATTACGATCAGAGTCCAAACGATGCTCGAACAATGCCTTACAGTCGAGAAACGAGCGAAAACGGGCCGAAAATCACAAAATAAGCTTATTGGGCCTGACAAGTGGGCCAGGCGGTACGCCTGACCCGAAGCATTGACCACTGGCGATCCGCACGAGAGACACAAGGGCGCCCCTTGGCCGGCCCACCCGCGCGCAACGACTGGCGCCAAACACACACGTCAGGCGATACGCCTGATATCTCTGACAGCTTAAAATCTTCTTGAGCAACACAAAACCATCATGCACTCTACCCTCATCATTTTAGTCGATACCAGACGCAATCTAGCATGATTTTACCTTCCCAAAGACCTCTGTTATCATCTTCTACATCCTCTAAACACCATTGAAGCCATTGTTGAGATCTTTGAAGCTTTGGAAGCTTGAGAAAGAAGTTGGAGATCGACCACCACCACACCATCTCTTTGTTACTGCAAGATATCACGAAGCAGGAGGGTTAGCAGTTGTTTTCTTCGTCATCTCAGAGTTCCAGGAGCACTAGAAGGTAACCTATGACCCTTGTAGCATAAGAACACCATTACTCCCACATGAAAGTCTTGAAACTCACATGCAAGCACTACACCATCACATACACGAATTTTGTGATGTTTAAATCTGGGTTTGTTCTTATCTTTACTGATTTTGATGATCTAAGGTGTTTAAATGGTGATTTATGACGATCCATGACGATGTGTGTCGTTATAATACGTGATTTGAACATGAGATGATGAAATAATGCCATGCATGTATAATCTAATGGTTGTAGATGAATTTTTATGTTCATGATGTCTATTGAAGTTGTTGGTAACATGATTACATAGTTTGATATAGTTAAAATGGTCAAAATGCTAGTATCCTTAACACTATCTATTTTTAGTAACTTTTAAGTTACAAAATGATGCTATGAATGGGATTTTGGTCATGCATGTGTATGAAATTGTTATTTGAATGATTATATGATGAATTGAAGTTTAGGAATGTGATTTGGATTTGATCTTGGTCATATATGGCATAGTTACTATTTTTAGTAACTTTTATAGATTGAAATATTGATAGTTGATGATTTGAACTAAATTAATATGTTTAAATGATGTTAAATGTCTTATTATGATGATTTGTGAAGTAAAAAGGGACTAGAAGTGATTAGGATGTACATTTGATGCATTTAAGACAAAGTTACTATTTTTAGTAACTTTAGTTTTAGAAATATTGATTTATGAACGTTTTGTATGTTATGAACATGCTAAGTGATTTATTATGACTTAAAATGGCTAATGCATGCTAAGTTAGATGGTTTCTGATATCACACATACTAGAAATGGAAACTTTCCATTTTAGGAAACTTTTGTATGCAAACGTGACTTACATGACTTATTTGAATCGCATGACAACGTGCTATGTGTTAACATGATCACGTAGGACTTAACGAGCATGCTAGAACCTTAAAATCGTTATGCTTTGTGAAACCAGCCATAAATGGAAACTTACTATAAATAGTAATTTGTCCATAGATGCGGCCTACGCATTTTGCACATGACGAGCACTTACACGAATGCTACACGATTCACAACCAACACACGGCTCAGCAACGGGTCGTTGACTTGACATGGTCAATCGCGGTCAAACACAGTCAACCACAACCAAACACGCTCAATGTGGACCGACACAGACAAACATAACAACCGCGGGTTGTTGAGCACAAACACGAGCACTGACACGAACACGGTCACATACATGAACTCACGTACGGTATACGATATAGGTAGCCGGTAACCGACTACTCTGCGACGCAGGAGCTTACGCATTTACTTTCCGATCACTTCTAAGGTGAGTTTACGGCCCCTCTTTAACTCTTTTATAAACTTTTCAAAAACGGGGAGAATACTTGTTGAATAGAGGAGACTGTGAAAATTGCATTTGAAGAATTACATTATCCAGGAAGTGAGCACATTTGATCATGCTTGGAATCCACGTGGTTTTGACAATCAAAATTATTACATGTTGAAAGTACACGAGAAATGGTGAACGCGGATGAAAACCGTGCGCGAAACGGAGTTACGGATTGTCCGGAATCGAGAAACGAAGAAAATCCAAAAATTTGGGGAAAATGGCCCTAGGCGGTACGCCTAGAGTCAGACTTCGACTCTAGGCGGTACGCGCGAAGCACAAAAAATATCTGGAATTTGGTCCTATCGCGCGGTACGCCCCAGACCAACCTTTCAGTTGGGGCGGTACGCCTGGCTTGGATGGCGGCGGCAAATCAGATCAAAACTCAGCTTTGCACGCAAGTTTCATCCATTTTTCATTCTTACTCATTTCTGCTCAATTCCAAACCCACAAAAACTCATTTTCATCATACAAATCTCCATTCCAAAGGCTTCTAAACATCCAGCTCATCCCAGGGATTTTATCTACAAGTCTAGATCGTGGTTTTACGCGTAGAAATCCGTCAGATCAGGTAACGGTTCGTTTTAACCTTCAAGTTTGATAATGATTGATTAAATCTTGTCTTTGAGCGTAATGATATAGTTAGGGTTGTTGATTATTGCCTAGATGATGGCTAGGATTGATTAAAGACGAAGAACTCGAACTGTTAACGGGTAAATCCTTGTTTTGATCCTTTGTAATGCCCGGTTTGCATAGAATCATAACATTGGTTATAATGGTTTAAACCATTTGATTATGACAATGTAGGTGATTAGTTTGATTAATCTTTGACATGCAACGTGAAATCCAAGTGTTTCAAACTAATCACAATCATTAACATACTCATTGGAACGATTATCTGAGGTTTACGATATCGGTCAGATTAGTATGTTAAACATGGTTATTAAACCTATTCTGATGCTACATTAAGATATTTCATGATATTTGGGTAATCAATAACAAGGATTGATCATTTCTAAGCCATTAATCTGTTTAGGAACTGTTTTAGCATTATAATCAACAACATTAACTATTTGATTAATCCGAGATTATTCTGATTAATCAAGTGTGTCATCAACCTAGTATTAGGAACCTGAATCAGTATAGGTTCCTACATTATCATACATTGTATGATATGACATTAGAATAATGAATTAAAAACCTAATATCGGTTTGATGACTTACAAGGCAATGTCTTTGACATTGAACGTTCAGAAAGATCTAATCAGTAAGTTAAAACATAAATAATTTATTAAACATAAATTAATGCAGAATTACACCATTAGCATCAGTTTGCGAGTGATCTTGCTACCGTGAGACATCAAGTGAGTTTCGTACAATCCCTTTTATCTTTAAAGTTTTATAAACATCGGGATAATTCTGCAAACCTTTTTCTGAACATATGATATGCATCACTGTTATATGTGTGATTTCATGTGACTCTTATCTGATTTCATGGGATTTTGCCGTTAGTATCTCTATCACAGTATCAAAAAGTCCTCATTTCTCGAACTGTATCTAGTGAACCCATGTGGGACCGAACAGGCATCAATGATAGTACTATCGGCTGACAACCCATTTGCCGGGAGCTTGCAACTCCCCTTGGTGTGAATGTTTGTACCTGTTTCCAAATCATCTTCTTAATGTTTGTGATAGACATTAAGATAATAAGGCATCAAGATATTTACCGACAGGTAGAGTCTTTATCAAATTATAGATTGTCTGAAAGGAACTAGATACAGGTCCCATCGTTATCTGAAATTGTATATTTATTGAACATTTGCCTATCATATCATATAGTTTTAAATTGAACTAACGAACTCACCAGCTTTGTGCTGACGTTTTAAACTTAAAACTTTTGCAGGAAGACAGTGACTATCGGGTGAGGATGCACTTCATATATTTGTAATTAAATAAATCAGATTGTGTAATAAACTTAGTTGTAATGTTGGTTGTAATTACGAAACCCTTGGTAATGTATTTCTTTTAAGTTAATCTGTGTGCTGTGATATCGGTTCAAGTAAGTCACACCTCATCTCTGAGACATCATCACTATGCTCCCGCAACCTACTCAGGGTAAAGAATGATATCATCACAGGTGACGGGAGGTGGGGGTGTGACAGGGTGGTATCAGAGCCACAGGTTATAGAATTTAGATGGACTTAGAGACCTAGGCTATAACCATAGGCTTGTATAGTGACACAGAGAGCACCGAACATAACTAATGAACAAAACTTGTTTTGAATTATGCCAAGATAATCAGGTGGTACAAATTCCAGTTATGAGTGGCCAGCATAACTGAAATTTGCAGCACGTGTGCATTCTAGTGAATTTCAGATCAAGCAGAACAATAATAGCTATAAGGACGAGTAGTTGCTTTGAGATAAGAAGAGATATCATATCATGTTTTTGTTGAATAATTATTATTCAATATTCATTTCATAGTATTGATCTAGAAATTGTGTTTATACAACAATGGCAAACCCACGTGAACGCTGCATATACAGGCAGATTCCAGATGTGATTCTGGAGGTTACGCCCAGGCTCAGTTCGAGCTCTGACTTAGAACCGACAGACGTATCTTCTGCAGCATTCCTAGTAGTACCTCAGATTTCACATACACCACCACATCCACAGGTATCTGATGACGATACCTCTGTGGACAAACGGGCTAGAAGCCCATCATCTCAGAGAATCCTGATCTATACGAGAATTATAGAGGATAGGATGAGGCAGATGATGCTGTATATAGTGATCTTAGTGCTCCTAGTGTGGTATTATCTCCGAAAATCCTGTGTGGTATCATCTCAATTGTCTGTGTGACAATGTATCAAAGTCCTATGTGGCAACATTTCAAAGTCCTGTGTGGCAACATTTTAAAGTCCTGTGTGACAACATTTCAAATTCCTGTGTGGTATCATTTCAATTGTCTGTGTGACAATGCATCAAAGTCCTGTGTGGCAACTTTTCAAAGTCCTGTGTGACAACATTTCAAAATCCTGTGTGGTACATTTCAAAGTCTTGTGTGCCAACATTTCAAAATCCTGTGTGGTACATTTCAAAGTCCTGTGTGGCAACGTTTCAAAGTCCTGAATGATCATATATCAAAAACATGTAAGTGATAACATATCAGTATTGATGTCATGATGACGTGAGCTGAGTGATAATATAACATGTTTTTGAAATAATAGGACTAGGTATAACTACAAACATTTGTATAATCACTGTGTATTGAGAACGTATCTAGATTATATCAAGTAGTTATATTGTATTTCATATAATCACATTTTCAACATTAGAAATTTTCAGTATAACTGAATACGATTGAATTTATGTGATCAAATGGGTTATATCTTTAATGTTCTTGAACTGACCTGAGTTTATCTGCATGTAAGCAGAATAATGGCTCCTAAAAGAGGTCGATCTGTTAAGAAAGCTACCAAGAACGTTATTAACCCTGAGCAGAATCAAGTCCCACCTGTGAATGTTGAATCAAATCCGGATCCACAGATCAATCCGGAAACAAACGTGGTTCCATCTGAAAATTTGGAAACAAATACTGTTCCACCTGTGAACCCTGAAGTGAACATGATTCCACCTGCGGGTGCAAGTGGATTTAAGCTAAATGAAGGAACGATAGCTCGAATTGTAAATGAGCAACTGGTGGCAGTTATTCCAGGTATGTTGGCTCAATATCAGCAGAACATAGCTTCTAACTCAGGTAGAAGTCATATAGAGCGCAACATTACTGATAGGAACGTGGAAAGTCATACTACCACCGGTATGAACATAACAATTTTAGATCCTCCACCACATGGATGTACATACAGTTACTTTGAAACTTATAATCCTCCCGATTTACTGGCAAGGAAGGAGCTGAGTGGTTGCTAAAATGGATCAAAGAGATGGAAACAAAACTTCAAATCAGCCAGTGCTTAGAAGAGCACAAAGTAACATGTGCTACTTGTTCTCTTAAAGACTCGGCTTTGACATGGTGGAATACCCAAGTAAGATTGTTGGGTATGGCCACTGTTGATGTAATGGGCTGGAAGGAGTTTAAAACCTTGATCATTTCAAAATATTGCTCAGCTACCCAAATCATGAAACTACAAGAAGAGTTCTTGAATCTTTCAATGATAAGTGCGAAGTGTCAGAAATATACGGAACGATTTCATGAACTCACATGTCTATTTCCTGACATGTTTCCTACTGAGCTAGTCTTGGTAGAAAAATATATTAAAGGTTTGGTTCCTCAAATTCAAGAAATGGTAGCTGCTGCCAAACTCACAACTTTAGAATATACCATGATCTTAGCCAATAGGTTTACAGATGAGGCAATAAGAAATGGTATCCTAATAATGGGTGAGGAATGTTCTAGCAGTACCAAAATCAAGGCACCTAATAACACAAGAGGAACAAAAAGGAAGTGGTTCCAGAAGAACAAAACCAAAGCTTCAGCAGAGATTAGCCAGAGTAAGCCAACAATGAAAAACTATGGTGCAGCTAATCCTGAGAGAAAAGCCTATATTGGAAGGGCGCCTAAATGCAATAAGTGTCCATATCATCACATAGGACCGTGTCCTATTTGTATAAATTGTAACCGAGTTGGACACTATGCAAGGTACAATAACTTTCTTGTTAGTCAACCAAATCAAGCACCACAACAAACCACTCAAACCAATCGGTCATGCTTCAAGTGTGGAAGTCCTGACCATTTCGTGAGAAAATGTCCCAATAATAACACAAAGCAAGACAACGAAGCTAGAGAAAAAGCCTTTTAGTTAAGAGTAAACAAAACCGGGCAGGATGTGAATATTTCTAGTACGTTTCTTCTTAATATAACAACCTGTATGCCTCAATTCATTTGAGATTGGAATAGATAAGAACCTTACTTATCTAGAATGAGTATTGTTATTTGCATTACATGTTATGTACCTAGATAAATCAGGTGCTATTGAATTTGCTCATGGCAAGTTATTCAAAACTAACAGCGTTATTCAAGGATGTTCCTTGAATCTGAATGATCATTTTTTTTAATATTAACTTAATTACTATTGAGCTTGGGAGCTTTGATGTTGTTGTCGGTATGGACTGGCTTTCTGATAACCAAGCGGAAGTTGTATGTCAAACCAAGGTGATCCGTATTCCATTACCGTCAGGTAATACACTGATAGTTCAAGGAGAACAAGTTGGTAGAAAACTTGGTATCATTTCTTGTATGCAAACTCAGAAATGCTTACGAAAAGGTTGTCAGGCCTTTCTAGCACATGTAATTGAAAACTGTTCTTCACAAAAACGTATCGAAGATATTCCATTAGTCAAAGACTTTCCTGAAGTTTTTCCTGAGGATATATCAGGATTACCCCCAGTGAGACAAGTTGAATTTCGAATTGACTTGATTTCAGGTGCAGCACCTGTAGCTAAAGCTCCTTATCATTTGGTACTCACAGAGATGCAAGAACTTTCAGGTCAACTGCAGGAACTGTTAGACAAGGGTTTCATTAGACCTAGTTTCTCACCATGGGAAGCACCAGTTCTTTTTGTGAAAAAGAAGGATGGTTCATTCCGGATGTGTATTGACTACAGAGAGCTCAATAAATTGACAATCAAAAACCGTTATCCATTGCCACGAATAGATGATCTGTTTGATCAATTACAAGGCGCTACCTATTTTTTTAAAAAAAAATCGATTTAAGATCTGGATATCACCAGTTACGAATTCATGATGATGATGTACCTAAAACTGCGTTCAGAACTCGATACGGACATTACAAATTTCTAGTAATGTCGTTTGGATTAACAAATGCCCCAGCAGTTTTTATGGATATGATGAATCGAGTATGTAGGCCTTACTTGGATAAGTTTGTGATTGGGTTTATTGATGACATTCTTATTTACTCTCGGAACCAACAGGAACATGCTCAACACTTGAAACTGATTTTAGAACTTTTGGCATGTGAGAAATTATATGCCAAATTCTCCAAGTGTGGGTTTTGGTTACGGGAAGTTCAATTTCTTGGACATGTAGTGAATGAAAACGGTATTCAAGTAGATCCCAGTAAGATCAAGGCTGTAG
Organism: Mikania micrantha; assembly: GCA_009363875.1. Taxonomy (NCBI): domain Eukaryota; kingdom Viridiplantae; phylum Streptophyta; class Magnoliopsida; order Asterales; family Asteraceae; genus Mikania; species Mikania micrantha. The sequence goes on from CM018689.1 coordinate 30,285,819, forward strand.
AACAATGGGAAGCACCACGAACCCCAACGGAAATAGGTCAATTCTTAGGGCTGACAGGTTATTATCGTCGATTCATCAAGAACTTTTCAAAGATAGCCTGGCCACTAACCACATTGACACAGAAAAATCAACCGTTTATATGGGGTTCTCAACAGGAGGAGGCATTCCAACTGTTAAACATAAACTCTGCAACGCACCTATCTTGGCATTACCGGAAGGTACTTACAATTTCACAGTGTACTGTGATGCTTCTCGTCAAGGTCTTGGGTGTGTTTTAATGCAGAACGACAAGCTAATTGCTTATGCTTCTCGACAACTGAAAGTACATGAGAAGAACTATACCACTCATGATCTAGAACTTGATGTAGTGGTGTTTGCACTTAAGATTTGGAGACACTATCTATATGGAACCAAGTGTGTCATATACACTGATCACAAAAGTCTTCAACATATTCTAGATCAGAAAATGTTGAACATGCGACAAAGGCGGTGGATAGAACTTTTAAATGACTATGACTGTGAAATTCGTTATCACCCAGGAAAAGCGAATGTTGTAGCCGATGCCTTGAGTCGCAAGGAACGAGTCAAACCTTACGGGTGAAAGCGTTAGGGATGACTATTCAAACCAGTCTAATTCCACAGAGTAAAGAAGCTCATCAACAAGCTTTACAAGCAACGAATTATCCTGCTGAGGAATTAAAGGGATTAGACAAACAACTCGAAACCAAGACTGATGGGGTCTTGTATTTCAAAAGCCGAATTTGGGTTTCTTTATTCGGTAACTCAAGAACGATCATCTTGGATGAGGCGCACAAATCCAAGTATTCTATTCATCCAGGTGCTGATAAAATGTATAAAGATCTTAAAGATTTTTACTGGTGGCCTGGAATGAAGAAACACATAGCAGAACATGCGGGTCGATGCTTAACATGTCTAAAAGTTAAGGCTGAACATCAACGACCTTCTGGGTTACTACAACAACTGGAGATCTCCATGTGGAAATAGGATCAGATCTCTATGGATTTCATCATTATATTACCCAGAACATCGCGTAATCATGACTCTATATGGGTTATCATTGATCGCCTTACTAAATTTGAGCATTTCTTGCCCATCCGAGAAGATTATTCCATGGATCGACTTGCTAAACTCTATGTTAATGAGATTGTATCTCGACATGGAGTACCGATCTCTATCATTTCTGACAGATATAGCCGATTTACATCACGATTTTGGCAAACTCTTCAGAATGCTCTGGGCACACAAATCAATATGAGCGCAACTTATCATCCACAAACGGACGGGCAAACAGAACGAACAAATCAAACTCTTGAAGACATGCTCAGAAGCTGTGTGACTGATTTTGGAGGTAGCTGGGATGTTCATCTTCCACTTGTTGAATTCTCATATAATAACAACTATCATACCAGCATTCAATGCGCTCCATTTGAAGCACTTTATGGACGCAAGTGTAGATCACCTATCTGTTGGTCAGAGGTAGGTGAAAATCAAATCATAGGCCCAGAACTCATTCAAGAAACTACTGATAAGATCGCACTCATTCAAGAACGTATTAAAGCTGCTCGTGATCGACAAAAGAGTTATGCTGATAATCGTCGTAGACCTCTAGAATTCCAAATCGGTGACCGGGTAATGTTGAAGGTTTCACCTTGGAAGGGCATTTTTAGATTTGGGAAGAGAGGTAAGCTATCACCAAGGTTTGTAGGACCATTCAAAATTCTTGAACGAATCGGATCAGTAGCCTACAGACTTGAATTACCTCCTGAACTCAGTAATATTCATGATGTCTTTCATGTATCAAATATGAAAAAGTGCCTAGCTGACGAATCATTGATCGTACCTCTTGAAGAGATTCAAATTGATGAGAAACTTCAGTTCAGTGATGAACCAGTAGAGTTGATGGAATCGGGAGGTTAAAGTATTGAAACGTAGTCGCATACCAATTGTTAAGGTGCGTTGGAACGCACAACGTGGACCTGAGTATACGTGGGAACGTGAAGATCAGATGAAAATAAAATACCCACATATATTCTCATAAATGATTGTCAACAAGTAAGTCTTAACTAAATTTCGGGACGAAATTTCTCAAACAGGAGGAGACTGTGACAATTGCAATTGAAGAATTACGTCATCCAGGAAGTGAGCACATTTGATCGTGCTTGGAATCCACATTGTTTTGACAATCGAAATTATTACCAGGTCGAAAGTACACGAGAAATGGTGAACGTGGGCGAAAACCGTGCGCGAAACGGAGTTACGGATTGTCCGGAATCAAGAAACGAAGAAAATCCAAAAATTTGGGGAAAATGGCCCTAGGCGGTACGCTAGAGTCAGACTTCGACTCTAGGCGGTACGCGCAGAGCACATAAAATATCTGGAATTTGGTCCTTCCGCGCGGTACGCCCAGACCAACCTTTCAGTTGGGGCAGTACGCCTGGCTTGGATGGCGTCGGCAAATCAGATCAAAACTCAGCTTTGCACGCAAGTTTCATCCATTTTTCATTCTTACTCGTTTCTGCTCGATTCCAAACCCACAAAAACTCATTTTCATCATACAAATCTCCATTCTAGAGGCTTCTAAACATCCAGATCATCCCAGGGATTTTATCTACAAGTCTAGATCGTGGTTTTACGCGTAGAAATCCGTCAGATCAGGTAACGGTTCGTTTTAACCTTCTAGTTTGATAATAATTGATTAAATCTTGTTTTTGAGCGTAATGATATAGTTGTTGATTATTGCCTAGATGATGGCTAGGATTGATTAGAGACAAAGAACTCGAACTGTTAACGGGTAAATCCTTGTTTTGATCCTTTGTAATGCCCGGTTTGCATGGAATCATAACAATGGTTATAATGGTTTAAACCATTTGATTATGACAATGTAGGTGATTAGTTTGATTAATCTTTGACATGCAACGTGAAATCCAAGTGTTTCAAACTAATCACAATCATTAACATACTCATTGGAACGATTATCTGAGGTTTACGATATCGGTCAGATTAGTATGTTAAACATGGTTATTAAACCTATTCTGATGCTACATTAAGATATTTCATGATATTTGGGTAATCAATAACAAGGATTGATCATTTCTAGGCCATTAATATGTTTAGGAACTGTTTTAGCATTATAATCAACAACATTAACTATTTGATTAATCCGAGATTATTCTGATTAATCAAGTGTGTCATCAACCTAGTATTAGGAACCTGAATCAGTATAGGTTCCTACATTATCATACATTGTATGATATGACATTAGAATAATGAATTAAAAACCTAATATCAGTTTGATGACTTACAAGGCAATGTCTTTGACATTGAACGTTCAGAAAGATCTAATCAGTAAGTTAAAACATAAATAATTTATTAAACATAAATTAATGCAGAATTACACCATTGGCATCAGTTTGCGAGTGATCTTGCTACCGTGAGACATCAAGTGAGTTTCGTACAATCCCTTTTATCTTTAAAGTTTTATAAACATCGGGATAATTCTGCAAACCTTTTTCTGAACATATGATATGCATCACTGTTATATGTGTGATTTCAAGTGACTCTTGTGTGATTTCATGGGATTTTGCCGTTAGCATCTCTATCACAGTATCAAAAAGTCATCATTTCTCGAACTGTATCTAGTGAACCCATGTGGGGCCTAACAGGCATCAATGATAGTACTATCGGTTGACAACCCATTTGCCGGGAGCTTGCAACTCCCCTTGGTGTGAATGTTTGTACCTGTTTCCAAATCATCTTCTTAATGTTTGTGATAGACATTAAGATAATGAGGCATCAAGATATTTACCGACGGGTAGAGTCTTTATCAAATTATAGATTGTCTGAAAGGAACTAGATACAGGTCCCATGGTTATCTGAAATTGTATATTTATTGAACATTTGCCTATCATATCATATAGTTTTAAATTGAACTAACGAACTCACCAACTTTGTGCTGACGTTTTAAACTTAAAATTTTTGCAGGAAGACAGTGACTACCGGGTGAGGATGCACTTCATATATTTGTAATTAAATAAATCAGATTGTGTAATAAACTTAGCTGTAATGTTGGTTGTAATTATGAAACCCTTGGTAATGTATTTCTTTTAAGTTAATTTGTGTGCTGTGATATCCGTTCAAGTAAGTCACACCTCATCTCTGAGACATCACCACTATGTTTCCGCAACCTACTCAGGGTAAAGAATGATATCATCACAGGTGACGGGAGGTGGGGGTGTGACATCTGTTGCTGGGACTTCTTCCTCAGAACATAGATCAGAAACATAGAGAGTTTTGGAACCGACATTGGAAAAGGAAGCTGAATCATATCAAGTGCTGAGAGATGCAAGCAAAGGCAAAGGAAGTGAAGAAGCTTCGGTTAATGTGCACATGCTGCAAGAAAGAGTGTTTGCTTTGGAGCAACAGTTGAATGATCAAGTGTTGCAATATGTGACTAAGGATATTCTTATTAGTGAGCTTCAAGAAAATCAAGTGGCTCAAAATTTAAAAATTCAGACTTTGGAAGCAAATTTGGGGTACCTTACAGCTTTATTTATGGATCTCAAGCAACAGTTGAATAAAGATGATGAGAGCAGGAGTGTTAGAAAAGAAAATGATGATGGTGATGACAAGGAAGGTGGAACGAGTGGCGGTAACTTGGAAAAGCAGCAAGATCGTGAAGAAGATAAAAGGACTGACAGTACAGATGAAAATGAAAATAATAAAGACAATGAGTCTGGAATGCAACAAAGAGGAGTTGGTTCTAGTCAGCAAATGGAAGATAAGCTTATGTTTGATATTGATGATTTATTGGAAGAGAACTTGGAGAGTACTCATGCAGAAAATAAAGGAAAAAGGAAAGTTTCTTCACCAACTGATTATGACTTTACTACTGTTGATAACTGGGTAGATGGTAAGAAATTGAGCACGGCTAAGAAACTGATAATTCCTAGCGTTCGACACAAGTATTACTTCAACCAACAACAAGATTTGCCAGAAAAATATGTAGTCACGATTGGGAAGAATTTCTATGATAAGGTTGGTGATCGATCGAGAATACACTCATGGCATTACGATGGAGACAAACGTATGTGGGTTGTGAAGCGGAAAAGTGGAAATTTGGAGTATTATGAGAGTCCTTTGGATTTCGAATCATGGACTAGGGTTGATTTACTAGAACTTGATGAAGTTCCATTTTTTAATCGATCAAATGATCCAAGAGGAACTGATTTTTATGATTTTCTTCATGAAGAAGTATTTTGAATTTCAAGAGAATGAAGACAGCTGAGTCTATAGTAAAGAAGCATAAAGGGGTTAGAGATGGTAAAACGGGGAAAAAATTTACATCGATCAGCTGGCCACCAACAAGCAAATTGAAAAGTATTCCTATTCCGCAGAGATTTCCAGATGGATGTTTATCCAAGTTTGTTATGTGGGCGATCGATTCTGAATCATCTGAAGCTGTTATTAATTGTGGAGATCATGAGTATCGTATCTTAGACAAGAATGATTTGTTGCGGTTTGGAGAGCTTGATATAAAAGTCTTGGCTATGCATCAAATCAAAACTGATCCAGTATTTGAGGTACATGGTAAAGATTTTACTTCTTTGGCTGCTTCGATTGTGAGAACTAAACTCTGGGCCGGATCTAAAGTTATGCAAACTCTTCCTGCTGAGTCTTGATAATGATACCATAATCCTAGGGGAAGATTGTAAGGGCCAGTATTATAAGGATTGTGATATCATGGAGTTGTTTGTTTTGATGATTTTGTATGTTCTCGGTGTGATACTCGGTTCTCAGTGGATCTATTATTTGGTTCTCGGTGGACTTATTCTCGGTGAAATTCAGGGTGTTCAGTATTATTTTGGTTTTGGTTCTCGGTCATAGTATTTTGGGTATATATTTGTATTTTCGTTTCATAATCAACTAAGCATTCATTCAGTATTATTCAAAGAGTTTCTCTTCATCTTTTGCTCTTAATTGTTATTCATTGTTCTTGTATCAGACAAGTGATTATCGATTAATATAATCTCGTATGCAAGTTTCTGAATGTTTGTCTTGATTTCTTGATAAACTAGTTATTGATTTCCGCTCATTAGTTAGTTTGGTTTCATATCGAATTGTTAAGATTCACGTGATTGGGACTTACATCTTCCTAAACAAAAAATACGTCTATTTAATGAGTAATTTATCTGACTATGTTTAATCTACAACTAATGTTTTTTGAAGACTATTGTATGTCATAACTAATGCACACATCTTCCTAAACAAAAATACATGTATGCTGTGAAGTATACAAAACATACACTTATGAAATGTGGCTGATATGTATGACAATATGTGATTCTTTTCTTATTTGTATGCTATTATTTACAAATTTTGTTTTTATTATGTGTTTACTTTTCTTACTGCACATGTTTATATCTCATCTCAATACATAATATGGTCAACTAATTAGTATATGCAATATTATGTGTGGTGTTTGGTATTATCCATCTATTAAATTTTATGTTGAATCTGGTAGTATTATGATGCACTCATCTTCATAAACAAATTAAATTGTCATGAAGTGTTAAGTGGTAGAATCCTTTTTTAATCTACATATAACGGAGTTTCTATAGTTTCTATAGTGCTATGTGTAATTGTGTTTAGCATCCTTATGAGTTTAAGATCAAATGAAATTGGACATTCAAATGAAAGTTAAAAAATGTCGATTTAGTTATTTCTTGAACTTAATTGATCTACTATTGCATTGTTTCAATTAACTAACATTCATGTGTGCTGTTAAGTATACAAAACATACACATTATGAAATGTGGCTGATATGTATGACAATATACGTGGTTCACATTGTAAATTTTTAAATACATATAAACATTCTGATATTTATATGTTATTATTTGCCAATTGTGTTTTTATTATGTGTTTACTTTTGTTATTGCACATGTTTATATCTCATCTCAATACATAATATGATTAACTAAGTAGTAAATTCAAGATTATATGTGGTTTTTGGTATTATCCTTCTTTTACTATTTATGTTGAATTTGGTAGTATTATGATGCACCCATCTTCTTAAACAAAATACATCAATGAAATGTTAGGTTTATCTAACATTTTAAAATCTACATATAATGAAGTTTATAAGCGTATTGTGATACATTTACATTTTAAAATAGAGCTGCTATGTATACAATTTTTTATAAGTATGCTATGTATATTGCTGATACATTATTCTGATAATGGAGTTTCCAGACTTTGTACATTTAAATTTGAGTTTAAATAGATACTATATGTTTATGTTTACTTGTAACCTTGTATCTTATTTTTACTTAACAAATAACTTTATCAAATATTGTTGCCACCATATCAGTAAACGGTGGTTTTTTTAAAGTTGTGCGTTATCCTTCATCTACACACATGGTAATCGTATGCCTATATATATGTATCTTTCCAATTTTATGATTCACGAACATTTTTTGACTTTGGCGCCCTTGAAAATTAACATTTCACTTAAATAAAAAAAAGATCTATTATGAGTTTTATTTTGAACATTGAAATATAATTAAAATTAAAAATATGTTGTAAATACTTGCTAATGTCTTTCATACGGATTAATGCAATAACAAAATAATTAATATAAATTGATTCAATGTTTTAGTTTATTAATTTTTTTCCTAATCCCCTAATTTAAAATAGTACTGTATTCAAATTTTGAAATGATTAATTTTCCCCTATAATGTAATAACTTCCTTGCAAAAAGATTTTTAATGTTCATTAATTATAGAAACTCCAAATTTACGGTATTGTTTCAAATCTATTTTTATGTCTATATCAAAATAATCGTAAATTATAATTAATTTATAGGAGCTCATGCTTCACAATAATATCAATTTACCAAATTCTACTTAATTAATAGGAACTCATGCTTCTCAATAATATCAGTTTACCAAAATCGAATAAAAATTAAATACCTTATAATTCCTAATTAAATTATGAGCGTTATTTTTAAGAATTACGGATTCCACGCCAATTTCAAACCGTTTTTATTATTTTAATCACCACTAAAATTAGATTGATAAACGCGTGTTTACCTTGTGCCATATAAATACACCTTTTTCCTACAACAATTCAACATCAATTGCAGTCATGCAACATATACTTTTTAGAGCTAACAATGGAAGCAATTGTTGGTGCACCCCAAATAACTATGCTTAATGGTCTTGATGTTTCATTTGATGACTATGTAATAAAGGTACGCATACTCAGAAAGTGGCGTCAGCCGGATCGCAAATATCCTTGCGAGGACTACTCGATTGAGATGATCTTAATCAATGAAGAGGTTTGTTTAAGCATAATTTTACAGATTATTTTCATCCGTGATATTTATCCATTAATCATTCTAATATAATATATTTCATTTAATAATGCAGGGTAATAAAATACAAGCACATGTTTTGAAGAAGTGGTTTTTCAGGTTTAAGAAGTATTTGAACGAAAATGCTTGTTTGTTGATTAAGAGGCCAAGTCTGAGAATCAATGTGTCAAAGAACAAGTTTTTTGACAATCCTAACAAAGTTAACTTAATTACCATACTTATGTATCTAAGTGCAATGATTTCGTGGGTCAAGAACATGGTTTTTCGTTTTCATCCTTTCAGACTGTTATAGACAATCTATTACTTGAAAACATAACAATAGGTATTTAAATTTATTATTTGCTAATTTTTATATTTTATTAACCTTACTAATATATTCTTTATCTTTTATAGATGCTATTGGACACGTTGTGAAGTTTTTCAACAAAGACAATCAAAGTTTGAATGAAGACAAAAACAAAACCTGGATCACTATGCAGCTTTAAGATCTTCAGTTTGAAAAATTATTTGTTTTATAATTGTATTTGTAATAAAATTTTTATTAACATGTCTATTTTATATTTTTAATGACAGGAGCAGTACTGTGTTTTTAACCTTATGGGGTCACTATGCTAACCAGTTGTTCAAGTATATGTCTAAACATAAGCTGAACGAACACATTGTAATCATTCTGCAGTTTGCAAGAGTCAAGTTTTTCAATGGTTTGTGTTAATAATCTTTTTTATCTAATAATTAATTGACCAAACCTGGTTATCGATATGACATGTAAATTGTTAATAATATCATGTAGGTAATCCATATGTTTCAAACTCGTTTGGTTCTGAGGTCAGCAGGTTGTTCATCAATGATGACAACTTTTATATGGCCACAGTTTGATGAAAAAGACAGTTGATAACCCTTCATCGATCCAATTGCCATTTAGTGTGTCAATGTTTTGTTTGCTTCAAGATGAGTTTCTTACCAACACCGCTTTCACTAACATTGGTGAAATTTGTGAAATTATTGAGGTACGGACATCTTTTACATGTCATATTAATTTTTGATAATTTAATAACTATACATTTTTTGTGACAAAATATTCTTCAGGTTAAATGTGTTGTGGTCATGGGTACAATCAAAGTTATATCTAAGGACATATGTTGGTATTACATGGCATGTGATAAATGCAATCGCAAGGTGGGGAAAAAATATGTTACACATTTTAAAGAGGATGGAAATGGAGAATTTGAAGATGAAAAGGTTTTTGAATGTAACAACCAGAAATGTAATGTAAGTGGCATATCCGGTTCTGAGGTATTCAATACTAATATTATGGATTTTCTCATGCTTTAAATCACATCAAATTATGTTGTTACATTATTCTAAACAACTATATATTATATCATAAGGTTTAAGATTCAGATTAGAGTTCAAAACATAACTGGTGTTGTATCACTCACCCTATTTGATCATGATGTTACAAAACTCATCCAAAAAAATGCAAGGGAGGTTCTTGATGATCTAAACGAGGTAGAAATATATATTATTCAACAAGAAGTTTGAAAATTTAACCATTCGATCGTTTTTATAATACAGTTTGATATTCATTATAAAACTGTTTTCTCAAAATTCTTTTATATGAAATAAATTTCTTATTACAGAAGGATGATTTTGGGAAATATTATGTTGAAATTAATCATTTACTAGAAAAAAAAATTTGCCTTCAAGATTGAAGTATCTGATTTCAACTTGAAAAACAATTATCAAGTGTATGGGATCTTGAAACTAACAGATGACTCATAAGTTATTTCTGAACTTGATAAAAGGTTCAACATCATTTAGGTATTATCTTGTAACATACTGCACTATTTGTATCTTATAAAAAAAACTGTAAAATCTAACAATGTAATATTCTTATTCCAATCCATCATGAAGCCAAATGAATCCGACTCTCTTAACTTAACAATGTTTGAATTTCAGTCACACGACACTGTTGCGATGAAGGTATCATTTTAATATACATATATATAGGAATGTGATCAAATACTAACTCACACTTAGAGCAATAACCCATTAACTCTCTTTACCCAATCAGAAATAAACACATGGATTTTTCTTTTATTATTTGATAATGGTACATTAGTAATTTGTTTTATGTACTAACTTACCCCCTCTTTTTTTATACATCCATAACTTTTTTATACTATAATATTTTTTTATAAAAATTGCACCGTTTTACTCGTCTTATTTTTCTCTTTAATTCCGTTATAGTCTTGACTAGGCTTTTTTATTTTTTTCGGATGTTCGTATTTACACCAATGTAACAAGTATAAAAATAACAAATTATTTGTAACGAGTTGTAACGAATTTGGGTTTACATTGTTGTAGAATAAATAGGGTTTACGTTTAAGAGTGTAAACGAGCCAAGCCAATCCCGAGCTAGTTTATTACGTTATATTCTTGACTAGGTTTTTTTATTTTTTCCGTATGCTCCAAAATTCGTTATATCTACAAGATTGTAAATACATTTTAATACTATAAAAAAATTATTTCTACAAGATTGTAAATACATTTTAACACTTTAAAAAAATACTATAACATTTTGTTGATAAAAACCAAAATTCGTTATATTTACTAGATTGTAAATACGTTTTAATACTTTAAAAAAAATTATATCTACAAGATTGTAAAGACATTTTAATACTTTAAAAAAAATAATATAACATTTTGTTGATAAAAACCAAAATTCGTTATATATACAAGATTGTAAATACGTTTTAATACTTTAAAAAAATTATATCTACAAGATTGTAAATATATTTTAATACTTTAAAAAAATACTATAATATTTTGTTGATAAAAAGCAAAATTCGTTATATCTACAAGATTGTAAATACATTTCAATACTTTAAAAAAATACTATAACATTTTGTTGATAAAAACCAAAATTCGTTATATCTACTAGATTGTAATACGTTTTAATACTTTAAAAAAAATACTATAACATTTTGTTGATAAAAACCAAAATTCGTTATATCTACAAGATTGTAAATACATTTTCATACTTTAAAAATTATATTTACAAGATTGTAAATACATTTTAGTACTTTAAAAACCAAAATTCGTTACAAAATCAAGAATATAACGTAATTAACGAGCATACGGAAAAAATAAAAAAACCTAGTCAAGAATATAACGTAATTAACGAGCTCAGGATCGGCATGGCTCGTTTACACTCTTAAACTTAACCCCTATTTATTATACAACAATGTAAACCCAAATTCTTACAACTCGTTACAAATAATTTGTTATTTTTATACTTGTTACATTGGTGTAAATACGAACATCCGAAAAAATTAAAAAAAGCCTAGTCAAGACTATAACGGAATTAAAGAGAAAAAAAGAAGAGTAAAATGGTGCAATTTTTATAGAAAAATATTATAGTATAAAAAAGTTATGGATGTATAAAAAAAGAGGGGGTAAAGTATTTAATATAGCAAATTACATTAATACCCTTATTCCCTTTTCTTTCAAATCAATTACATTATTATATTATAGTTTAATATCAACCATTAGATAAGCATCTTGTAATTTGATCATTAAATATGGTGAGGTTAATGGGTTATTGTTCTATCCTAAGGTTAGCAATAGATCACTTCCCTATATATATATATGATGCAACTTTGAAAATGTTTGTTCAATTTATATATATCTTTCTGTTTTATATTAAGAGGCTTCAGTTTTAATTTATGTTTGCCCTTTTGTTTTAATTTTTTTTATAGGTCATGTCTTTCTGATGGGACAATTCAACACCAACTTTGTTCACTAAGACTATCCACAGCGGTCACCCCACTGAAAACCCTTCCCCACTGAAATTTCATGCCACGTCATCACCCCACTGAAAACCTTAATCACCCACAATGGTCACCCCACTGAAAACCCTTCCCCACTATTCCACGTCATCAACATTTTTTAAATTTAATTGATTTATTTAATTTTTTTTTTGCAAACAAAAAATAATAAACTTAGAATTTAATTAAACCTTTCAAATAAAGATACAAATAAAATAAAAATTACATTGCAAATTTAAATAAAAAAACCATAGAAAAAAAACTAACAATTCAAATAAAATTTAACGATATTTATCCAAGAGTTTCTTTTTCATTTTTTTCATTATTTCACGATCTTCGTCGTCGAGCATGTCGGGAGGCAAAGACTCAAGTGCTCTGAGGTCGGATCGGAGAGTTTTCTCTTCGTGCATTTTTTCCTTTCTTCGTGTTTTTGTTTTTGAAAAGTTGTGAAAGCTTGGAGTTGATCAGCGAGTTCGGTTGTTGACGTGTTAGAGGAGACGGTTTGACGACTCGAAGAGGACGCCCGTTTTGTTGTATCTCGACCCGTCGGTCTAACCGGTTCCGGTGGGGTGTCGAACTCGGCTTCTTCTTCGTCATCCTCTAGGTTAACCGCGTAATTTGTATGTGCGGTCGAACCCCCCGGCGAATACTCGTTCGATTCGGAATTTTTGGTTCTTTTTGAAGAACCTTGGACCTCGTTACCTTCTTGGCAAAGAACACGGAATTTTGGCGAGTCTTTTATCGCCACCCAAACGTGGTAGTGGTTAAACGTTTGGCCGTAACTTTTTAGTTGGTATTCCTTTTCGGCCCATTTCAACACGTTCTCGTCGCTCATCCCGCTTTTTCGGTTGTTTGCGCAGTTGCTATAGATCCCACTAAACTTTGTTAACTTGGTGCACATATCCTTCCACTTTGAATTTAGTTGATGATATGTGCGGTATTCGGCATCGAATCCCATCACATTGTGCCAACTAACGGTTACTTTTTTCCAAAAATTTTCCCGTTTTTGCGAGTTACCTACAAAAAATTTTTTCAAAAGTAAGTTAAAAAATTAAACCCTTTAAAATAATATATAACAAAACTAAGTAATCAACTTTTTACCTTTTGTTTTGTTCTCGGATTCGTCCATGTAACATCTTCCGAGAGCGATTTCTTCATCGTGAGTCCATTGCTTCGGTGCCATTGGACCACTACTCGGCCCTGTTCCAGCCGGCTGTTTGTTTTTCTTACCTTTTTTGTGTTTCTGAGTGTCTTGTGTCTCCGGCACGACCTCGTTATCATGTTGACTCGGTGACACAAAATCAGATTCGAACCTAGGTTGAGAGAAGGGAGCAAAACCGGGTTGAAAGTTTGAAGGAGATTGTAAGTTTGGTGGATGTTGTTGAAAGTGTTGGATGTTTGGGTTTTGTTGTAGTTGAACCAATAAATTTCTAAGCGATTCGGGATCGTATGAGAACGGGTTGAATTCGGGATTGGGATTGTTAGGCCTTGGATTCATGTTTGTGATTTTTTTTTTAAAAATATAGAGAGAAAGATGAAAGATGAAGAGATTTAGGTGGTTTTTTGGGTAAAAAAGGTTGGGTATTTATTTAGTTTTAAATTTTTTTTCCTTTTTTCCCGTTGAATAACGGTCAAAAAAACCAACCAATCACATTGCTTCAAAACCAACGGGGAGCGGGAGCCGTTCTTGGCATTTTAGCGGGGGGCGCGGGCATAGGGGGCGGTGTTCCCGCTGGACACCGCGGCGGGGAAGGATCCCGCTGGCCCAACGGGATGCCCATTGTGGCGAGTCTAATGTCTAACGTAAACTCGTTGACGTTTACGATTTAGAGGAGCATTCAAGCGTACGTTCCAAGAAATCTCTTACAATTGCTGATGAAGAAAAAGACAAGCTAGATGTGGCTTCAAAGAGAAAGCTTATAATACCAAAATTGGAGAAGTTTTGATTCTTTATTACCAGACATTTTCTTTTTAGTGTTATCTGAGTTTTTGTATTGTGGAATGTTGAACGTGACATTGCTTTATTTGTGTTTCATTTTATTTGGTTTCCCTTTAATGGTTAAAGTTGGTTGATGTTATTTCCAGTTATTATATCTTTTTAATGTTATGATTGCATATTATTTTCTTGTGCTGTATATATTCAAAACCATACTTTTTAATAACACAAACATTCGTTATTAAGTATACAAAATATGCTACTCATCATTTTTATTAATAAAATATGAAACCTTATCTAACCGGTAATAACTTTTAAATAAATACATCACCAAAAATAAATATACAACCAAAGGATTTATTTTAAACACTTTTCGGTTTTCACACTCTAAAAATAAAATTACCAATTAAAACCCATTTAACTTTCTTTATAACTTAATTTATTTTTTTTTATAACTTGCAAGTTTACTATGTAAATATTTATTAATACTTTTTTATTGTTTTTAAAACTATAATTCATCATAAATTATTATATTTTTGAAAAATTAAAAAATCAAAATTCCAAACTTATTTTAAAATCAATATTTATCAATTATTGAAGAATACATAATTTTATTAATCATCTCCTATTTTAAGATAATTCCAAATTGTAAATTTTAAAAGTTCATGAAATAAATCTTGCGTTATTAGAATGTGTTTTAAATTAAAAAAAAAAACAAACTTAATTATTTAGACGTTATACATGTTATTAAAATATTAATTAATGCTTTATATTAATTAATGCTATATTATTAGTTCTTTACAATTCACAAACACGTTTATTTTCAAAAACTATATTTAATTTCATTTAAAAACAAAATTATAAATTGTAACTTATTTCCTTAATTAAGTTAAAATTGTATTATTATCTAAAATATAATTTATATAATTTTAAATACCTTAATTAATTTTTGGTTCATAATTGATTTATCATTTAATCAATTTACAAGATTCCAAACATTTTTAAATAACTTTAAAAGCCATGGTTTCATGGGGCCGAATAAAATATTTATTAAATAAACAAATTATTAATAAGATGTAACGTATAGTGTAATTTGATGCACACATTTACTGTATTGTTAACTAAATAAATGTCTTACACTTTCCTTATTAAATTTTAAAAATTTACAATCATAACAAAAAATTGCTTACTCTTCATAATCATACTTCATTATATTATTCTCTTAAAATTTTTTCACCCTTTATACATTCTTCATATTAGGTACGTCTATACATTTCATTTAATCTTTAAGTTTATTTATATTAATTTGATATATATTGTAATAATGTTGTATAACTCAATGTAATATGTCTATTGTATTATTGATATCGTTTTACCGCTGTAAACAAACATACATCAAATATTGAAATCAACAATGTTCTCTAATAAACGGTTTCATAATCATGAGACAGTTTAAAAAATGTAACATCAAACAACAAACTTGATATAATTATTTTTATTTTTGCTTCTTCATCTTTGTATTATAGTATAATTAAACATTTTTACATCCTTGATAGGTCGAAATGAAGAAGAAGAAACATGTTCCCGAAAGCAGTCAACATATTTTAACATCATATCCTAATTCTCAAAATTTCTTTTTAAATGGTACCATACATTATTAACTAATCTTTTCATAATTATTATAATTATTAAGTGGATCTAACTAAAGTTTATGACTTATATAGTTTGTAATATAAGAAGTCATTTGTTAGACATTTCAAATGGTATGATTCTTTTTATATTTAATTTTCTTTATCACCAACATTTAACAAACACGGTTATATTATTACATATATTGTTTACAGCTCAAGATCCAAACATTGTTCAAAGTATTTCGGCTGATAGAAGAAAACAAAGAAAAATATATTTGGATACTAAAAAGTCTCGCAATATTCCTGAAGAATCAAATGTTGCTTACAACTATAGTGAAACAACCCAAACATGTACTCAGAATTATGTCTTATTACCATCACCCTGTTAGTTTTTTTAAATTTACATTAACCACGTTTATGAATTACATCTCTATCTATATATTATATTAAATTAACAAGAAGAATATATAAATTATATCAAATGTTAAATTTTTAAACCTTTTAACATTTAAACAATAAAATAATGTTTAATTTACAGCAAGCGAAAATTTTAATTTGTCAGCACATTCACGTCAATCTTAAAAATATAATTGTATGTCTACATTTTGTCATTTTAAGAATATTTTTTATATTTATGGAATACATAATTATCCGTTAGTAGTATAATTATTGTATTAAATTGTTATAACATATATACTTTATTAGTTGTTTACCCTACAATTGCGGAAAGTTTTGATGCTCAGAATTCATAGTTATCCATTTTTAGTATGATTCTTTTATTCAATCGTTATAACATCTATTCTATATTAGTTGTTTATCCTACAATTGCTAAAAGTGTTGCTGCTCTAGAAAAGACACCAAAGGAAAGCATATATGGATAGTAAAAAACTCAACCATACGTTAATAGATTCAACTTCCGAAAACATATTGCAGAATGCAAACCAAATACCTGTTGGAATACCTATAATGAATTCAATTACATTATATGGTAAATACTTATCTATGTTTACATTTACATTTATTATTTTATAATTTCATATAAAATTGTTATTACTATATTTTATGTATACAAATATATTTTCATATCTACTAACACAATTTTTTTTATCAAACAATTTATTATTTAGCAGGCACAAATTCGAATGCTCATTACAATGCACATTTTCAAAGACAAAAACAAAATACACCATATGGTAAATGATTTATATACCTTAAACTGTTATACTATCCGATTAACCATCAATATGATAATATTGATTACAGTTTCTTCTCCTAAAACGGTGTATAATGACTATGATGAACGACGAAAACAAAGGAAAACATATATGGATTCACGAAGGAATGTTAAAAATTCAAAATTTTGAAACATTCATCGAGAGTTGGGATCTTCACTTGTCACAGGATCCAATGGTAAAAACTCAATATTTTTGTTTACATTTTAGCATTAAATTCTTACGTATTATATTTATATTACAATTTATTATCCAAAATATTATTTTCAAATTCATATATTAAATTCCCTTTTTTCAGGTTCTTCACATGCATATATGTCTTCTAATTGCATGACATCAACTACTCCACCCACATTAACAGGAAAAAGTTGCTTAACGAACTTAGCATCAGCTTCACATAACGCACAAAGAAAGAAGTGTTTTATGTCTCCTACACGTATGAGAGAATTAACAGAAGATCAACGGTTAAATGCTTGTGAGAGTACTCAAGATGTATTCAAAGGCATTTCAAAAGGAATTTGTTATAAACTAGCATTGTTATATATATATATATATATATATATATATATATACTAGGTTAAGAGCCATGTGTTACACAGACAATTTAAAGATAAGTTGTCAACCAAAAATGATTTTAGTCATACTTTAATTAAATTTTAAAATTTACATATTAAAGAATAATAACAATAATTATCAATAAAAGGAAATATACATAATCGAATAAGGATTAGTTAGTTGTCGTAAGTCATGTCAAATGTATATTACATTTAATAAAGTAAATTTACAAGCTACACAATATATACATACAACCGTAAAACTTTCCTCTTCCAAACTAAATAATAAGCACTATATGCTCATCATTTGGATGATTATATTTGTTTTTTTAACAATTGATCAGTATAGTGGTCCCATAAAATGATAAAAACAGTGTTAGACCCTATAAAATTAAAAATAACAAAATTTAATTTAATAAGATGTAAGTTTATTGTAAAATTCTCAAGATCTTGAATCTTCATAGTCTTCTTAACATCTTTTAGACTTTAATTATCATTGTTAAAAAAAATTGCTAATGCTAATTGAATAATTTTTTGCATATACTTTATACATTTTTAATGATTTACATGTTATACTCTAATATCATTAAACTTTATATATTTATGTTTTTCTTTCTTTCCTATGAAATAGATTACCTAGATCATGGTGATCAAACAGTGGTATGTCAAATATGTCATGCAAAACTATGGAGACATGAGAGCAATAGAGGGAAAAAAAACTACGGGCAAAACATGTTATTCTCTTTGTTGTGGTTACTGGGAGGTTGAGCTTCCTATTCTAAAAGATGCTCCAAAGACTTACCAACAATTTTATCAAGCCATTGACCCCAAAAGCAAGTTCTTTTTAAAACATATCCGTCGATACATGGGACATCTGTCAATTTTTCAGGTTTTAATCTCGACCAAAACTTAATTTTTTTATGACTATACTAGACTTATTTAAACCCAATTTAAATCCAACAATATAAATAATGTAAATATAAAATGATAATATATGTTAAGTTCAAAATACTTAAAAAAAATCAAATGTCAAAAATTTATATATATAACCATGCACGTCAATATATATATATATGTGTGTGTGTGTGTATATATAATAAGAATAAATAAATAAAATCAAAGAAAACAAGATATATACGTATATATATATATATAATATAAAATATAAAGGTTTTACGTTGATATATAAATATATATGCATACATGCACGAATGTATTGCTTTTTCCTCTTGTGAATGATGGTTAGCATATCGTGATGTCAATATATGTGTGTGTAGATGTGTATATACACTAAACAAATACTCTATATATTTATTTCCTTTTTGACTCTACATTAATATATTTATAATAGACAGATCGTCATTTTCAAAATTTAGATATGCAATATTTAAAGTACAAACTATCAACTCTAAAGCATGCCTTATGTCATATCATTCACTATTAATATCATATTTTGACTGCCATCATCACATGACAACCTTTTATCCCATACCCACTTTATAAAAAAAATGAATATCTATCAATGTTGGTCAACACCTTTCGTCCTTTCTCACCACACCATACTACTAAGTACAAATTCCAATAATCAATCATGAGTCCATTTCTTTGATTTATTTATTTAACACAACATACCCGTTCCACCCTATATAAGAAGTTATGGAGATTGAATAATTCACACCCAAACTCAAAGAATCATACCATACATATTATGTTTTTCTCGGCTCCATAAATCATCAAAACTAGCCCTCCTTTACTTTAATTTCTGGCAGCCCAAAAAACACAACAGCAAATTCAATATAACAGCCTCAATATCATCACTATAATCAAAATATTGGATCCAATATCAAGCTCATCCTTCTCGTTGCTTGCTAAGGTGAAATCCTCTCTCAAACGTTTAGTTTAAAATTACATATACACATAAATACATATTCCTGATTTTTAGACCGAATCTGTCCCAACTTTAACTAACTATAACTTTGTCTTAAAAACATGAAAATTAGCAAACTCAAACTCTATGGTTAAGTTCGTTGAGTTAGCCTTCTAAGCACTATTGATATGTTTTCTAACCCAACCAAATGATACCTGAAACAGTCTCTACAAAATTAGTACGCATATTTCGACCTTCTGATTTGAGTGGCTGTTTCGGCCTATTTTCGAGCAGAATCACAAAAACATTTCTGAACAAACGTTGTTCGGAACACATTAAAATACTAGACTGTAAAGTTTCGTAATTTTTGAAAACCGTTTGCTATTTTAAAAGCTCACTCGAAAATGTTAAACATAATCTATCAAAAACGAAAATTTTATAAATGCATACTTACATGTCCTATCTATATATTTTTCGTGAAAATGTAACTCATATGTATATTTATATATACATATATAAAGTATTTTAAAATGTTTATTGTTGAAGTATGGTATTGTAAAGTGTTGGGTATTGATAAACAAAAATAGATATTTTTCAATGCGACGTTATAATGCCCAAATTTCTTAAAAATAATAATAAGTGATTATCCTCTAAGGCATTATAACATGTTTTATGATTATAAAGACACGATATTTCTACAAAAGAAAAACCTGTCAACATAAAAATACCAAGAAAACATAACAACACTAAATAACACAACAACAACATAGAATTTTATAAGTTCTCAAACTCAACCTAAGTCTATAATGTTATAGGAACCAAGTAGGGGTTCAAACACAAGACGATATTCACACTCTCAGGACCCGGATCTACACTAACAGTGAGTTTCACGGCCCCTATTTTTACAATGTTTTACTAACTCACATGGGGAGAAATCATGCTTGTAATCGTTTCATGGACACAAGTGGTTTTGGTTCAACACATTATTACATGAGTCACATTTATCGCTTTTAAGTCCCCTATTCTATAACCGTTAATTGTGGGTAAACGTGAATTATTAGGAATAGTACTATTCGGGAGCGACAAACCCCACCCATGGTTAGTAGCTCTAACTTTGATTGTAGGTCAGATCGGGTGCATAATATTCATCTCAATACAATGTTTTGCGATAGAACATTGGGATGAGGCAATTCAATCATGTCAAGTTCGGTTATGGGAGCTCATGGTAATAATTAATATACACAACTCATGATATTGTTTTTGAGAACAATATCACATTTTTAAAACCTTATGATCAAATGAAACAACTATATTTTAATGTGTCTAAACCTGTGAACTCACCAGCTTTATGCTGACTGTTTTTAGCATGTATTTCTCAGATAATTGAAGATATATTATGGGGGCGCATTTTGGGTTTTAGCATACGGAGTCACATTTCATCAGGAAGCACACATTTTGAGGATTTTCCTAGCATAGTCTATTGATTTAGGCCATGTTTGTAAAATCTTGTTAACAGTATTTATTGTGAACTCTAGCATGTATTTATTTTTCTTATGTTGGCTTAAGGAATGACTTGTAAACTCTTTTGGTTAATGCATTTAGAAGTCGTTCAATGTAAACAATGACTGTGAAACCATGACTGTCTCACCTCGCGTGTTCCGCCTTGGCGAGGTGTGACAATACAACTCGATGTTCTCCTTTACCTCCATGGGTGGAAAAATTAATTCGTCGATTAATAAAGGTAAAGCTCCGTTTATCTTTAGATTAAGCGGTCAAAATTATCATCAAATGGGAAGTCTCCTACCTGCAACGGGAGAAAAACCAAGATTTTCGCAACTATACAATTATGACACCAACAATGAGGTTTAAAATAGAAGTGTTTGCAGGTGCGTGTACATTTATCGGTTTTTTTTAATTTCTTGTAAATTTTAATAATTTTATAATATCTGTGTGTTCAACCTTATAAATTGAAATTTATGTGTCTCTTAAATTATACCCCTCATATCAAAAATCTTTAATACCCGTTACCACAATTAAAAGGACTACAAGTTTGTATGCATCTATTTAGCTTATTTATACTTATTTTTTTATATTAAACATACTTTTAATACGCATCAAACTATTTTACGACAAAACATTTACACACAATGAACATTTAGTTATATACTGGATATGCATAATTATTATGAGAAACATCATATAATAATCATGAACAATTTCTTATTGTTATTTTTTATATTGTTACAACATTTTCATTTCATTCTTTATAGTATATTCAAACTCATACACCATACCATCATATATAATACACACTTAATTGAATGACCCACATCATACTCACATCACTTTTACTCATACATATTTTTCAAATAGTTTATAACATTAAAAAAGTAACACAAAATGATGTTATTGGTACTTTTATTTATCATTATCAACAACCTTCTTTAGATGACAATTTAATCTATGGTTAAATATTAAAAATAAGTATTTTTTATACAAGTTAACACATTGTAATTAATTCTATCTGATAAATTAATTAATTAAATTTAGCTATCATTCTTTTTATTTATAACATATATATTCATTTCTTATATATATATTTTCTCTAAATCTACTTAATACTTTGTAAATTGACAAAGGAACTAAAGATGTAATATAAGTGTTTGTTGATTATTATGAGATACATTAATTATTAGTAAATGAATGATTAGAATTATAAACTTTTATGATATTAATTTTTAACATCTTCATCTTTTTATTTTTAACAGAGAATCAAAAGGTGGATCAAAAACTTCAGATATAATTGATATTCAAATTATTAAAGAGTTGAAGCTAATGCTAGATTCACATAACGAACTCGTGAAATGTTAGCGAATAGTAAGAGATTGTTTTGATGAAAATCCTCATGTTGACCTAAAGCTTCGTATAATTGGAAAAAGGCAAAAAATGAGAGAACTTACAATCTACCAACAGCTTCAGAAGTTGATGCTTTAATTGTTGGAGACATCGGTGATGCATTTAATAATCGGGATATTGTTGTGAAAAACAAATCAGGCAGTCTTCAACAAATAAGTGAACTGCATCCATCATATCTTGCTCTTCAGTATCGGTTGTTATTCCCTTCCGGTGATGATGGTTATAGAGTTGACATCCCTCACAGAAATGCAACATCTTTGAGCAAAACCATCCGGTCAAACTGTACAATTAGAGAATTTTTTGCATACAGAATACAAGACAGATTGAACAATTTCTCATTGATTCTAAATTCAAGAAGGCTTTTTCAACAGTTTTTAGTTGATGCACACATGATGATTGAAAGCGAAAGACTTTACTTCATACGTAAGCAACAAAAAATTTTAAGATGCGAGTCTTACGAAAACCTTTGAAATGTTCAGAATCAGGGAACCTCAGAAGTGTCTAATGTCGGTCAACGTGTTATACTATATTCTTCATTTACCCAAGGTGCTCGATACATGATGCAAAATTATTTGGATGATATGGGTCTTTGTAAGTGGTTTGGCTATCCGTATTTTTTCATTACAATAACATGCAATCCAAAATGGCCGGAGTTTAAAAGGTTTATCAAAGACACAAACATAAGCCCTGAAGACAGACCTGACATTTTATGTAGAATTTTCAAGATGAAGCTTGATTAAATCATTAAAGATTTGAAGGATAATTCTTTACTTGGAAAGGTTCAAGGAGGTAGTTTATTATACACACTTTAATTAAAACATTTTATCATATTTATTTATTAAAGTTCAACATTTTTTATACATTTTATATTCGTTTTTTTTTATTTTTGTATAATTTGTTTTCATAACTTCTAATTTAACATTTCTTTATGTAAAGTGGTCTATACTGTAGAGTTTCAAAAACACGGATTGCCGCATTCTCATATAGGTTTGTTTATGGACACTGACCACAAGTGTCCTACTGTTGACCATATTGATCAATTTATTTCTGCTGAGATGCCTGATAGAAGTGTTGATCCTGAGTTGTACTCACTTGTACGCGAGTGCATGATTCATGGTCCTTGTGGTGCTAATAATATGAATTGTCCATGCATGGTAGATCTTAAAGTGTTCCAAAAACTTTCCAAAGAAGTTTTACACTTATACATCTGTTGATTCTGGTGGCTTTCCCATATATAAGAGAAGCGATTCGGGTTATTTCGTTGAAAAGTCAGGAGTGAAGTTGGACAATAGAAGCTTTGTTGCAAAGTTCTGCTTAAATGATACCATGCATATATAAAGTTGAGTGGTGCAATCATTCACGATCCATAAAATATTTGTTTAAATACATCAACAAAGGTCCTGATAGAGCTACTATCTCTTTAGTTGATTCTACAACAACAAATGATCAAGATGAACCTGTTGATGAAATCAACGGATTTTATGATTGTATATATATCTCATCATGTGAAGCATCACGGAGAATATTCTCATATGATATTCATTATAGAACTCCTTCTGTTATGATGCTTCCATTCCATCTACCTGGTCAACAACAAATTGTATATGGTGCAGAGGATGATATTGACAGTGTTCTTAGCAAGTCTTCTGTTGCTTCTTCAATGTTCCTGTCCTGGATGAAGTGTAATGAAACTTATGAATCTGCAAGGTTACTTACATATGTTGAATTCCCCAAACAATTTGTGTGGAAATCTAAAGACAAATGTTGGGAACCAAGGAAAAAAGGATTTTCAATGGGTAGGATTCATTCGGTTCCTCCTTCACTTGGTGAAGCTTATTTTTTAAGAATTCTATTAAACAAAATGAAAGGAACAAAATCATTTGATGATATTCTAACAGTGAATGGACTTAAATGTCCTACATTTCGAAATTCATGTTATGCTATGGGACTGTTAGATGATGACATTGAGTATATTGAAGCTATTCAAGAAGCGAGTCATTCTGGAACTGGTTATTATATTAGAAGTTTATTTGCAATAATGCTAATGTCTAATAGCCTTTCCAGACCTGATTTTGTGTTGGAGAATACTTGGCAATACTTATCAGATGACATTCTTTATAGGCAACACAAACTTTTAAAGTACCCATGTATGTTATTAATTTAAAATTTATTAAATATTTATATTCAGTTTTTTTACACTAACTATTAATATTTTTGTACAACTTTCAGAGTATATATTTGTAACTTTTTTTTAATCATTATAGCTGAAAGTATTATAATGTAAATTAAATATATGGTCATCTTTTGATAATAATTGAATAATTTGTTCTCTAAACAACTTAAGAATTAGTAATACCGTAAACAAAAGGAACCTAACATTACAACACTTACTATTATCTTTAATAAAAATTCATCCGAATAACCTTCTTCTACAATTTATATTTATTTTATGTATGTAAAAAAAATATGAATGAAATTAATTCTTATTATTTACATGCAACTATATTTTTTTACACATAATCTTTTGGCGTTTTTTTTGTTTTTTACGTGCATTAGGGTTGTCACTTACCGAAGATCAAATAAAGAACTTGGCTTTGATTGAGATCGAAAAATATTTGGTTCGGAATAATTCCACACTACGAGACTTCACGACCATGCATTTTCCTGATGCTGAGTGTGTATCTTCTGCAAACAATTCGTTGATCAATGAGGAGCTCTCTTATGATACACAAATTTTACAAACTGAATATGACATTCTTTTCAATTCATTAACACAAGAGCAACAATGTGTTTTTAACAATATAAGGAATGCTGTACAACAAAAAAAGGAGGTGTCTTTTTTGTGTATAGATATGGAGGAACTGGCAAAACCTTCTTATGGAAGACATTATCGGCTGCTATAAGATCAAAGGGTCAGATTGTCTTAAATGTTGCTTCAAGTGGTATTGCTTCATTGTTATTAACCAGAGGTCTGGCTGCACATTCAAGGTTTGCAATTCCTTTAAACTTGAATGAGGATTCTATGTGTTACATAAAACCGGATAGTGATCTTGCCCAATTGATGAAAAAAACAGAATTGATTATCTAGGATGAAGCACCAATGGTTCATAAGCATGCTTTTGAGGTGTTAGACAGAACTTTGCAAGACATTTTAAGTTGTGATTCTCTTGAAAATCAAACAAATCTGTTTGGGGGTAAAGTCGTGGTTTTTGGAGGTGATTTTAGACAAATTCTTCCTGTTGTATCCCATGGTAATAGGCATGACATTATGAGTGCGTTACTTAGTTCCTCATACATTTGGTCAAAAGGCAAGGTATTAAGATTAACCAAAAACATGAGATTAACTTCCTGATCTGATGCATATGAACTAGAGAAGACAAAGAAATTTGCAGAGTGGCTTTTTGATAATGGAGAAGGAAAAGTTGGTGGTTTAAATAATGGTGAGGGACTTATTGAGGTACCAAATGATCTTCTCATTGCAGATTCATTGGATCCTTTTCTGATTTGATTGACTTTGTTTATCCTTCAATTCTTCAAAATTTCAAGAACACGATTTTTTTTCAAGAAAGAGCAATATTGGCACCGAAGAATGATGTCGTTGAAGGTATTAACGATCGCTTGATGTCGTTGTTTCCCGGTGATGAGATGGAATACCTCAGTTTCGATAGCATTTGTTAGTCTGACGGTGTAAGTGATACTTTTGATCAAAGTTTATGTTCACCAGAGTTTCTAAATACAATTAAACTATCAGGACTACCGAACCACAAATTGATTTTAAAAGTTGGTGTTCCGGTTATGTTGCTGAGAAATATTGATCAGAAAAATAGCTAATGTAATGGAACAAGATTGCAAGTGATAAAACTTGGTAATCAAGTTGTTGAAGCAGAAATCATTTCAGGAAGCAATATTTGGACTCGAACGTTTATACCTCAAATTAATTTGCCACCGTCAGATAAAAAGATCCCTTTTAAATTTACAAGAAGACAATTCCCACTCTCTGTATGTTTCGCGATGACAATCAACAAAAGTCAAGGGCAATCATTATCAAAAGTTGGGTTATATTTAAGAGATCCGGTTTTTACACATGGTCAACTATATGTTGCATTATTCAGAGTGAAAAACAGGGATGGACTAAAGCTTTTGATTTTAGATAAAGAGGGAAAAGTTTCAAATACAACAACAAACGTTGTATACGACGAAATATTTGAAAACTTAATTATGAACAAATTTTTGTGACTTTCTTGTTCTAATTTACTATGTTTCAGGTTTCTTATAAATGGTTGATTTCTGTATTTACATTTTCAATGCATATCATTTATATAGTTTGAAATCATGCTTTCACAATTTATTTTTATGTCTAATTATTTAAATCATAATTTAATACGTCGATTTTACTTATATAATTATATTAAAATCTTTTTTTTCATCTTAACTTTAAGTCAACCCGTGTGTTACACGGGTTACTTACCTAGTTATTGTAATAAAAAATAGCAAGAGTGGACACATGTCACCACCTTATAAACTCTAGAATTCCCCCCCCCCCCCCAATAATCCTATCTCTCTTATTAAATACTAATTGACTTCTATATTTAATTAAGTATTAATGATTTTAAAAAATTAAATTATGCAATCAAATATCAAATATATAAATCTTATTATAAGAAAATTCCAATTATATAATATCTTAAAATATAATTTTATAATTATTAAATTTGTATTATTTTTATTTATTCATCATTTATTATTTTATCAACAACTATTTTTATCAAACGTACAAATCTTCATAAAAGATTTATTTATAACATATTAGATTTGTTCAACCAATCTAATACATGGGTTATAACCTAGTAATAAATATAATAATTATATTAAGTCCGGCTACCGAGGTAAACTCAATGACTAAACGCAGACAACGCTGATGACAAGACTCGCTTATCATTTTAAAGGAAACCCACCGTCTGAAGACTCATTGTGGTGAAACAACCAACCCACCTAAAACATATTATTATATGTAAGACTGAAACCCATAACTTTTATATCGAAAACAATAGGGTTGTTTTCTCGCAAACCAATTGTTATGTGAGTTGTTGGCGGATAAGTAATAAGTTTAAATCTAGAAAAAAATTATGAATTAAGATATAGAATAAATTTTGTTTCTAGAAAAGAAATTGTATTTGTAGATTTAGGTTTGTCATAAATATCTGAAATATCTTTTGTTAAAAAAATATCTGTTCAAGTGGACTACATCAAAGCCCATCAAAAGCCCAAAGACTTAAAACCCTAAATGCCCGTCAACAACATCAGGTGGGACCACTGATCGGAACGCATGCGTTCTTATCCCGCAATAATATCATCGCTCTTCCACCACCGCAACTTCTCACGATTCCGCCACACAACCTCTCTCCGATCACCCGCAGACGCACTCACACCGATGGCCGCCACCTCTTCCTCCGAGGACTCACTCCGCAGAGCTCTTGCCGACAAACAATCCACCATTGACGCGCACGGCAACGTCATCCGTCAACTTAAGTCTTCCGGTGCATCGAAGTCGGAGATAGATGATGCTGTTAAAGCGTTAAACGCTTTGAAACTTGAAAAGACGTCGATTGAGAATCAACTTAAGGCTTCTATTTCCGGTGATGCTAACGGTTCAGTTGTTAGCAGGGATGCGTTCCGTCAGGCTGTGGTGAATACTCTTGAACGGCGTTTGTTTTACATCCCGGCGTTTAAGATTTACAGAGGTGTAGCTGGTTTGTATGATTACGGTCCTCCGGGTTGCGCCGTTAAGTCTAACGTCCTCGCTTTTTGGCGTCAGGTAGGTTTAGCTCGATCTGTAATTGTAATCTGCAATTATTTGTGAAATGAAATTACTTACAGGCTGTAGTAAATTGCTATTCGTGAAATGGTTACGCCATGCATTTTTAAAATAGAACCTGTATCTGATGTCAATTTAAATGCCATAGTCTAGACGTGACTATTTTAATCTGAACATGTGTGTTTTTTGTTTAGCTCCATTTTTTTAATTACAATTGGGTAAATGTACAACTACAGAAGTTGTGGTTTTGGATGAAAGTTAGGGGTGTGAATTGTTAACGCAACATCTATCACAAAGTACACTTGTATGGTTTGGTCTAAACGGTTGGTGAACGCATTTAGCTAAAAGGTTATTGGCTAGTCAATGTCAATCTAGTGGGTTTGGGTTGACCTGTTTAATTATATACTTATTTTATAAAAATTGTTTTATGTCATAACTTAAATTAATTTTGCTAAAGGTAATTATTTCATTTGCTATTTTTTTGGTTGTAAATTTGTAATTTGTGAGTATAAGTATAATGATATGAAATAGTATAAGATTTGGAGTTTCAGTGGTTGTGTTCATTTCAATCCGCCAACCCAGACACGACCCATTTAGCATTTCTATAAAAAAACTGGGTATGTAGTATGTTTCTGTTTGAAAAGTGTGAATGTATAATAAGGATTTCGTGTTTTTTGGATGTGTTATCGACTTTTCAGAAACACCTAATATTGTTGCTTAATTTTCTGTCAGCATTTTGTGCTGGAAGAGGATATGCTAGAAGTTGACTGTCCTTGTGTGACTCCTGAGGTCGTCTTGAAAGCTTCTGGTCATGTTGATAAATTTACTGATTTAATGGTCAAGGATGAGAAGACTGGTAATTGTTACAGAGCTGATCACCTGCTTAAAGATTACTGTAAGGATAAGCTTGAGAATGATTTGACTATGAGTGCTGACAAGGCTGCGGAACTAAAACATGTTCTTGCGGTTCTTGATGATCTCTCTGGTGAACAACTTGGTGCCAAGATCAAGGAATACGGTATAGTGGCACCTGATACCAAGAATCCTCTTTCAGATCCTTATCCATTTAATCTTATGTTTCAGACTCAAATTGGCCCATCTGGTGCAAGCACTGGGTTAGTAATGTTTCTTATAATATTGATCTACAATATATGCTTCAATTTTCAAAACACATTTCTGTCAATTTGACTGTTTGCACATTAATTTTACTTCTGTGATATTTTTTTATTGATATCATTTAGGTACATGCGCCCTGAAACAGCACAAGGTATATTTGTGAACTTTAAAGACCTATACTATTACAATGGGAACAAGCTTCCCTTTGCTGCTGCTCAAATTGGTCAAGCTTTCAGAAATGAGGTCATTTGCTATGTCAAAACTTGAGTTTGCATTTCAGTCATGTTTCATGTATGTTTCTATTGATGAATATAGTGGAAACTGGAAGTTGATGTTTTTGTAGCTTACATCATCTTTCTATGTCATGAAAATATGCAATGAGAAATGCTACGCTTACAATTCTTTGTATAGCATTAGAGATATTATACATGTGGACCAGTCTGTTCATATTCTTTATGTATGTTTCTATAGATTAATATATATTGCAATATTATTCTTGGTTTATTTTACATTCACCATATGTTATTTGTCTACTTTATCAAGCTTTTACAGTAAGTGTTTTGGAAATTAACATATGTTTCACTTTTTTAGATATCTCCTAGACAAGGTCTTTTAAGAGTCCGTGAATTCACACTTGCGGAAATAGAGCACTTTGTGGACCCTGATGACAAATCACATCCAAAGTATTCTGAAGTTTCAAACCTAGAATTTCTCATGTTCCCAAGAAATGAACAAATGTCAGGGCAGTCTGCAAAAAGACTTTGTCTCGGTGAAGCAGTTTCCAAGGTCATTTTTTTTCCTTAGTTAAATGGATATTAAATTTGTTTTTAACATGTCAAACAAACATACTTTATCTGTAGCTGAATGCTATTAATCATTGTCTAATTTTCAACAGGGTATTGTGAATAATCAAACCCTTGCATACTTCATTGGGAGGGTATATCTGTTTTTGGCACGATTAGGGATAGATGAAGAACGATTGCGGTTCAGGCAGCATCTTCCAAATGAGATGGCCCATTATGCTGCAGACTGTTGGGATGCTGAAATTGAGTCGTCTTATGGTTGGATCGAGTGTGTGGGTATTGCTGATAGATCTGCATATGACCTGCGTGCACACACGGTAATTGTTTTTTCACCGCTGCTTATTTGAATGTTTGTGAATATACTGACATGCTAAGTTTATTTATGTAATTACATATTTTTTATAGGATAAAAGCGGTGTTGCTCTTGTAGCTCAAGAAAAATTTGCCGAACCAAAAGAAGTGGAGGTAATTGTTTACTGTTGTACACGTGCACTTGTGATGATGTTTAGTTTATCTAGATTAAGCAGCTGTGTGCTAATAATATATTCATTTGCAGAAACTAATTATAACACCTGTTAAGAAAGAACTTGGTCTTGCATTCAAGGGTAATCAAAAGATGGTGGTTGAAGCACTGGAGGTTATTACTTGTCACTATCTTTGAGAAATTTATAACGCTACTTTTTACAAAATAATGAACTATCATATAGTTTTCTTAAGCCTGGCGAGGGGGTCGTGTTAGGTAAAGGGTCAGAATGGGTTAGGGTCATGATGGGTGCGAGTCAGGATGGATTTTAAGCCAAATCATTTTGGGTTTAAATGGGTCGTTTTTATAAAGCATAAATTTAGTTCAATTTAAACTGGGTTGGAACTAAACAAATAGTATATTTGAAGAGTCTTTAGTGATTTTCTCATCAAATATTTTATTGATTATTCATTATTCTTAGCCGTTTGAATCCATTATATTCATATAGCTTTTAGATTATCCATCTTGACCCGTATTTGTGTTAGGGTGTTACTCATCTCAACCCATTGTAATATTGTATGATATGATGCTGCCAATTTCAACGCATAATACAATAATTATTCTTCCAAACCAAGATTGTGAGGCCTAGGTTTTCTCAAGTCTCAACCATATATAACAAATTAACTATTTATAAAATTTGTGTATCAAACCCAACACAAATACGGAAGTTTGACACGAACCCAAACATGATACGAGTTTTGCAGGTTGACACAAACACAACCTGTTTCAACTTGAAAATTTTATTTTATAGTTTTTGCATTTTAATACTCTAAAATTATAGTTTTGTAAACAAAAAAGAAGTAATTACAAATTAATTATGTTCGTAATTAAAATTAAGCTTGATGCTCATTTCTCTTTTATCTTCTGAATTTAGCATAAACTACTCTTAGTTTAAGTTATGGCCTGTAACACTTTTTAAAAATAGCAAAGTATAAAATTAGATAAACAGTCAACTCAAGAAACTGTCTTGTTAATCAAATACAACCTGTTTATAGTGTTGTAAAAATCGACCCTAGGCATTGAGCAGCTGATGTGATTTCTTGTAACTGAACCCAAAACTTGGTAGTCGGTTAACCTCTATCAAAGGTAGTCCAAATCGGACCTAATCAGACCAGATGGACGACATATATTTTTTTCTACTGATTGAAACGCAGACATGCAAGACGGAATTTAAACCGTCCCCAATAATGATGCTCGCATACTACCCAAAAAATCACCATGCAATTTACTGAATCAGCATGAGAATGGGTGGCTGTGGCCTGTGGGGTTGGGCTTGCGGTGGTGAGACTGCTTCAGGCGGTGGCCAACTTTAGATGGCCGTGGCAACCCTAATAGAAAATAAACAGCTAGGAAATGATATTTTTGGTTTTTTTTAATTGGGTTTTGAGAACTAAAGATGGGAAATGATATTTATGGAATTTTTTTTAATTGGGTTTTGAGAACTAAAGATATTTATGGGCTTTTTAAAAAGAGGAAAAATGAAATTGATATTAATTAACCCTGGTATCATAAATTAACTGGTTAAAATAGTATTTGAAAATGTTATATAAATTTGTGTTTGCTTGTGTGTATGATTTTGAAAAAGTACGTATAAAATTCTATTTTGATTAATCTTCATTACTACCTAGTTGATATCCTACTACCCAAATAGCGCCTAGCGTTTTATTCATACATGCTTGCAGTTTGATGTAAAATTGACTCGAAACTGTTTATATTAAACCTAAACCTACAAACATCACATGAGGATTGTGCTATGTAAGAAATTTACAACCCATTTAGCTGACATTATTTTTTGAGAAATATATTTGCAAACATGTACTGGATTTTATCTTAAGATTGAGGATTTAACTTATTATGTTTCAGGCAATGAATGAAAAAGAAGCCATGGATATGAAGGCTGCTTTAGACACAAAAGGTGAGGTAGAATTTGAAGTTTGTACTCTTGAGAAAACAGTTACAATAAAGAACAACATGGTGTCAATTTCAAAAGAAAAGAAGAAAGAACACCAAAGAGTTTTTACGCCTTCTGTGATTGAACCATCTTTTGGCATTGGAAGAATCATCTATTGTCTCTATGAACACTCATTCTACATGAGACCTAGCAAAGCCGGTGATGAACAGTTGAATGTTTTTCGCTTCCCCCCTCTTGTGGCCCCCATCAAATGTACAGTTTTCCCATTGGTTCAAAATCAACAATACGAAGAAGTTGCCAAACAAATTTCTAGATCTCTGACTGCAGCCGGGATTTCAAACAAGAAGGATATTACAGGTATGCCATTGATTTACTCGGGGGTGTTGTGATTCGTGTTTGAAACTTTTTAGTGTGTGACTTGAAGTTGCTCCTCTCCCCATCCCTCCAACAATTTGTAGGTACATCAATAGGGAAAAGATATGCAAGAACGGATGAACTGGGTGTGCCATTTGCTGTAACTGTGGATTCAGCATCATCAGTGACAATTCGTGAGCGTGATAGTAAGGATCAAATTCGTGTGAACGTGGATGAGGTGGCAGCAGTGATAAAAGAAGTATCCGAAGGGCGGTGCACGTGGGATGATATTTTACAGAAATACCCTGCTCACACTTCAGCTTCTGCAGATGAGTGAAAACTAATCACATTTATCATGTAAGACCCATATCTCCTTTTACCATCTAAAACAATTATACTAATTTCCAACATCGTTGTCTTTTCTTTTAAAACAGAACAATTAATTTTTGTGTCAGCAAATTGCTATATACTGTTTAAATGTTTTAAAATGTGTGGTTAATTCAGATGTATTTTGTGGTTCCATCTTAGAACGAGTTTTTGTCTATGCAATAATTATAAAGATGATGCCCAAACATATCCTATCATATTCAAATCATCCTTGACCTAGGTTAGGCATTTTGTTCGAAATCAAAGTTATTAGCAATTTTTGCAATGTTCTATGAAACTTTTGTTTAGAGCTGACGTGTCGATATAAAAACATCAATAAGCACATGATTAAATTTAAGGGAAAAAAAATGTTTTCAATAGGAAGTTCAAAAATTATCTTGGATCGAAATTTTACGTGAGTTTTTGCCGGAACATGACTAGTTTGTCTAAAGAGCTGGTTATTTACACACACAACTTTTATATTTTTACACCCTACCAACCCTATATGCGTTGTATAGCTATCTACGACGCGCACGTCAGCAAATTACATTTTGTTTTCATGCAAAATATACGCTTTGTACAGTTAGGGATGACAAAAAAACCCGAGCCCGACGGGTAAACCCGAAACCCGCGCTACATATGGGACCGGTATTCCCAAACCTGATGGGTATTGGGCTGGGTATGGGATTAATTTTAAAAATTTTCGCGGGTATGGGACGGGCTTGGGATTTGTTCATATACGCGTTTACCCGGCCAGATTACCCGATTATATATACTCGTTTACCCGTCTCGTGTATCCGATTAAAAATACCATTTATATACATTTGAATTAATAGAATTTGTTTCTTTGTTAATCCTTTTGAACTTTAGAAATTGTTCATATAATTTGTTTCATTTTTTACCTTTTTTTTTGTGGCAACTAAAAAAATTTTTTGAACCATTTTGTTTATAATTGTTAATTTTTGGTTTATCTTGAACGATGATAATCAACTTATAACATTTTGAAAATTCATGTTATTTGATATATTAATAGCTTGTTCTTGACATATTTAACATATAGTTTTTGGTTATAAAAAAAATAAATATATTATTAGTTACTCGATACCAGGCGTTTTTAAGCCGGTTATTCTCAACGAATATATTTAATTAAACCCGCCGGGATACCCGAAACCTGCCGGAATACCCGATACCCGATAGAAACCCGATGGGATTTGGGACGGGTATGAGACATACTTTTATAAACGGGTATGGGACTGAGATTACTCAAATCCGTCCTAAACCCGACCCATTGCCATCCATATGTACAGTGCTCCATGTAATGTATATGATCTGACATTTGCAACCTTAAATTTCCTGAAATGATTGTGAATATTTCATGTTGTACGCCTTGTATGTGCGAGGCATATAGTTTGCAATAAAAATATACTCTTGATTTCATATACTTTGTAAAACATATGTGTAATATAGTAATATACAACACGTATAACTATAAAACTAATATATTAGTTGTTTTTTTCTTATGGAAAAAATAGTATTCTTTTATAAAAATTATGACATTCTAAAAAATTTAACAATTTTATTATTATTATATTTTAATAATTAATATAAATTATTATATAATTATAATAATATTCTTGTTATTAATATCGTTTGTCAATATTATTATTTTTTAATTATTAATACAATAATATAATCATAATAATCGTAAATACAAAATGATACAGGATATATTACAAATGCAAATAACCAAACCATATACAAAATATATTAATACATAACAACATAAAAACAATACAAACATAATAATCAATTCAAATTAAGAATCTTGTTTGGTGATGGTTGTGGGGGAGGAGGGTCGATGTTTGCGTGCCTTAACCTGTCAAGCTTACGCTCAACCAACCATCGTAAAACATCATCATGTACAATAGTTGTGCATTTTATAAAATCTCTATTTTATTTATTCGCTATTTAATTGAAATCATATTTCAATTTTGACCTAATTTGTTTTAATACCTTATTAAAACTAAATTGATCATAATTGTGAATTTGTTAGTCTAATCAATCGTATTGATTTTATTGTTTTAGTTTAAAACTATTGAACGATTTGAAGCATGACACAAATCGTACAATTTCATATTAACAAAATCATATTTTGTTCATGATTTGCGATAGTTTGAAACTCCTTTCAACGCTCGACTCGATTAGTTTTAAATACCTTATTTAAACTAAGTCGGTAATTATCGCGAATCATTTTAAACTAACAAGTTCTAATTTTATAAACTTGATTTATTAAAATAAAACACTTTTATTTTAAAACCCCTTTTAAAGTAACTACAAAACTCCTTTTGTATTACTTATCGTTTCGCAATGATTGTGAAAAATTTTGTTTTTACTAGTTTTATATTTCCTAAATATTAAACAACCACAAAAAACAAAATGTGATTATGAAACGAGCCAAAGTCTCATTTGTTCGGTTTCGTTCGAGTCATCAAACATCAACTGAACAATTCTAGGGTTTACTATTCAACACCTTGAATCTTGTCTTCCACTTGATCCAAGATCACCATCTTCGATCTCCCCGATTGTCTCTATCTTCCATCTTGTATCCATTGCTTGATTACATTTGTAAAATACAAATTACATTACAAAATTGAAACATATTCTATTACATCGGGTCCAAATACCCGTAGAAATACAAGATTACAAATAAAACAACCAATCAAACAAAACAAAAGAAACAATCACATGGGTCGGATCCTAGGGCTCGATTCATAATCATAATCACAATCATAATCATCACATTCACAGTTTCGATCTTTTTGTCAAACAAAAGTTTTAACAAAACAAAAATAAACAAAGATCGATTTATTAATTGCATTTAAACGTTTGTAAAACCGCTCTGATACCACTGTTGGGAATTCTAGGTTACTTTTTAATTTAATCAGTTTCAATTAATCATATTAATTGAGAAAATCAATTTTCATAAAACCGGATTAAACTATCAGATTATATCTGACACAGCGGAAGCATTTAAACTTAATAACTTTTCGATTCGTAATCGAAATAATTCCCAAATCAGGACACAGTTTACAAACAGTTTAAACAACAATTAAAATTCAAACAATACATCCATAGGGGATTTTAGAAATCGACCTTTTGTGAAGCGGTTCCAAATCGACACGATGGATCGACAACGATATCGCTAGATTACACAACACGATCACCCAAATCTGGATCTCGTCCTACGAATATCCGGAATAGTCCAAGACTAATTTTGGCTAGGCTCGGCTTAGGTCAGGCAAGACAACCTCGCTACGGCCTGGATGCGGCCTGGTGTGACCCTGGCTTGGCCCCCCCTAAACTTATATTTTTATTTTTCATTTTTTTTCATTTTAGAAAGTGGAGAATGTGGATCCCATAGCAAGTAAGGGGACATCATCACTCTCACAAGTCACACCCCTCATAATTATTATTTTTTTCCTTACTTATCTACACATCAATTTATATATTTTACTATCTGTCAGATCTTATACGTCTTTGGTATCAATACGAATAATATGTTTTGTATCTAAACGAAATGTATTTAACTTATACTCAAATATTTATATACATTTTCTAAATTTAAATGATGATTAGAGATCAACCTCTGAATAGCCGAAGCCAAGTCAGACGGAATCTGATCCCAAACACCGGTTCTATTTGACAGACAATGCAAAAACATATGTATGAGGTACTTGTAATTATAGGACACTCTTCCCTTCAAATAGGTAGTTGAAGGGAGAGGACCTTCGTACCCCATTGACCGAAAGGTCATTGCTACCTCATCTCTTGTGAAAGAAACACGGTCCTCAACATCATTGAGATTAAGATGTCTACAGACGGTTTCCACAGAAATGAAAATTGGATGAGTGTCAATGGTAGCAGAAAGATGTCTACCAGTTGGGGAATCAACAACAGAATACGAACCCCAAAATTGCTGGTGATAAGATTCATACACCACATGGTTAACAGTTAATGCCGTAAAGTACCTGCTCCGTCGGAGAAACGAGATGATCGGAGCGAAGTCGGCATCGTGATCAGCATATCTGTGTGCAGGTTTGAAAGCAAAGAGATGTCACACCCCGGGCTCTCGGCGGCCCGGGCGCTGCGACCGGATTGGTTTCATGTATAATACCGTCTCGGTCAGAGTTTATTATTCATTTTAATATTTTTCAGCGGAAGCATTGTTTCATAAATTCATAATTTTATAATTAATTCACATGCATGGATGTGAATTTCGTTTTCATAATTTACAAATAATTCACATACATGGATGTGAAAACCGTATTTCATCGTTTCTTATTGATTCATACGCGTGGGTGTGAAAAATCACATTTTCATCGTTTATAAATAACTTTTCAGGGTTTTATAAAATTTCATATGCATAGATATGAACACAACATTTTATTTCATTTTAAACCTAGTTTTTACAAACATATATCGATTTACATGGGACTTGGAGGTATAACTCTAATCGCTCCTCGGTTTTGCCACAAGATTTTTATTTAAGGCGTCATAGGCCCTAAATCTCTAATCTTGCTTCTGATTTGTCATTCATTATTACCTGAAAAGTTTTTGAAAATAAAACATCAACATAATGTTGGTGAATACAAATAACCGACTCGATATGTAAGCATAGCATATTCGGTACTTTAACCATAATTAATAGTGACAATATTACACATTTAGCAGGTTATTTCACTGATCGATACAACCACTGCATACCCTGGCTTGTACTGTCACTGGTTAGGAACAACAGCGGAGTGCGTCTTACAATTGTTCCCTCCAGCCCACAGCCCGTCACTGGTTAGGTTGCCTGCGGAGTGCGTCTTACGTATGACCTTCCAGCCCACGTCACCAGCCACATATGGGAATTTCACCCATAGCGGATACAATTTGCAATTCGTACGTATACTAATGGCCTAAATGCTGGTCTAATAGTATCCCTTTATGCGTCAAAATTTAACATACCATGCTCATAAAAATCATTTATAAATTTAAAAAAAAAGTTAAATGTCTTCACCTGAATTTTGGGTTGGCAGGGTGACAGCTTTAAACTTGTTATTGTAAATTGGGCAGCGTTTCTGCTTAATATATGCTTATAACTGTTCTGCAAAGAATATTTATTTATTTATTTATTATTATTATTATTATTATTAATATTATTATTATTATTATTATTATTATTATTATTATTATTATTATTATTATTATTATTATTATTATTACGATGATGATGATGATGATGATTATTATTATTATTATTATTATAATTATTATGATTTTTTATTATTATTATTTTACGATGACAATAATAATAATAATATTATTATTATTATTATATTATTATTATTACGATGATAACTATTGTTATTTAAGTAAACTAAAATTTTTAATATATACATAGGGTCGGAGCTTAACCCTAACCCTATGGGTCTGTTTGGTATGAAGGAATTGAATGGACGGGGGAATGGAATGAACGGGGGAATGGAATGGACAAATGAATGAAATGGATCATTACCATTCCATTGTCCTGTTTGGTTACCTATGGTAATGAAATGATTCATTACTTCATGTTGTTTGTTAGACATGAGAAGATGAAGAAATGGAATACAATTTATGGGTTGATTCGTGGTTCTAATCATTGTTCGAATCATGGGTCGGGTCGTGGGTCGGTTCATGTGTCATGGGTCGGGTCGGGTCGTGGTTCGGACCATCAGTCGGTTCATTGGTCGGTTTTTGTTTTGCCCATGGTTCGATCATGGGTCGTGCCACGGGGCAATTCATGGATCGGGTCATGGTTTGGGTCATGCGACGGATCATAGTTCAGATCATGGTTTGGGTCAGGTCATGGTTTGGGTCATGGGTCGGGTTATTGTTTGAGTCATGGGTCGGATAATTGTTTGAGTCATGGATCAAATCATGGTTCAGGCCATCTTTCGAGTCATGGTTTGGGTCATGGGTTTTGTTATGAGTCGGGTCATAGTTCGAATCATAGTTTGCATTATGGTTCAGGTCATGGGTCGAGTTATGGTTCGAATCATGGTTCGCGTCATGGTTTAAGTCATGGTTCGGGTCATGGGTCGGGTCAAGGGTCGGGTTGGGTTCTAGTCATAGGTCGGGTCATAGTTTTGGACATGGGTCGGGTAATGTTTTGGACATGGGTCGGTCATTGGTCGAATCATTCCTTCAAGAGAAGGAATGAAAAAAAAACACCCCTACTCCAAGGAATGAAAATCATCAAAAATGAAGGAATCACATTCCTTATGGAATAGTACATTCCATTCCTATGTGGTAACCAAACACGCTTCTTTTCATTACAACGTAATGACTCATTCTATTCCACCATTCATTCATGCATACCAAACGCTACCTATAAGTTTATATTATATTAAATTCTTAAATTTATAAGTTTAACAAAAAAAAAATTTAGATAATATACCTATACGAACCAACTCCTTAATCTTGACTTGTATTTTGATCAGCACCTCCTAGCATTCAGATCTTCTAATTCCTTTCTCAATGTGTGTGTATTGTATATGTATGTATGTGATTTTAAATGAAAATAAGGTTGTGACTATT
This sequence comes from Mikania micrantha, assembly GCA_009363875.1. Taxonomy (NCBI): domain Eukaryota; kingdom Viridiplantae; phylum Streptophyta; class Magnoliopsida; order Asterales; family Asteraceae; genus Mikania; species Mikania micrantha. The sequence continues at coordinate 30,325,690 of CM018689.1, forward strand.
TATACTAATTCAAAACGTAGTGGCCAAGAAAATTGTAAATGTAGGTTGTGTACGTGCTCAATGCTCTTTGTTCTCACTAATGAATCATCAAAATTTAATTTTGACTCATATAATGGTTACACGTAATCATCTGTACATTTCCTTCAAATTGTAATTGTATTATAAAATTTATAATATTTTATTATTATAATTAATTTAGCTTAATTTTTGTTTTTCTCTTATAACTTTTAAAATATGACGTTTTATAAAATTATAAAAATACTGCTGAGACCTGCTCATTTTTATCTACATTTCAACCAAAGTTTCGTTAAAAACGGAGAAAGTTTAATTATAATATATTTTATTAATTTTGAGCGGTCTCCTATAATATTAACTATCCGAATAAGTATGTCAAAAATTTTTAATAATCATTTTACTCGTTACTTGCTAGTATGTAATTGTCACATATGTGTATATAATAACTAGATTTTTAAAATTATAATATTTAACAATATATTTTATAAAATAAATAGCATGTGTTACAAGAGAACCATTTTTGAGACTGACGATTAGGGTTTAGTTCAAGAAGAAACTGTTGATTGAAAAAGAAGGAAGTGAAAATTTGAATGGGCAAGAGACCTTTTATATCTTCGGATGTCAGCATTTAATATAACGACATATTAAATATTTGAGATCCGGAGGTACATAAGATAAAAAGATCTTCCGCGAAAACTGTGTAGCACAAAGAACTTCAGAAGATGAAAAAGATTCTTCCGAGAAAACACAAAAAGCTTGTCGTGCAGTATCGGAAGAGAATAAACATGTGCATTAAAGAAATGTATGCTTTGGAAGACATTGGAGGGGAGTGGCGGGACGGGACGGGGCGGGGTGGGCGACCGCCCCGCACCCGACAATTTAGGAGGCCCAAAATTTTTTAAAAATATATATACAAAAAATTTATATAAGAAATATATAACATTAATGTTTAAAAGGGTACATGAGCGATCGGGGAAAGGGCAAACCCGACCTCTATCCCAGGCCCAATTTTTCTAGGAGGCACAAAATTTTGATATATATATGTATGTATAGAGAATTGGTGAATGGTTTATTCGGTTCGATTTAATTGGTTTTCAATTTTTCCCTATCCAAAAAAACCGAACCGAATTTGAGATTTGGTTCGGTTTCGGTTAAAACCAAACAAACCGATCAAATAAATCAGCTAAAATCAAATAAACCGATCCGAATAAACCGTCAATTATGTGTAACTTGTGGTTTGGAATAACTTTCGCAAACTCTAATGCCTCTTCAACTTGAACAATTGCATCAATGGATCCATGAACCGTCAAAACGCTAAAAACACAAATTTCTAGTCAAATAGAATAGAAAATTGCTATCAACATCATCACATGCATAAATACAATACCCTGATATGTCATGAAATGACAACAAATGATCAAGATTAGATAATAGAGTTTCCATTTGACTTTTGAGAGTCAAACAAGCTGTTTTTTTGTCTCAGAGTTCAAAAAGAATCGAGTTCTATGTGCAGGATGTTTACAACGATATGCAGCTATATACAACATGTGACGAAAATAACATTTTTGAGGTTGAAATATTATCGACCCTTAAAAAGTACTCTTCTTATGTATATTAAATACTTATAGTAACGAATTTAAGTTTGAAAAAGTAAAACAGGAATGAACTTATAATTAAGAGCTGTGCTCATAAACTTAGACTTACACAAGCTTGATGCTTCCAAAAGTTGGTCCACATTGTTGAAATGTTATATAATATATGGTTTTATTGTAATTTTTAAACAACCTTTGACTTTGACTTTGACTTTGACTAGTTGAACAAATCCTTTGTGCTCATTCTTACGTTCAAATAGATAAAACATCCCAAACACCAACTTTTTGTAATTTTGACCAATACTGCATTGAAAAGTTGTATTAAGATAACATGTTATACCATATAATTTATATATTCTTCTAGCTAGAACTAGACTTTACTTGCTTTAACAAGAAATAAGTATGCAATGCAAAAATATCTTCTTTTACAAAAAAAAAGAAGCAAATCTAGTAAAATTTTTACTAATCAATAGGATTTGAGAATGACGTGACAATTGCAAATCTTTTTGTTTCATAGGGTTTACCCAGTTGTGGGGTTCCTCCTGGGGTGTGCTCGGACGTACGCCCCATAGTGTCAAATCCGAGGGGATTTTGATTTGGAATTTGAATCATCCATCAACCTGATTTTTGATTAAACAGGTTTGAATGAGATGAACATTATGATTTCACCCAATTTCAGGATCTTAGGGTTTTTTTTTTCCAGATTTCGAATGCATGTTTTGCCAGTTGTGGCAACGATGTTTGATGCTATTCGTTCATAAATCGTAACTGACGATGACATTGATTAGTGAACTTCTGCGGTTGTTGAAATTTTTTCAGGTGATTCATATGTTGTTTTGGAGTTTTTTTTTCTTTTAAGATTATAATATGATGTACACCGGTACAGGGCTGGTTACGAGCAGAACCAAACCGAGTTAGGGTATGCTTGTGCTCGGTTTGTTTACAAACGAGCGGCTCGGCTTGGTTTAGATTTGCAAAATAATGCCAGATGTTGTGATCGTTGCTCGACTCGTTTTAAAATCGAGCTGCTCGGCTTGGCTTGGTTTGGTTTGGCTCGGTTTTAAAATAAAATTTGATGAAAATTTAAAATATTTATATCAATTTAAAACTTAATAATTAAAAGGCAATAAGTTCAACCACTTATAAATGCAAAACAAAAATGAATTTTATAAATTACAAATTGTTATAATATGAAAACATAAAAATAGTTTAAAATGTTTGAATAATTTAGGAATTGTAGTTGCTTTATGCGATCAACTTAAGAAATTCAAATATTTCTTCATGTTAGTAATGGAATTTGCGGGCACGTCGTGTTCAAGCACCCTCCTAACCATAATGGGTTTACGGGGCTGGCAAAATAGGTATTATCATGTTTAAATATTGGTTAGAGACGACGCGCTTTATGCAAATATAAAACATGAAAACCACTTGTTTAACACTTGGGTTGGTGATTTAATCATGACAGTCCCATATTTTATGTAAGAAAAAAAAATAATGATAAAAACATAGCCTTCTAAAGGCGGTTGAACAAAGTTTGGTGTGATTGCATCTTCCACGTTCATAGGTGCAGTTGGAGTTTCTTGGGGTCTTGGAATAATGACTAATGGCTTGGGTTTGGTTTCGGGCTGCGTAACCTTGAAGGAAAAGCCCACGTCATCGTCATCAACCGAGCATTTCTACACAAACGCATCTAGTGATTAGACAATGAAATGTAGTTTAACAACAAATTCAGGGGTAGGGTGATATAAAGTACCTTAACATTTGTGAGATCAACGTTTCCTCCAAGAAGCATATGAAATCCCTAAAGTTTTCTTCTGTTGGGAGGTAGTGACCGCTATAAGGCCATATAGCCTGAGAAACAAAAAGACAGACAGACAAACGGATAAATATGTTTGAATGGTCGAATTGTTGCGTTAAAGAGTGTTGTACCTTGAGAATGCCATCATGGGCCACCAATCTACCAGCGGCAGTGGTGGCACCACCAGCTAGAAAACTTGAATGTTGAAACAAGCCTTTTTGCTTTTGGACAACATACAAGTTTTTTGAAGTGCTAAGAACAAAGATCCTTTTTTTTTATTTTGGATAAAGGGCATTTTGCCCGGAAAAAAGCAAAGATCCATTTAGAACCTTCAACAGTTTGTAAAAGCGAATAACTTTGTTTGTAAACGAGCTTCCCCTGTTGTACCACGATTACTTCATATGATTCCGTTCGTTCTGTTGTTTAATCAATCAAAGGTAAGGTCATGGGATGGGATAGTTATACAAGTAAGTTGGTGAAAAAGGAAGTTACCGGGCCTAGATATTTTATGCATTGATGTTGTAATCGGAACCGTGGCCATTTTTCGGGGTTCATTTCTTTACCGTCTCCAACATCCAACCTTCATGTCATAAAAAAACTTCATTAATAGGAATAGGATTACTCTCTATCAAATCATATGTTTCTAGAGTTTATAATTAAAGGATAAATAAATAAATAGGTAATTAATAATTTCTAAACTCAACATAAAGCAGAGGTGAAGAAAGTTACCAGTAGAAGAAAGGTTGACTGCTTTCGCTTTCGAACCAAATATCATAGTAAATGTGCAAATTGTGGCCATAGCGATGTCGTGGGTCGATCTGCAAGCAGCCAATCAGTTTGAGAAACACTATATGTTGAAAATTGCATCAAAGTTTTCGAAATCAAACCATATGGTAATGGTAATGGTAAAGTTAAACTACTCACAGCTTCAAGCCAATGTCGCAGGGCCAATTTTTGAGCTTTTTCATTCTTCGATAGACCCTTTCCTACTTTAGCAGCCCGGGTTCGGGCCCCGGCCCATCGTGTGAAATTCATATTTAAAAAAATATACAATGGCTAAAACCATTAACATATTTAAATATTAATTTAAAATATAGGAAAAATAATTAGCCAAAAAAGAAGAAAGGGTGATGTTAAATATACCAAAAGGTCAACTTTAACTTGTTTTTTTTCCAATCCCTAGGATAATAGTCAAATAAAATCATTAATTGTCATATAAACATTAAATTTCACTCTAATCATTACTGGTTTTAATAATTATATTTATTATTTTAATTAATAATGTATTATTTATTTTGTTTTGAGTTTGATAAAATCTTGATTATTTTTTTAATCATTATTACTAATATATATATATATATATATATATACATATTAAATTTTTAAAAATTTATAAACACTAATACAAACGAAATGATATTTCAAATCGATATAGTTGACACCATTGTAACATCACTGTATTTCAGGTTGTCCGTACATGTACGACTGTACTGTTATGACCTGATATGATAATTATTAATGATAATGAATTATTGGATGTTATTACTAATATTGGTATACATATTGAGAATACATTATTTTATGCATAAACCATGGGAAGTTTAGTTGAAACACAACTAAACAGAACCAGAGAGTTTATTGCAGTTACATTGCAGATGATATGAATTATTGGTTTGGAATGGAAAGGGATTTGGAGTTGATTGTTGTATGGTTGCTAAACATAGTCAAGGACATATGACCATGGTTTATCGAAATGGCGGTGGGACAGTGGCTGGGGCGGTTGCGACTGACCCCTACATATGCCCTATACATATGCATATTTCGGTCTATCACGGATGTGTCAGTGATTTGGTTTAGTGGGTTGTGCATTGGGATTTATCATATTAAAGATAATGGAATAATGAAAGCATTGCTGAGAATAATTACACGATTGTGAGGTTACGACAATTAAACGTGAAGACTATTTCAGAATTATTAACTTGATAATGTATTCGCGTGAGTGACAATTCACACGAATATAATTATTAGGTATTATAATTCTGAAACGGTATTCCATAAATAATAAATCGAATCGAAATACGGTACGAGCGTCGGATTCGGAAAGGTGACGATCTTTACGAATACATACGTAAGTAACGCGTTTCGACGAGATATTGAAATAATATCTAACGATATTAAATTAATAAATGAAAAATAAAAATATTTATTAGGAAATACAACCTAAAACAAATACGAATAAATTATTTATTTAACTAAATAATTTACGAAATCATTTACGAAACAACTATAATTAAATAAAATCATTTTTATGAAAACAAAACATAAATGTTATGTGTTTAAAAACATTTTACGAGAAAAACCGGGTATTTTTATAATTTTAACGCGATAGAAACGAGATCGAGCACGTGGGAAAAACCCGACCTATAAAAGCCCAAGTTTCCTTCTTTCTCCTCATTTTCAAGACTTCACTCTCTCACTCTAAAACACAAGGTTCGTCACCCACATTGCTCTCCAACTTCTCTCTAGCATGTCTCCTTCATCTCTTGTCGGAATCGCGAAATCTTGGTGCCAAAACGACCGCGTAATCGAGAGGAACAAGGAGATACGAAGGAACCCCGTTTTTGATCGACATTTCGAGGTAAATCTGTAGTGTTACTTTTCGTTTTTGTTAAGAAACTTCATGGGTACACGTTTGTTACCTTTAATAGGGTTTAGAGTGTTAGTTTTGTTAAATCAAGTTAGTATTAACCTGTGACAATCCGTATTCCGGATTAACCCCGTTAGTCTGAAAATAACAGAATTTTGGCAAAATCGAATACAATCAAACCTAAGGGATTAGTATTAACAGAAATCAGTCCTAATACACTTTAATTACAAAGTTTAGACTTGTAATTAGTTTAAAAGTTCAATTTTGACCTTAGAAGTCAATATTCGTGTGATTTAATCAAAATGAATTCGAAATTCTCATGTAACAGCTGAAATTAACCCAATTAAACTTTCCAATTATGTATACTAATGATCCTAAACAGCAATCATATGTTATTAGACCTATTAATGATCGAAATTATCTCAAAACGACTTCAAGAGTCGAAACCGTCCCTAGTCATAACAAATTCGTAAACACCAAATCATAATTCTCACAATTGAATCTTTCTAACATCAAATCGACACCTTTAGAGTCTTCTTCATACATCAATTCGGTCCCAGCAGCTCCATACAGAAGAATCCGATCCAGAGGTGGCCGAAACTCAAGCTAAAGTCGATCTACTCGAATTGGGTATTAAATCAAGTAAGTAAACAGTTCTAAACACTCTAACATGGCCGACTAAGAGTATCCCTAACACAAATTCACCTAAAAATCTCGAATTGATAGTGTTCGGATTCTAGGGTTCTTAGAGAAACCGATTTGGGGGTTTCTTGTTTAAACAGTTTAATAATCGAATTCAATCATATGGTTAGTTTCAGAAGATGCCGACTAAGAAAAACCATCTATCAATTTTGTGATTTAACAACGAGTAGTATGAATTTGATAACTAGGGTTCTTCGGTTTGAACGATTTGGTGATTATTGTTCAAATAGTTTTAAAAATCAAATTGAGTGCTATAGATAGCTTCAGAAGAGATCGACTAAGGATAACCCTAAGTTGGTTCGATCAAACATCAGTGAATTGAATGGTTTCGAATAACTAGGGTTCATATCAAGAACCATTTGGGGTTTTCTATTCAAAAGAGTTCGAGAATCAAATTAATTGTTATAATCAGTTTCATATGATTCCGACTAAGCATAAACACATCTAAATTCGGGGTTTTAATATCAAATCTCAAGTGTTTGATTTTTAGGGTTCTTCACATTAAACGGGTTGAGGTTTTTGAATCAAAAGAGATTAATACTTAAAGCAAACTATGCAGATAGTTTCGAAATGCTTGTTGTAATAAAAACCCTATACTAATTTCATTCAACACTGTCGAATTTGATATAAACCCATTTCGGGATTTTTGAGCCAAAAACAAATTGGGGATTGTTATCTTAATGAACATGATTTTCGAATTAAATAACTTAGAAGGATTCGAAATCCATTATTGAATGAAAACCATATAGAATTTCAGTTTAAATCAAACAAATTTAACCAATTGAATGTTAAATTATTGATAACCACGTTCGAATCCTATGCAAGTCACGAATTGGGAATTCTGGTGGACTAATAATCAGGTTAAAACCAATTATAGGTTCGTTTGTATCCCTAGAACAAAACCCCTATGGTTAGGGTCTCGATTTAAATCGGGTTGGGGGCTAATTTGAGCTATATGGTTCGATTGCATAAGCAAAGGGGAACCGGGTTTGTTGTTGTTAAAAATCAATTAAAACCAAAGGGAATTACAATTGCTGAAGCAGAGCAGCTGGTTGGTTATGTCTATTTGGTTCAAGGGGTCAAGGGTTCGACCCCTGCTTCTATTGGGTTTTGGATTTAAAGACCAATTTTGGTATTTTTGTCATAACTTTCTCGTTCTAGCTCCGTTTTAACCCGTTCGAAATCCGTTGGAACCAGAATCGAATCCCGAACAGGATGAAATAATAAAATCTATATTTTAAACAAAAAGTCAAGTCGCGTATAATTACGCTTATTTGAATAAAATCATATACGGTTATATGATTTAACTAAACGACTTTAATGTCACGCGTACTTACGTATGCACGTTTCTAACGAGTCTAACATACGTGTGTTGACACGTATGTGATTTCAAGCACAAAACGACATCCCGAATAACACTAAGTTATTGTTAAAACACAGGTTCTTCGTAGAGGACTTTCTACGCGATTTCACGTGTTTGATCATTCTATTCACAATCAAAGGTGCGTACACGGCCCCTTTCTTATTTTAACTGTTTTGGGGGAGAAAACATGTGCAAAAAAAGCTTTTAGATACATATCACTTGCATGAGTTAGCTGTTTACATTAAGTGCAAACATAGCATTACAAGTCCTTACATTTCGAACCGTTTAGTTTGCCGTAGTGCAAAGCGTGGTAGTTGGAAATAGATCTATTAGGTTTGACAAACCTCACTTGGTAGATGGGATCTACGCAAGTGTATGACTAGCCAATTCACATTACTATTGTTTGTGCTAGACAATAGTGGAAAGGCAAAACATGCAACAGCATGCAACAGTCAGCTTCGGTGTCGAACACTTATGTAAATAGTACAAATGACTAGCTATCATGACTATGCATGTGTGATTATGTTATCTGCAAACATTTAGTTCAAACAGTTGTTTCAAACATTTGTGAATGCTTAAACCTGTGTATGCACCAACCGTTGTGTTGACTTGATTTACATGTTTTCTCAAGACGCTAAGTTACACAAGCAAGCAAGCATGGACTAGGAGATCGAGTCGCATGCATATTTTACATTTCTGTTATTTGGATTTGAACATTTGAAACTTTGCTTTGTAATTTACAGTTTTCAAACCGTTATGGTTGTTTATGTTTTAAAAACGCTTCCGCAACGTAGAACTTTGATAATACAGTTTTAGATCAAAGTATGTTTTGAAAATCATATAGAGGTCTTCGTTATGTCTAATGATCTGAGATACTGGTTTGTCACGTCCCAAACGGTATGATTCCGTTAGTTGAAAAATTGGAGGTGTGACAGATTGGTATCAGAGCCATTGGTTATAGCGAAGTAGGTTTGCATTAGTAGACTTAGACTATAACTGTTAGACATTAGACACTTGTTTACACAATTGTTTTTGCCTAGTAATTACATATGGTCTTATGTAACAGATATGGCAGCACCGTCACCACCGCACGTGATCGTACTAGATGACGAGGAGCCGATAGCTCCAGCATTTCAGGATCATGAGGATGATCCGGAGGAGGATCCCGTAGAGGACCCGGAGGAGGACGATCCTAAGGAGGATCCTGAGGAGGATCCACAGGAGGATCCTGAGGATGACCCACAGGAGGAGCCATAGAGAGACCCAGAGAAAGCACCTGTGGAGGATTCCACCGAGGAGTCTTCATATCGTATGCCACCTACGTTTCGTGCCTGTAAGAGGCCACGATTTAAGTCAGATGATGTCGCCCGATTGACATGGGAGTCAAAGTGGGCGAATGATCGGATTGAGCACATGGCACAGGAGCTTCGGGATGTAAACGCCCGATACGCATAGCTTCGCAGTGTAGTTCAGGGGATGGAGTCTCACATTGTACATCTGACTACACGAATGCAAGAGGAAGAACATCGAGCCGACATTGCCGAGGGGAGGTTGATTACATTGGAAGAGCATTTTGTATCTGAGGCAGAAGAGGAAGAGGAGGAGGAGGAGATACCAGCACAGGATGTTGATTCTGATGCTTACTCCACTATCGAGGTGTAACAGCCGAAGATTTAGCACATTTGATCGCGCATGAAATCCACGATGATATTTGTGACAACCCAAAATTCACAGGTTAGAATCACAACTCGAAAATGAAGAGAATGAGTGTAAGCGAAATCGTGAAACGAGGCTCCGATTTCAAGATACACTGAATTGAATATAGCAATAGATTATAGGTCAAATATTTTGAACTCTTTAGGTCTTGAGATTATAACCATTGGAAAGAGCTCGAAAAATCGTGAACGTAGGCGAAAACAGTGCGCAAAACGGAGTTCGTATGCTCCCGGAATCGCGAAAGGAAGATAAGACAAAAATCTGGCCGCCATGGACCCGCGCGGTACGCCCCAATTCGGCGTCCCGAGTGGGGCGATGCGCCTGAGGTCATCAGATCGCGAAAATTGCTTAAAAAGTCAAGTTTCATCATGAAATCTCATTTTTTTGATCTTATCTTCGATAATCAGCTTCCCACACACGAAAATCACCTTCCAATCCATAAGAACTCCAATTTTGAAGCCTCTTAATTGCGTGGATCGCACCAAGGATCGTTAATACAAGTCCTGATCGTCTTGTTACGCACAAAACTTCGTTTGGAAAGGTAACGGTTCATTCTAACCTTCTAGATTGATTATGATTGATTAAATCTTGTTTCTGAACGTGATGATATAGTTAGGGTTGTTGATTATTGCCTAGATGATGGCTAGGATTGATTATAAATGACAAACTCGAATTGTTAACGGGTAAATCCTTGTTTTGAGCCGTTGTAATGCCCGGTTTTTATGGAATCATAACAATGGTTATAATGGTTTAAACCATTTGATTATGACAAGGTAGATGATTAGTTTGATTAATCCTTGACATGCACAGAGAAATCCAAGTGTTTCAAACTAATCACAACCATTAACATACTCATTGGAATGATTATCCGATATTATTGATAACAGGCAGATTAGTATGTTAAATATGGTTGTTAAACCTATTCTGATGCTATATTGGGATATTTCATGATGTCTGGGTAATCAACAACAAGGATTGATCATTTCTAAGCCATCAATCTGTCTAGGAACCTGTGTTAGCAGTTCAATCAACAACATTAACTATTTGATTAATCCAAGATTATTCTGATTAATCAAGTGTGTCGTCAACCTAATGTTGGTTTGACAACTATAAAGGCAATGTTTTTGACATTGAACGTTCAGTAAGATTTAATCTGTAAGTTAAAGTACATATAGCTAATTAACCGCAAACCAATGCAGAGTTATACTGTTAGTATCAGTTACGAGGGATCTTGCAGCAATAAAACATCAAGTGAGTTCTTTGTAGCCCTATTTTAAATGTTTTATCATTTTGGGCTGGTATGCATGTCATGAAAGTTATTTTACAAAAATGACTGTTTTAGCTGACTGCGGTCAGATAAAAGAATATTTTCAGATAAAGAATGTTTTATGTCTCAACTGCGGTTGAGAAGTAATTGATTTTTTTTAAAGTCTAGACCGAGGTCGAGTAGGAAATATGGTTTTGAAGTCCTGGCTGCGGTTGGGCAGAATTTGAGCACTGCGGTGCGGTAAAGTGTTTATGTTTATGATGGTTTAAATGATTTAAACCATGTTATGTATGAATGATGTATGTAATGAAGTCTTGTACCGGTATGAGCTACCAACTTCGGTTGGTAGTCATAGAGTCCTGTGAAAGAACAGGCCTGTCGACTGCGGGTCGTCAGTGTCATAGAGTCCTGTGAAAGAACAGGCCTGTCGACTGCGGGTCGTCAGTGTCATAGAGTCCTGTGAAAGAACAGGCCTGTCGACTGTGGGTCGTCAGTGTCATAGAGACTTGTGCTGCACAAGCAGGCTGAGCAGTTCAGGCTAAAGTTTTGCACAGTATGATTAATGTATGATGATGAGTAGGTTATGTATGGGATTATGTTATGATGATATGTATGTTAAAGGTTGTTGACTTTGGTTAACAGCAAAGTCTAAGGTCTTACGTATTGTATGAGTGATGTAACGAGAATATGTATGTAGTTGAAATGAATTATGTTCAAGTATGATTGAGATTGTTGACCTCGGTCAACAATGAATGCTAATGTTATATATGTGCAGTAAAGATTTTATGAAAACTTACTTAGAACTCACCAGCATAAAGCTGACTTGTTTTACATGCATGTCAGGTTGAATGGTAAAGAGAGATATTAGCTGGAGGCTCGTGGCATAGGTTGAATATTACCCTGGCATAATCTGGCATAAACTGGCTATGTATAAAACCATAGAGTGTGGGCTATGTTTAACATTGTATAATAGGGGTGCCACGTTTTATGTAATCACCTGAAATTCCGCTGCCATAGTAATGTAAAATTTGGTTTAATGACTATGAGTTTGATGATTTGCCAACTGAGGGGACTCCCGGGGATTCGGGGTCTCTCAAGTTGGTATCAGAGCCATAGTTTGAGAGATCTGGTCATCCCTAATGACTAGACTTAAACTGAAAATGGGACATAATGATAAGAATGCCAGTCAAGGGTAGTTTGATGCCACGAGCTGAATATTATGTATGAGTTAAGACATAGGTGTAAGGTTAGAAAGGTAGTTCGAAACATGCACGTTGGGGTGACGGAATGGGAAACGTTTAGAGCCTATGAGTTGGGTAAATGGTTAATAACACCTGATCAACGTCATTAACGATTTACAAAGCTTAATTCGTGCTAAACTGATTCTGTACTGACTCATCAATTGTTGCATCTTGTAGGTAGTTAGATGGCTGGACAAAGGGGTAGACCACGTAAGCAGCCACAGGAACCTGAAGAACCCCGTATCGAGAATGAAGAAAACGTCAATGAAGACGACTACGAGCACAACGAGCAACCGGAAGATGAAATCAAATTTACTCTAGAGCCTATCATGGTGAAAGCCATTGCTGATGAGGTCTCTAAGGTTTTGGATGATAAGCTACCAGCCTTGGTTACAAAAGTACTAAAGGATACTCTGAAAGACAAGTCTGAAGGAACTAAGGGGAGCACCAAAGAAGACGAAGTTGTGATCACCGGGACTAAGAACGGTGATTCTACGTCAGAGAAACTTAAGGGTTGTGATTACAAAGCTTTCAAAGGATGCAGTCCACCTTCCTTTGATGGTAAGAAGGATGCCGTGGCTACTTGCCACTGGGTCTCAGCTATGGAGGCGGTTTATCGCTATCAGTGAATGCCGGGAAGACCAAGCTGTGAAATTTGCAGCTCATTCATTCACTGAAGAAGCCCTACATTGGTGGAACACCATCAAGCAGTCAAGGACCACTACTGATATAGAGGGCTTGAAATGGGAGGAATTGAAGGAGTTAGTTATGAAACACTTTTGTCCAAAGAATGAAATTGATAAAGTTGAGCGAGAATTTCTGACACTGAAAGCTGGACGTATGAATCATCGGCAATATACGTCAAAATTTAATGAAATGTCAAGATTGGTTCCTCATTTGGTAAGCACGGAGGAACGGAGAATGAAATTATATGTGGAAGGGTTACCACTTAAAGTCCGAACGCATGTGAAGGCGCATGCTCCCAGAACTTTTGAATCAGCCGTAGAGATTAGCGACATTGTCTGGGATGACGTTGCTGAAGCTGAACCAACAAAGGAGGAACCAAAGCAAAAGTGGGCATCAAAATTTAAAAGAAACATAAATGAAAAATCAGGATCCCCCTATGAAAAGGTTTAGAACGGAAGAAGTTGAAACATGCCCGAAGTGTGGAAGGAAACATGGAGGAGAATGTCGTACGGGGACTACTTTGTGCTACCGTTGTGGAAAGATGGGACATTTCTCTTTTGATTGTCCAAGTAGGCCAAAGTGTTATAATTGTGGTGAATTGGGTCACATTAGCAATAATTGTCTGAAACCGAAGGCAAATTAATAAATCTACCAAACCGGAAGGTAGCAAGGGAGGGGAGAAACAAAAGGCAAAAGCTCGTGCCTTTACTATGACTAGAGATCAGGCAGCCAAAGACCCTGATGTGGTGACAGGTACATTTTTGATTAATGATATCCCTGCTTCAGTGCTATTTGATTCTGGTGCAAGTATGAGCTTTGTGGCTATTGCTTTTTGTAACAAATTGTGTGCAAATGTTAAAAAGATAGAACAGGTCTTTAACATAGAAACTGCTCTTGGTAAATCGACTAGAGTAACGGAAGTCATTGAGGATGATTGTTACATGGATATAGAAGGTCATAGATTCCCTGTTAAGTTGTTTCTGATTACGTTAGGAGGTTTTGATGTAGTTTTGGGCATGGATTGGTTGGCCAAATATGAGGCTAACATTGCTTGTCGACGAAATATGATTTTCTTAACGGCTCTTGATGGGAGTCCAGTAACGGTTTACGGGGATAAAGTGTTCAACGTGCCTAAAGTTATTTCAATGATTAAGGCAAGTGAATTTATGAGGCGAGGGTGTGGGGCTTATCTGGCCTATGTTATCGATAAAGAATCTAAGGTAAAAGAGCTGGAAGACGTACCCGTGGTGTGTAGTTTTCCTGATGTATTTCCTGAGGATTTGCCAGGACTTCCACCTGATCGGGAAATCGAATTCCAAATTGATGTTGTGCCAGGAGCTCAACTTGTCGCCAAGGCACCGTACCGTCTGGCTCCAACAGAGATGAAAGAATTAATGACCCAGCTACAAGACCTTCTAGACAAAGGTTTTATACGACCAAGTGTGTCACCTTGGGGTGCACCAGTGTTGTTTGTCAAGAAAAAGGACGGAAGCATGAGAATGTGCATTGATTATAGGGAATTGAACAAGCTCACGATAAAGAACAAGTATCCGTTACCAAGAATTGATGATCTATTTGACCAATTGCAAGGGCAAGTTGGTTTTCTAAAATTGATCTCAGATTAGGGTATCATCAACTAAAGGTAAGAGAACAAGACATTCCGAAGACAGCGTTTCGCACACGTTATGGACATTATGAGTTTCTTGTAATGTCTTTTGGGTTAACTAACGCTCCTGCAGCGTTTATGGATTTGATGAATCGGGTGTGCAGACCTATGCTAGATCGATCAGTGATTGTGTTCATTGACGACATCTTAATATACTCAAAGAGTGAAGGTGATCATGCGTGTCATCTTCAGGAAGTTCTTGATATGCTAAGAAGAGAAAAGTTGTATGCCAAGTTCTCCAAATGTGCCTTTTGGTTACGGGAAGTGCAGTTCCTAGGTCATGTTATTAGTCCAGAAGGCATAATGGTGGACCCAGCTAAAATAGAAGCAGTAATGAAATGGAATCCTCCAAAAACACCAACGGAGGTACGTAGTTTCCTCGGTTTAGCAGGATACTACAGAAGATTTATTCAGGATTTTTCTAGGATTGCTACACCGTTGACAAAATTGACGAGGAAAGAAGTAAAATATGAATGGGGTCCAACTCAGGTCCAAGCTTTTGAAGAACTAAAGAAGAGATTAACTGAAGCTCCTATTTTAGCATTGCCGGATGGTAATGAAGACATGGTTGTATACTCAGATGCGTCTTATCTGGGCTTGGGTTGTGTACTTATGCAAAGGGGAAAGGTAATAGCGTATGCTTCAAGACAATTGAAAAGCCACGAAGTTAATTATCCAACTCATGATTTGGAATTGGCTGCTGTGGTATTTGCTTTAAAAATTTGGAGGCATTATCTATATGGAGTTAAATGTACAATCTACACAGATCATAAAAGCTTAAAATACTTCTTTGAACAGAAAGACTTGAACATGAGACAAAGAAGATGGCTGGAGCTACTCAAAGATTATGACTGTGAGATCTTGTATCACCCAGGTAAGGCCAATGTGGTGGCTGATGCTCTAAGTCGCAAAACGGAACACCCTGCTATACGGGTTAAGTCTTACAGTTTGGTGATAACACCAGATTTTCTAAATGAACTCAAGGATGCACAGAAGGAAGGATTAAAGGAAGAAAATGTGGGATTTGAAAGAATCTTTGGTCAAGTTAAGAATCTAGAAGAAAATGAATTTGGTATTAAGATTCGATTTGGTCGAATGTGGTTTCCACGAAATGGGGACATCAGGTCAAGGATTCTAGATGAAGCACATAAGTCACGTTACTCTATTCATCCTGGTGCAACAAAAATGTACCAAGACCTCCGAAAGGATTATTGGTGGCCAGGAATGAAGTTTAATGTGATGCAGTACGTAAATAAATGTTTGACATGTGCGCAAGTAAAAGTCGAACATCAGAAACCTTATGGTTATGTGCAACCTCTAGAAGTTCCAGAATGGAAGTGGGAACACATCACCATGGATTTTATTACCAAGTTGCCTCTTACGGCGAAACGTCATGATGCTATTTGGGTGATTGTAGACCGGTTAACGAAAAGTGCTCATTTCTTGCCTATACGTGAGACTTATACATCAGAGAAACTGTCAGAGTTATTTGTGAAAGAAATAATTACAAGACATGGAGTTCCAGTTTCGATAGTGTCTGATCGTGACACACGATTCGTTTCAAGATTTTGGAAACAGTTTCATGAATCAATGGGCACAAGACTCAATATCAGCACTGCGTATCATCCTCAGACCGACGGACAGTCTGAAAGGACTATCCAAACTTTAGAGGATATGCTCAGAGCCTGTATTATTGATTTTGGTGGTAGTTGGGATGATCATTTACCACTAGTGGAATTTTCGTACAACAACAGCTACCATGCTAGTATTGGAATGCCACCATACGAGGCGTTGTACGGACGACGCTGTAGAACACCTGTATGTTGGGGAGGAGTAGGACAAAAAGAAGTGGGGAGCAAAGCTGCAGTAATTGAATTAACTGAAAAGCTTCAATTAGTTAAAGCACGAATGAAAGCTGCACAGGATCGACAAAAGTCTTATGCCGATAAGAGACGGAGACCAATAGAGTTTGAAGTAGGTGATCAAGTACTGTTAAAAGTTTCCCCATGGAAGGGAATTATTCGATTCAGGAAAAGAGGAAAGCTGAGTCCGAGATTTATTGGACCTTTTCGGATAATAGCACGAGTAGGTAAAGTAGCCTAGCGACTAGACCTGCCAGATGAACTGAGTGGAATTCATCCGACATTTCATGTTTCACATTTGAGAAAATGTCTGGCAGATAATGCAGCATATGTGCCGTTAAATGACATTGAGGTTGATGAAAAGTTAAATTATATAGAAGAACCTGTTGCAATTGTTGATGCGAAAGAGAAACAACTACGTAACAAGATGATTAGACTAGTTAAGGTTCAATGGAAACATCGAAAAGGATCAGAGGCTACCTGGGAGACTGAGGACGAGATGAAACGACTCTACCCACATTTGTTTGAAACGTAACAGGTTTCGAGGACGAAACCTATTGTAAGGAGGGTAGATTTGTAACAGCCGAAGATTTAGCACATTTGATCGCGCATGAAATCCACGATGATATTTGTGACAACCCAAAATTCACAGGTTAGAATCACAACTCGAAAATGAAGAGAATGAGTGTAAGCGAAATCGTGAAACGAGGCTCCGATTTCAAGATACACTGAATTGAATATAGCAATAGATTATAGGTCAAATATTTTGAACTCTTTAGGTCTTGAGATTATAACCATTGGAAAGAGCTCGAAAAATCGTGAACGTAGGCGAAAACAGTGCGCAAAACGGAGTTCGTATGCTCCCGGAATCGCGAAAGGAAGATAAGACAAAAATCTGGCCGCCATGGACCCGCGCGGTACGCCCCAATTCGGCGTCCCGAGTGGGGCGATGCGCCTGAGGTCATTAGATCGCGAAAATTGCTTAAAAAGTCAAGTTTCATCATGAAATCTCATTTTTTTGATCTTATCTTCGATAATCAGCTTCCCATACACGAAAATCACCTTCCAATCCATAAGAACTCCAATTTTGAAGCCTCTTAATTGCGTGGATCGCACCAAGGATCGTTAATACAAGTCCTGATCGTCTTGTTACGCACAAAACTTCGTTTGGAAAGGTAACGGTTCATTCTAACCTTCTAGATTGATTATGATTGATTAAATCTTGTTTCTGAACGTGATGATATAGTTTGGGTTGTTGATTATTGCCTAGATGATGGCTAGGATTGATTATAAATGACAAACTCGAATTGTTAACGGGTAAATCCTTGTTTTGAGCCGTTGTAATGCCCGGTTTTTATGGAATCATAACAATGGTTATAATGGTTTAAACCATTTGATTATGACAAGGTAGATGATTAGTTTGATTAATCCTTGACATGCACAGAGAAATCCAAGTGTTTCAAACTAATCACAACCATTAACATACTCATTGGAATGATTATCCGATATTATTGATAACAGGCAGATTAGTATGTTAAATATGGTTGTTAAACCTATTCTGATGCTATATTGGGATATTTCATGATGTCTGGGTAATCAACAACAAGGATTGATCATTTCTAAGCCATCAATCTGTCTAGGAACCTGTGTTAGCAGTTCAATCAACAACATTAACTATTTGATTAATCCAAGATTATTCTGATTAATCAAGTGTGTCGTCAACCTAATGTTGGTTTGACAACTATAAAGGCAATGTTTTTGACATTGAACGTTCAGTAAGATTTAATCTGTAAGTTAAAGTACATATAGCTAATTAACCGCAAACCAATGCAGAGTTATACTGTTAGTATCAGTTACGAGGGATCTTGCAGAAATAAAACATCAAGTGAGTTCTTTGTAGCCCTATTTTAAATGTTTTATCATTTTGGGCTGGTATGCATGTCATGAAAGTTATTTTACAAAAATGACTGTTTTAGCTGACTGCGGTCAGATAAAAGAATATTTTCAGATAAAGAATGTTTTATGTCTCAACTGCGGTTGAGAAGTAATTGATTTTTTTTAAAGTCTCGACCGAGGTCGAGTAGGAAATATGGTTTTGAAGTCCCGGCTGCGGTTGGCCAGAATTTGAGCACTGCGGTGCGGTAAAGTGTTTATGTTTATGATGGTTTAAATGATTTAAACCATGTTATGTATGAATGATGTATGTAACGAAGTCTTGTACCGGTATGAGCTACCAACTTCGGTTGGTAGTCATAGAGTCCTGTGAAAGAACAGGCCTGTCGACTGCGGGTCGTCAGTGTCATAGAGTCCTGTGAAAGAACAGGCCTGTCGACTGCGGGTCGTCAGTGTCATAGAGTCCTGTGAAAGAACAGGCCTGTCGACTGTGGGTCGTCAGTGTCATAGAGACTTGTGCTGCACAAGCAGGCTGAGCAGTTCAGGCTAAAGTTTTGCACAGTATGATTAATGTATGATGATGAGTAGGTTATGTATGGGATTATGTTATGATGATATGTATGTTAAAGGTTGTTGACTTTGGTTAACAGCAAAGTCTAAGGTCTTACGTATTGTATGAGTGATGTAACGAGAATATGTATGTAGTTGAAATGAATTATGTTCAAGTATGATTGAGATTGTTGACCTCGGTCAACAATGAATGCTAATGTTATATATGTGCAGTAAAGATTTTATGAAAACTTACTTAGAACTCACCAGCATAAAGCTGACTTGTTTTACATGCATGTCAGGTTGAATGGTAAAGAGAGATATTAGCTGGAGGCTCGTGGCATAGGTTGAAGATTACCCTGGCATAATCTGGCATAAACTGGCTATGTATAAAACCATAGAGTGTGGGCTATGTTTAACATTGTATAATAGGGGTGCCACGTTTTATGTAATCACCTGAAATTCCGCTGCCATAGTAATGTAAAATTTGGTTTAATGACTATGAGTTTGATGATTTGCCAACTGAGGGGACTCCCGGGGATTCGGGGCCTCTCAAGTTGGTATCAGAGCCATAGTTTGAGAGATCTGGTCATCCCTAATGACTAGACTTAAACTGAAAATGGGACATAATGATAAGAATGCCAGTCAAGGGTAGTTTGATGCCACGAGCTGAATATTATGTATGAGTTAAGACATAGGTGTAAGGTTAGAAAGGTAGTTCGAAACATGCACGTTGGGGTGACGGAATGGGAAACGTTTAGAGCCTATGAGTTGGGTAAATGGTTAATAACACCTGATCAACGTCATTAACGATTTACAAAGCTTAATTCGTGCTAAACTGATTCTGTACTGACTCATCAATTGTTGCATCTTGTAGGTAGTTAGATGGCTGGACAAAGGGGTAGACCACGTAAGCAGCCACAGGAACCTGAAGAACCCCGTATCGAGAATGAAGAAAACGTCAATGAAGACGACTACGAGCACAACGAGCAACCGGAAGATGAAATCAAATTTACTCTAGAGCCTATCATGGTGAAAGCCATTGCTGATGAGGTCTCTAAGGTTTTGGATGATAAGCTACCAGCCTTGGTTACAAAAGTACTAAAGGATACTCTGAAAGACAATCTGAAGGAACTAAGGGGAGCACCAAAGAAGACGAAGTTGTGATCACCGGGACTAAGAACGGTGATTCTACGTCAGAGAAACTTAAGGGTTGTGATTACAAAGCTTTCAAAGGATGCAGTCCACCTTCCTTTGATGGTAAGAAGGATGCCGTGGCTACTTGCCACTGGGTCTCAGCTATGGAGGCGGTTTATCGCTATCAGTGAATGCCGGGAAGACCAAGCTGTGAAATTTGCAGCTCATTCATTCACTGAAGAAGCCCTACATTGGTGGAACACCATCAAGCAGTCAAGGACCACTACTGATATAGAGGGCTTGAAATGGGAGGAATTGAAGGAGTTAGTTATGAAACACTTTTGTCCAAAGAATGAAATTGATAAAGTTGAGCGAGAATTTCTGACACTGAAAGCTGGACGTATGAATCATCGGCAATATACGTCAAAATTTAATGAAATGTCAAGATTGGTTCCTCATTTGGTAAGCACGGAGGAACGGAGAATGAAATTATATGTGGAAGGGTTACCACTTAAAGTCCGAACGCATGTGAAGGCGCATGCTCCCAGAACTTTTGAATCAGCCGTAGAGATTAGCGACATTGTCTGGGATGACGTTGCTGAAGCTGAACCAACAAAGGAGGAACCAAAGCAAAAGTGGGCATCAAAATTTAAAAGAAACATAAATGAAAAATCAGGATCCCCCTATGAAAAGGTTTAGAACGGAAGAAGTTGAAACATGCCCGAAGTGTGGAAGGAAACATGGAGGAGAATGTCGTACGGGGACTACTTTGTGCTACCGTTGTGGAAAGATGGGACATTTCTCTTTTGATTGTCCAAGTAGGCCAAAGTGTTATAATTGTGGTGAATTGGGTCACATTAGCAATAATTGTCTGAAACCGAAGGCAAATTAATAAATCTACCAAACCGGAAGGTAGCAAGGGAGGGGAGAAACAAAAGGCAAAAGCTCGTGCCTTTACTATGACTAGAGATCAGGCAGCCAAAGACCCTGATGTGGTGACAGGTACATTTTTGATTAATGATATCCCTGCTTCAGTGCTATTTGATTCTGGTGCAAGTATGAGCTTTGTGGCTATTGCTTTTTGTAACAAATTGTGTGCAAATGTTAAAAAGATAGAACAGGTCTTTAACATAGAAACTGCTCTTGGTAAATCGACTAGAGTAACGGAAGTCATTGAGGATGATTGTTACATGGATATAGAAGGTCATAGATTCCCTGTTAAGTTGTTTCTGATTACGTTAGGAGGTTTTGATGTAGTTTTGGGCATGGATTGGTTGGCCAAATATGAGGCTAACATTGCTTGTCGACGAAATATGATTTTCTTAACGGCTCTTGATGGGAGTCCAGTAACGGTTTACGGGGATAAAGTGTTCAACGTGCCTAAAGTTATTTCAATGATTAAGGCAAGTGAATTTATGAGGCGAGGGTGTGGGGCTTATCTGGCCTATGTTATCGATAAAGAATCTAAGGTAAAAGAGCTGGAAGACGTACCCGTGGTGTGTAGTTTTCCTGATGTATTTCCTGAGGATTTGCCAGGACTTCCACCTGATCGGGAAATCGAATTCCAAATTGATGTTGTGCCAGGAGCTCAACTTGTCGCCAAGGCACCGTACCGTCTGGCTCCAACAGAGATGAAAGAATTAATGACCCAGCTACAAGACCTTCTAGACAAAGGTTTTATACGACCAAGTGTGTCACCTTGGGGTGCACCAGTGTTGTTTGTCAAGAAAAAGGACGGAAGCATGAGAATGTGCATTGATTATAGGGAATTGAACAAGCTCACGATAAAGAACAAGTATCCGTTACCAAGAATTGATGATCTATTTGACCAATTGCAAGGGGCAAGTTGGTTTTCTAAAATTGATCTCAGATTAGGGTATCATCAACTAAAGGTAAGAGAACAAGACATTCCGAAGACAGCGTTTCGCACACGTTATGGACATTATGAGTTTCTTGTAATGTCTTTTGGGTTAACTAACGCTCCTGCAGCGTTTATGGATTTGATGAATCGGGTGTGCAGACCTATGCTAGATAGATCAGTGATTGTGTTCATTGACGACATCTTAATATACTCAAAGAGTGAAGGTGATCATGCGTGTCATCTTCAGGAAGTACTTGAGATGCTAAGAAGAGAAAAGTTGTATGCCAAGTTCTCCAAATGTGCCTTTTGGTTACGGGAAGTGCAGTTACTAGGTCATGTTATTAGTCCAGAAGGCATAATGGTGGACCCAGCTAAAATAGAAGCAGTAATGAAATGGAATCCTCCAAAAACACCAACGGAGGTACGTAGTTTCCTCGGTTTAGCAGGATACTACAGAAGATTTATTCAGGATTTTTCTAGGATTGCTACACCGTTGACAAAATTGACGAGGAAAGAAGTAAAATATGAATGGGGTCCAACTCAGGTCCAAGCTTTTGAAGAACTAAAGAAGAGATTAACTGAAGCTCCTATTTTAGCATTGCCGGATGGTAATGAAGACATGGTTGTATACTCAGATGCGTCTTATCTGGGCTTGGGTTGTGTACTTATGCAAAGGGGAAAGGTAATAGCGTATGCTTCAAGACAATTGAAAAGCCACGAAGTTAATTATCCAACTCATGATTTGGAATTGGCTGCTGTGGTATTTGCTTTAAAAATTTGGAGGCATTATCTATATGGAGTTAAATGTACAATCTACACAGATCATAAAAGCTTAAAATACTTCTTTGAACAGAAAGACTTGAACATGAGACAAAGAAGATGGCTGGAGCTACTCAAAGATTATGACTGTGAGATCTTGTATCACCCAGGTAAGGCCAATGTGGTGGCTGATGCTCTAAGTCGCAAAACGGAACACCCTGCTATACGGGTTAAGTCTTACAGTTTGGTGATAACACCAGATTTTCTAAATGAACTCAAGGATGCACAGAAGGAAGGATTAAAGGAAGAAAATGTGGGATTTGAAAGAATCTTTGGTCAAGTTAAGAATCTAGAAGAAAATGAATTTGGTATTAAGATTCGATTTGGTCGAATGTGGTTTCCACGAAATGGGGACATCAGGTCAAGGATTCTAGATGAAGCACATAAGTCACGTTACTCTATTCATCCTGGTGCAACAAAAATGTACCAAGACCTCCGAAAGGATTATTGGTGGCCAGGAATGAAGTTTAATGTGATGCAGTACGTAAATAAATGTTTGACATGTGCGCAAGTAAAAGCCGAACATCAGAAACCTTATGGTTATGTGCAACCTCTAGAAGTTCCAGAATGGAAGTGGGAACACATCACCATGGATTTTATTACCAAGTTGCCTCTTACGGCGAAACGTCATGATGCTATTTGGGTGATTGTAGACCGGTTAACGAAAAGTGCTCATTTCTTGCCTATACGTGAGACTTATACATCAGAGAAACTGTCAGAGTTATTTGTGAAAGAAATAATTACAAGACATGGAGTTCCAGTTTCGATAGTGTCTGATCGTGACACACGATTCGTTTCAAGATTTTGGAAACAGTTTCATGAATCAATGGGCACAAGACTCAATATCAGCACTGCGTATCATCCTCAGACCGACGGACAGTCTGAAAGGACTATCCAAACTTTAGAGGATATGCTCAGAGCCTGTATTATTGATTTTGGTGGTAGTTGGGATGATCATTTACCACTAGTGGAATTTTCGTACAACAACAGCTACCATGCTAGTATTGGAATGCCACCATACGAGGCGTTGTACGGACGACGCTGTAGAACACCTGTATGTTGGGGAGGAGTAGGACAAAAAGAAGTGGGGAGCAAAGCTGCAGTAATTGAATTAACTGAAAAGCTTCAATTAGTTAAAGCACGAATGAAAGCTGCACAGGATCGACAAAAGTCTTATGCCGATAAGAGACGGAGACCAATAGAGTTTGAAGTAGGTGATCAAGTACTGTTAAAAGTTTCCCCATGGAAGGGAATTATTCGATTCAGGAAAAGAGGAAAGCTGAGTCCGAGATTTATTGGACCTTTTCGGATAATAGCACGAGTAGGTAAAGTAGCCTAGCGACTAGACCTGCCAGATGAACTGAGTGGAATTCATCCGACATTTCATGTTTCACATTTGAGAAAATGTCTGGCAGATAATGCAGCATATGTGCCGTTAAATGACATTGAGGTTGATGAAAAGTTAAATTATATAGAAGAACCTGTTGCAATTGTTGATGCGAAAGAGAAACAGCTACGTAACAAGATGATTAGACTAGTTAAGGTTCAATGGAAACATCGAAAAGGATCAGAGGCTACCTGGGAGACTGAGGACGAGATGAAACGACTCTACCCACATTTGTTTGAAACGTAACAGGTTTCGAGGACGAAACCTATTGTAAGGAGGGTAGATTTGTAACAGCCGAAGATTTAGCACATTTGATCGCGCATGAAATCCACGATGATATTTGTGACAACCCAAAATTCACAGGTTAGAATCACAACTCGAAAATGAAGAGAATGAGTGTAAGCGAAATCGTGAAACGAGGCTCCGATTTCAAGATACACTGAATTGAATATAGCAATAGATTATAGGTCAAATATTTTGAACTCTTTAGGTCTTGAGATTATAACCATTGGAAAGAGCTCGAAAAATCGTGAACGTAGGCGAAAACAGTGCGCAAAACGGAGTTCGTATGCTCCCGGAATCGCGAAAGGAAGATAAGACAAAAATCTGGCCGCCATGGACCCGCGCGGTACGCCCCAATTCGGCGTCCCGAGTGGGGCGATGCGCCTGAGGTCATCAGATCGCGAAAATTGCTTAAAAAGTCAAGTTTCATCATGAAATCTCATTTTTTTGATCTTATCTTCGATAATCAGCTTCCCATACACGAAAATCACCTTCCAATCCATAAGAACTCCAATTTTGAAGCCTCTTAATTGCGTGGATCGCACCAAGGATCGTTAATACAAGTCCTGATCGTCTTGTTACGCACAAAACTTCGTTTGGAAAGGTAACGGTTCATTCTAACCTTCTAGATTGATTATGATTGATTAAATCTTGTTTCTGAACGTGATGATATAGTTAGGGTTGTTGATTATTGCCTAGATGATGGCTAGGATTGATTATAAATGACAAACTCGAATTGTTAACGGGTAAATCCTTGTTTTGAGCCGTTGTAATGCCCGGTTTTTATGGAATCATAACAATGGTTATAATGGTTTAAACCATTTGATTATGACAAGGTAGATGATTAGTTTGATTAATCCTTGACATGCACAGAGAAATCCAAGTGTTTCAAACTAATCACAACCATTAACATACTCATTGGAATGATTATCCGATATTATTGATAACAGGCAGATTAGTATGTTAAATATGGTTGTTAAACCTATTCTGATGCTATATTGGGATATTTCATGATGTCTGGGTAATCAACAACAAGGATTGATCATTTCTAAGCCATCAATCTGTCTAGGAACCTGTGTTAGCAGTTCAATCAACAACATTAACTATTTGATTAATCCAAGATTATTCTGATTAATCAAGTGTGTCGTCAACCTAATGTTGGTTTGACAACTATAAAGGCAATGTTTTTGACATTGAACGTTCAGTAAGATTTAATCTGTAAGTTAAAGTACATATAGCTAATTAACCGCAAACCAATGCAGAGTTATACTGTTAGTATCAGTTACGAGGGATCTTGCAGAAATAAAACATCAAGTGAGTTCTTTGTAGCCCTATTTTAAATGTTTTATCATTTTGGGCTGGTATGCATGTCATGAAAGTTATTTTACAAAAATGACTGTTTTAGCTGACTGCGGTCAGATAAAAGAATATTTTCAGATAAAGAATGTTTTATGTCTCAACTGCGGTTGAGAAGTAATTGATTTTTTTTAAAGTCTCGACCGAGGTCGAGTAGGAAATATGGTTTTGAAGTCCCGGCTGCGGTTGGGCAGAATTTGAGCACTGCGGTGCGGTAAAGTGTTTATGTTTATGATGGTTTAAATGATTTAAACCATGTTATGTATGAATGATGTATGTAACGAAGTCTTGTACCGGTATGAGCTACCAACTTCGGTTGGTAGTCATAGAGTCCTGTGAAAGAACAGGCCTGTCGACTGCGGGTCGTCAGTGTCATAGAGTCCTGTGAAAGAACAGGCCTGTCGACTGCGGGTCGTCAGTGTCATAGAGTCCTGTGAAAGAACAGGCCTGTCGACTGTGGGTCGTCAGTGTCATAGAGACTTGTGCTGCACAAGCAGGCTGAGCAGTTCAGGCTAAAGTTTTGCACAGTATGATTAATGTATGATGATGAGTAGGTTATGTATGGGATTATGTTATGATGATATGTATGTTAAAGGTTGTTGACTTTGGTTAACAGCAAAGTCTAAGGTCTTACGTATTGTATGAGTGATGTAACGAGAATATGTATGTAGTTGAAATGAATTATGTTCAAGTATGATTGAGATTGTTGACCTCGGTCAACAATGAATGCTAATGTTATATATGTGCAGTAAAGATTTTATGAAAACTTACTTAGAACTCACCAGCATAAAGCTAACTTGTTTTACATGCATGTCAGGTTGAATGGTAAAGAGAGATATTAGCTGGAGGCTCGTGGCATAGGTTGAAGATTACCCTGGCATAATCTGGCATAAACTGGCTATGTATAAAACCATAGAGTGTGGGCTATGTTTAACATTGTATAATAGGGGTGCCACGTTTTATGTAATCACCTGAAATTCCGCTGCCATAGTAATGTAAAATTTGGTTTAATGACTATGAGTTTGATGATTTGCCAACTGAGGGGACTCCCGGGGATTCGGGGCCTCTCAAGTTGGTATCAGAGCCATAGTTTGAGAGATCTGGTCATCCCTAATGACTAGACTTAAACTGAAAATGGGACATAATGATAAGAATGCCAGTCAAGGGTAGTTTGATGCCACGAGCTGAATATTATGTATGAGTTAAGACATAGGTGTAAGGTTAGAAAGGTAGTTCGAAACATGCACGTTGGGGTGACGGAATGGGAAACGTTTAGAGCCTATGAGTTGGGTAAATGGTTAATAACACCTGATCAACGTCATTAACGATTTACAAAGCTTAATTCGTGCTAAACTGATTCTGTACTGACTCATCAATTGTTGCATCTTGTAGGTAGTTAGATGGCTGGACAAAGGGGTAGACCACGTAAGCAGCCACAGGAACCTGAAGAACCCCGTATCGAGAATGAAGAAAACGTCAATGAAGACGACTACGAGCACAACGAGCAACCGGAAGATGAAATCAAATTTACTCTAGAGCCTATCATGGTGAAAGCCATTGCTGATGAGGTCTCTAAGGTTTTGGATGATAAGCTACCAGCCTTGGTTACAAAAGTACTAAAGGATACTCTGAAAGACAAATCTGAAGGAACTAAGGGGAGCACCAAAGAAGACGAAGTTGTGATCACCGGGACTAAGAACGGTGATTCTACGTCAGAGAAACTTAAGGGTTGTGATTACAAAGCTTTCAAAGGATGCAGTCCACCTTCCTTTGATGGTAAGAAGGATGCCGTGGCTACTTGCCACTGGGTCTCAGCTATGGAGGCGGTTTATCGCTATCAGTGAATGCCGGGAAGACCAAGCTGTGAAATTTGCAGCTCATTCATTCACTGAAGAAGCCCTACATTGGTGGAACACCATCAAGCAGTCAAGGACCACTACTGATATAGAGGGCTTGAAATGGGAGGAATTGAAGGAGTTAGTTATGAAACACTTTTGTCCAAAGAATGAAATTGATAAAGTTGAGCGAGAATTTCTGACACTGAAAGCTGGACGTATGAATCATCGGCAATATACGTCAAAATTTAATGAAATGTCAAGATTGGTTCCTCATTTGGTAAGCACGGAGGAACGGAGAATGAAATTATATGTGGAAGGGTTACCACTTAAAGTCCGAACGCATGTGAAGGCGCATGCTCCCAGAACTTTTGAATCAGCCGTAGAGATTAGCGACATTGTCTGGGATGACGTTGCTGAAGCTGAACCAACAAAGGAGGAACCAAAGCAAAAGTGGGCATCAAAATTTAAAAGAAACATAAATGAAAAATCAGGATCCCCCTATGAAAAGGTTTAGAACGGAAGAAGTTGAAACATGCCCGAAGTGTGGAAGGAAACATGGAGGAGAATGTCGTACGGGGACTACTTTGTGCTACCGTTGTGGAAAGATGGGACATTTCTCTTTTGATTGTCCAAGTAGGCCAAAGTGTTATAATTGTGGTGAATTGGGTCACATTAGCAATAATTGTCTGAAACCGAAGGCAAATTAATAAATCTACCAAACCGGAAGGTAGCAAGGGAGGGGAGAAACAAAAGGCAAAAGCTCGTGCCTTTACTATGACTAGAGATCAGGCAGCCAAAGACCCTGATGTGGTGACAGGTACATTTTTGATTAATGATATCCCTGCTTCAGTGCTATTTGATTCTGGTGCAAGTATGAGCTTTGTGGCTATTGCTTTTTGTAACAAATTGTGTGCAAATGTTAAAAAGATAGAACAGGTCTTTAACATAGAAACTGCTCTTGGTAAATCGACTAGAGTAACGGAAGTCATTGAGGATGATTGTTACATGGATATAGAAGGTCATAGATTCCCTGTTAAGTTGTTTCTGATTACGTTAGGAGGTTTTGATGTAGTTTTGGGCATGGATTGGTTGGCCAAATATGAGGCTAACATTGCTTGTCGACGAAATATGATTTTCTTAACGGCTCTTGATGGGAGTCCAGTAACGGTTTACGGGGATAAAGTGTTCAACGTGCCTAAAGTTATTTCAATGATTAAG
This sequence comes from Mikania micrantha, assembly GCA_009363875.1. NCBI lineage: Eukaryota > Viridiplantae > Streptophyta > Magnoliopsida > Asterales > Asteraceae > Mikania > Mikania micrantha. The sequence continues at coordinate 30,354,586 of CM018689.1, forward strand.
GCAAGTGAATTTATGAGGCGAGGGTGTGGGGCTTATCTGGCCTATGTTATCGATAAAGAATCTAAGGTAAAAGAGCTGGAAGACGTACCCGTGGTGTGTAGTTTTCCTGATGTATTTCCTGAGGATTTGCCAGGACTTCCACCTGATCGGGAAATCGAATTCCAAATTGATGTTGTGCCAGGAGCTCAACTTGTCGCCAAGGCACCGTACCGTCTGGCTCCAACAGAGATGAAAGAATTAATGACCCAGCTACAAGACCTTCTAGACAAAGGTTTTATACGACCAAGTGTGTCACCTTGGGGTGCACCAGTGTTGTTTGTCAAGAAAAAGGACGGAAGCATGAGAATGTGCATTGATTATAGGGAATTGAACAAGCTCACGATAAAGAACAAGTATCCGTTACCAAGAATTGATGATCTATTTGACCAATTGCAAGGGCAAGTTGGTTTTCTAAAATTGATCTCAGATTAGGGTATCATCAACTAAAGGTAAGAGAACAAGACATTCCGAAGACAGCGTTTCGCACACGTTATGGACATTATGAGTTTCTTGTAATGTCTTTTGGGTTAACTAACGCTCCTGCAGCGTTTATGGATTTGATGAATCGGGTGTGCAGACCTATGCTAGATCGATCAGTGATTGTGTTCATTGACGACATCTTAATATACTCAAAGAGTGAAGGTGATCATGCGTGTCATCTTCAGGAAGTTCTTGATATGCTAAGAAGAGAAAAGTTGTATGCCAAGTTCTCCAAATGTGCCTTTTGGTTACGGGAAGTGCAGTTCCTAGGTCATGTTATTAGTCCAGAAGGCATAATGGTGGACCCAGCTAAAATAGAAGCAGTAATGAAATGGAATCCTCCAAAAACACCAACGGAGGTACGTAGTTTCCTCGGTTTAGCAGGATACTACAGAAGATTTATTCAGGATTTTTCTAGGATTGCTACACCGTTGACAAAATTGACGAGGAAAGAAGTAAAATATGAATGGGGTCCAACTCAGGTCCAAGCTTTTGAAGAACTAAAGAAGAGATTAACTGAAGCTCCTATTTTAGCATTGCCGGATGGTAATGAAGACATGGTTGTATACTCAGATGCGTCTTATCTGGGCTTGGGTTGTGTACTTATGCAAAGGGGAAAGGTAATAGCGTATGCTTCAAGACAATTAAAAAGCCACGAAGTTAATTATCCAACTCATGATTTGGAATTGGCTGCTGTGGTATTTGCTTTAAAAATTTGGAGGCATTATCTATATGGAGTTAAATGTACAATCTACACAGATCATAAAAGCTTAAAATACTTCTTTGAACAGAAAGACTTGAACATGAGACAAAGAAGATGGCTGGAGCTACTCAAAGATTATGACTGTGAGATCTTGTATCACCCAGGTAAGGCCAATGTGGTGGCTGATGCTCTAAGTCGCAAAACGGAACACCCTGCTATACGGGTTAAGTCTTACAGTTTGGTGATAACACCAGATTTTCTAAATGAACTCAAGGATGCACAGAAGGAAGGATTAAAGGAAGAAAATGTGGGATTTGAAAGAATCTTTGGTCAAGTTAAGAATCTAGAAGAAAATGAATTTGGTATTAAGATTCGATTTGGTCGAATGTGGTTTCCACGGAATGGGGACATCAGGTCAAGGATTCTAGATGAAGCACATAAGTCACGTTACTCTATTCATCCTGGTGCAACAAAAATGTACCAAGACCTCCGAAAGGATTATTGGTGGCCAGGAATGAAGTTTAATGTGATGCAGTACGTAAATAAATGTTTGACATGTGCGCAAGTAAAAGCCGAACATCAGAAACCTTATGGTTATGTGCAACCTCTAGAAGTTCCAGAATGGAAGTGGGAACACATCACCATGGATTTTATTACCAAGTTGCCTCTTACGGCGAAACGTCATGATGCTATTTGGGTGATTGTAGACCGGTTAACGAAAAGTGCTCATTTCTTGCCTATACGTGAGACTTATACATCAGAGAAACTGTCAGAGTTATTTGTGAAAGAAATAATTACAAGACATGGAGTTCCAGTTTCGATAGTGTCTGATCGTGACACACGATTCGTTTCAAGATTTTGGAAACAGTTTCATGAATCAATGGGCACAAGACTCAATATCAGCACTGCGTATCATCCTCAGACCGACGGACAGTCTGAAAGGACTATCCAAACTTTAGAGGATATGCTCAGAGCCTGTATTATTGATTTTGGTGGTAGTTGGGATGATCATTTACCACTAGTGGAATTTTCGTACAACAACAGCTACCATGCTAGTATTGGAATGCCACCATACGAGGCGTTGTACGGACGACGCTGTAGAACACCTGTATGTTGGGGAGGAGTAGGACAAAAAGAAGTGGGGAGCAAAGCTGCAGTAATTGAATTAACTGAAAAGCTTCAATTAGTTAAAGCACGAATGAAAGCTGCACAGGATCGACAAAAGTCTTATGCCGATAAGAGACGGAGACCAATAGAGTTTGAAGTAGGTGATCAAGTACTGTTAAAAGTTTCCCCATGGAAGGGAATTATTCGATTCAGGAAAAGAGGAAAGCTGAGTCCGAGATTTATTGGACCTTTTCGGATAATAGCACGAGTAGGTAAAGTAGCCTAGCGACTAGACCTGCCAGATGAACTGAGTGGAATTCATCCGACATTTCATGTTTCACATTTGAGAAAATGTCTGGCAGATAATGCAGCATATGTGCCGTTAAATGACATTGAGGTTGATGAAAAGTTAAATTATATAGAAGAACCTGTTGCAATTGTTGATGCGAAAGAGAAACAGCAACGTAACAAGATGATTAGACTAGTTAAGGTTCAATGGAAACATCGAAAAGGATCAGAGGCTACCTGGGAGACTGAGGACGAGATGAAACGACTCTACCCACATTTGTTTGAAACGTAACAGGTTTCGAGGACGAAACCTATTGTAAGGAGGGTAGATTTGTAACAGCCGAAGATTTAGCACATTTGATCGCGCATGAAATCCACGATGATATTTGTGACAACCCAAAATTCACAGGTTAGAATCACAACTCGAAAATGAAGAGAATGAGTGTAAGCGAAATCGTGAAACGAGGCTCCGATTTCAAGATACACTGAATTGAATATAGCAATAGATTATAGGTCAAATATTTTGAACTCTTTAGGTCTTGAGATTATAACCATTGGAAAGAGCTCGAAAAATCGTGAACGTAGGCGAAAACAGTGCGCAAAACGGAGTTCGTATGCTCCCGGAATCGCGAAAGGAAGATAAGACAAAAATCTGGCCGCCATGGACCCGCGCGGTACGCCCCAATTCGGCGTCCCGAGTGGGGCGATGCGCCTGAGGTCATCAGATCGCGAAAATTGCTTAAAAAGTCAAGTTTCATCATGAAATCTCATTTTTTTGATCTTATCTTCGATAATCAGCTTCCCATACACGAAAATCACCTTCCAATCCATAAGAACTCCAATTTTGAAGCCTCTTAATTGCGTGGATCGCACCAAGGATCGTTAATACAAGTCCTGATCATCTTGTTACGCACAAAACTTCGTTTGGAAAGGTAACGGTTCATTCTAACCTTCTAGATTGATTATGATTGATTAAATCTTGTTTCTGAACGTGATGATATAGTTAGGGTTGTTGATTATTGCCTAGATGATGGCTAGGATTGATTATAAATGACAAACTCGAATTGTTAACGGGTAAATCCTTGTTTTGAGCCGTTGTAATGCCCGGTTTTTATGGAATCATAACAATGGTTATAATGGTTTAAACCATTTGATTATGACAAGGTAGATGATTAGTTTGATTAATCCTTGACATGCACAGAGAAATCCAAGTGTTTCAAACTAATCACAACCATTAACATACTCATTGGAATGATTATCCGATATTATTGATAACAGGCAGATTAGTATGTTAAATATGGTTGTTAAACCTATTCTGATGCTATATTGGGATATTTCATGATGTCTGGGTAATCAACAACAAGGATTTATCATTTCTAAGCCATCAATCTGTCTAGGAACCTGTGTTAGCAGTTCAATCAACAACATTAACTATTTGATTAATCCAAGATTATTCTGATTAATCAAGTGTGTCGTCAACCTAATGTTGGTTTGACAACTATAAAGGCAATGTTTTTGACATTGAAAGTTCAGTAAGATTTAATCTGTAAGTTAAAGTACATATAGCTAATTAACCGCAAACCAATGCAGAGTTATACTGTTAGTATCAGTTACGAGGGATCTTGCAGCAATAAAACATCAAGTGAGTTCTTTGTAGCCCTATTTTAAATGTTTTATCATTTTGGGCTGGTATGCATGTCATGAAAGTTATTTTACAAAAATGACTGTTTTAGCTGACTGCGGTCAGATAAAAGAATATTTTCAGATAAAGAATGTTTTATGTCTCAACTGCGGTTGAGAAGTAATTGATTTTTTTTAAAGTCTCGACCGAGGTCGAGTAGGAAATATGGTTTTGAAGTCCCGGCTGCGGTTGGGCAGAATTTGAGCACTGCGGTGCGGTAAAGTGTTTATGTTTATGATGGTTTAAATGATTTAAACCATGTTATGTATGAATGATGTATGTAACGAAGTCTTGTACCGGTATGAGCTACCAACTTCGGTTGGTAGTCATAGAGTCCTGTGAAAGAACAGGCCTGTCGACTGCGGGTCGTCAGTGTCATAGAGTCCTGTGAAAGAACAGGCCTGTCGACTGCGGGTCGTCAGTGTCATAGAGTCCTGTGAAAGAACAGGCCTGTCGACTGTGGGTCGTCAGTGTCATAGAGACTTGTGCTGCACAAGCAGGCTGAGCAGTTCAGGCTAAAGTTTTGCACAGTATGATTAATGTATGATGATGAGTAGGTTATGTATGGGATTATGTTATGATGATATGTATGTTAAAGGTTGTTGACTTTGGTTAACAGCAAAGTCTAAGGTCTTACGTATTGTATGAGTGATGTAACGAGAATATGTATGTAGTTGAAATGAATTATGTTCAAGTATGATTGAGATTGTTGACCTCGGTCAACAATGAATGCTAATGTTATATATGTGCAGTAAAGATTTTATGAAAACTTAGAACTCACCAGCATAAAGCTGACTTGTTTTACATGCATGTCAGGTTGAATGGTAAAGAGAGATATTAGCTGGAGGCTCGTGGCATAGGTTGAAGATTACCCTGGCATAATCTGGCATAAACTGGCTATGTATAAAACCATAGAGTGTGGGCTATGTTTAACATTGTATAATAGGGGTGCCACGTTTTATGTAATCACCTGAAATTCCGCTGCCATAGTAATGTAAAATTTGGTTTAATGACTATGAGTTTGATGATTTGCCAACTGAGGGGACTCCCGGGGATTCGGGGCCTCTCACGAGGATGCTTGACTTTCTTTATTTTGTTTAAGCTTATTAGGGGCGGGTTGTGTCCCTACATTAGATGATTGAAAAACTAATGTTTTGATTTTGAAAGCATTGTACTCAAATCAGATTATTATCTATTGAAAACTATTACTTATTGCCAACAGTTGTGTTGATTCCTACATTACATGTTTGTTGTTTGTTGTATTGTTTACACGTTTCACATTGGACTTTGATAACACTCTAACATTTCTTTTAACTAGGAAGATAATGGCCGGTGAGAACATTCACATGACAGTTGCTGAGCTCAATGAGCTGATTAACAACAGGGTCGCGGAGGCTATCGCGAACTACACCCAGACACACACGACAGGACCTCAGGGTCCAACAGAGGGATTGGTGAATCCACCGGTGTGCACGTTCAAGACGTTCTTGGACTGCAAACCGCATAATTTCAAAGGATCGGAGGGGGCCATTGGACTTCTTCGATGGATTGAGAAAGCAGAGTCAGTATTTGAGATGTGCAACTGTCCTGAAGGGAGTAAGGTTAAGTATGCTACTGGAACTTTGGAAGGTCCAGCATTGTCCTGGTGGAACTCCAATGTTCAGACTTTGGGATTGGGAGAAGCGAATGCCTTAACTTGGAATGGCTTCAAAACATTACTGCAGGAGGAGTACTGTCCTCGTAGTGAAATGCAGAAACTGGAAGAGGAGTATTGGCACCTTAAGATGGAGGGGTCTAACATCGAGGAGTACACTACTCGATCTCATGAACTAGCCAGACTCCTACCTCACATGGCTACTCCAACAAGTAAGTGGATAGAGAGGTACATAGGAGGATTGGTGCCTCAGATCCAGGGATTGGTCACTTCGGCAAATCCCACAACGATTCAACAAGCTGTTCGACTGGCGCACCAATTGACTGACCAGGAAGTTTTACAAGGAACTCTGCCTAAATGAACATCAGCTACTAAGGTGGCAGACCACAAGAGGAAGTGGGAAAGCAGCAACACCAAAAATTTTAATCAACAGCCGTTTCAGCAGAACCGAAAGCAGGATTCACACAGGTCTTATCACAATTCGAACAGTGGTCAGCAGTCATCATCATCAGGGGGTATATTGGTAAACACCCAAAGTGCAACAAGTGTGGATTCCATCATGCTGGGAATCAATGTGATAAGTTTAAGTGTCAACGGTGTGGCAAAGGAGGGCATGCAGCTAAAGATTGCCGCGGAGAACAGCAAAACAATTCCAACAATCAGAACAACAACCAGAACAACGCACAGAAGGGTTGTTTTGAGTGTGGTAAGCCGGGGCTAGGGGTGAGCTTTTCGGGTAGACCGGACATAGTTTCATCATACCCGACCCGACCCGAGACCGGGTTTGTGAAATATCTAGGACCGAAGACCGGGTTTGTGAATGTTTAACGGGTTCGGTTACCCGCTCATCGGGTATTTGCGGGTATTGAAAAAACCCTAAAACCGAACATTTGGGCATATCTCCTATTCTCCTCAGTCCTCACCACTTTCAACTCCAGACGTTCAGGTAGCTCCACTGCAATCAGCTCCTCTGCGATATCCCGCCAGCCACCCTCAGGTCACTCTTCTCCTCTGATTAGCTCATATCTGATTAATTGCTCTCCAACGATCAGATTCCACCTCCGATAAGGTCCACTATGATTAGATCTGCTCCGATTACTCTCCGATCAACTTATAAATTCTCTGAATCTGTCATAAACCTAGCCGCCCCAGCCCTAAACTCCCTTGATGTGAACTACCCGTGGCCCTGCATGGCCTTAAACTCCCTTGAACCGATAATCTGATGTAATTTTTTTTTTCATTTCAGGTTGATGATGCCATGATGGTGGTTCACAGATGATCTGATGCGCATGCGTTGCAACTTGCAAATGAGTTAGGTCAGTATAGCTAACTCCCGTATTAATGAGTTGAATGAAGAATAGTTGTATTAAATCCTTGAATGCTGTGCACAATCACTTGAAGATTCTCACACAGGTTGCTACTGTGTTTGAATATCAAACAGACAAACAATATACAATTCTATATTATGGCTATTATTTACTAGTACAATATACAAACTTGTGTACCTACCCTGCAAATTGGATTGTTAAAATAAAGTATTAGCCTAAAATTTTCAATTTATGTACCAAAACTCATACCATAATCACTTTTGGGATATTATTTGTTTTGTCTCACATACTATGCATTTGGCAGGATTCAGCTTATTGAGCTTTTGGTATGATCTAACTACCTGATAAATTGGTCAAAGGCAAATGGGTTTGCAACAGGTAAGCATGCTTATTTATCATATGCTAATTAACACAAACACTTTGAAACATATATGATAGAAACTAAATTATAAGAAGATAAATGTGATGAAATTGTTTCAGTCAACTCAATTCAAGAGGGGCAACTCTTTGATTACATAAGATAGATAAAAAAAAACTAAAATAATGAAATAACATTAAAAACATAAGCAAAATAATGAAATAACAATAAATGAAAGAAAAACTAGTCAAGTAAAATGATAATAAATGATAATTGTTATCTATTCCACATCATTATTTGCATAACTTGGCTCGAGCTTCTCCGAAATTTCTACAAAAACAATTAAAAGATTGTTTATATTAATATCTGAAGTAAACTAAATAAATATAAGTATGTCAACATTTTACCTTTTCCAATGTCATCAAAGTCAACCATATCTTCCATGATAGTAATATCTTTTCTTGATTTTCTAATCCAATCTTGAGTGCATATTAGTGCTTCTACGACTGGTGCAGACAATGAACTTCTATATTGGTCAAGAACTCTTCCACCCGTACTAAATGCAGATTCTGATGCAACACTTGAAACTGGAATAGCAAATATATCTACAACTCCACAATAGTAAATTAACTATCATAAATTAACATGTAATAAAGTAATGAACTTAAAAAATAATACAACCTTTTGCCATTTTTGATAAAATTGGATATCTTGAGGTAGAAGCTTTCCACCATTGCAATAGATCAAAATTTGGGTACCATCCTTCCTCTTTATCTTCAAGGTACTTTTGTAGTTCTGATTTAGTGTTGTATGAACTAAAACCACCACTTGATTGGAATTTTGCAAAAAAATCACAATCTCCCTCTGAAAAAATTTGAACATTCTGTTCACCTTCAGGAACTGCATTTGAACTCTCTGTGTCATACACCAATTTATACTCCTCAAACAATAACTGAAACGCGTCACTTATGGGTTGAATAATTGAATCAACCTTTTTTTCCACTTCCTCTTGTTTGTCCTTCTCTGTTTTCTCTGAATTGCATATTATAGTGTAACCAAACTTAATAACACGCAACTTCTGTCTAGGATCTAAAATAGCTGCAAAATAAAGCAACTTATTCAAATCAGAATCATGTCGCCAATACTTCTCAAACTTAACTTGCATTTTACTACCCGTAACTTTGCTTATTAAATCAGTAGAACCCTTCATCTCCCTTAAATGGTTATCAATTTCTATAATATCCTTGTAGAAAAGATTAACAACTACATTTGTAGATGATGAAGCTTTTATTGTCTTTTGTTTAAACTTTTCTAAAGCCTTAGATAACCGTCTCGCATAATGCCAATCATTTGCAGTAGGAACATTATCAGTACCCAAGTCATTCCTATAATTTGATTCTTCCAAATCATACTCTTCAAACGCTTTCTCAAACTTTTCAGCCCTAACAATCATCTCGTAGGTGGAGTTCCATCGGGTTGGGCAATCTAAACACAACAATGCTTTACTTTCAATGTTGGATGACTTAACACACTTTTTAAACATCTCTAGCCTTTTTGGGGATATTCTAATATACCGAATGGCATTTCTGATACGATCAATCGGGTATGTCTTACCACTAAGTCCATCTTGAACAATCAAATTAATTATATGTGCCATACACCGAATATGTAAGAATCTCCCGGATGACAACTGATTTTTTAGTCTACTCTTCAAAAAGGATATAGCAGTATCATTGGAAGAAGCATTGTCTGTAGTAACAGTCAGAACATTATCAATATCCCACTCTTTTAAACACTGAACCAAAACCCTTCCAATCTCTTCTCCCTTATGGCTAAAGATAGGTTTAAAATTAATAATCCTTTTATGTAAAACCCAGTTGTCATCAATAAAGTGTGCTGTCACACACATGTAGTTGATTCTCTGAACAGACGTCCACGTATCAGTAGTCAAACAAACCCTTGATTTATTATTTGCAAAAAACGATTTCAACTTGCCCTTTTCTTCAAGAAAGATTTCCCCGACATCTCTAGAAACCGTAAACCTACTAGGTAGCTTAAAATTGGGACATATTGTTTCCATAAGCTTTCTAAAGCCTTCATGCTCGACGGTTGTGAATGGAAGCTCGTCTAAAACTATCATCTCCGCAACAGCTTTTCTAGTTGTTTTGGCACAGAATTTCCAAGCTTTAACTTCACCACTAGGCCCCCCCATATCATCGTTCTTCTTTAAAAAGATGTTGGTTTGACCTTTTACCTTGTCGGGATGCTTCTCACATGAAATTATGTGTCGATTCAAAGCAGACGTCCCGTTTCTAGACGGGTCAGCAGCAAGTATCTTTAAACAGTGCTTACATCTAGCTTTTTTTTCCCCTTCATCATCAGTGAATTTTTCAAAATCATCCCACACGCGAGAACGCCCCTTCTTGGTTGAATCTACGGTTTTTGCCTTCTTTTTTTGGTTTTGTTTTTTGCTAGGTTGTGTTTTTCTTTTCTCTGGTAGTTGAGAATCATCACTTGATAAATTCTCAATGTTAGTTGAATCCATCTACAATAAGAAAACAAAATTATCAATGACATAATTTAAATAAATAAAAAATGTGCAATTATAAAACAAATAAGTTAGTTTAATCGATTAAATCATTGAATAAATAATTGAATCATGAAATTATTTCTATAACACTATAACATATCTACCAATATATCCACAAGTCACACATCACCAAATATGTATCCTGATTTGTAGCTGTTAAAACCATGCAATGATCTTGAATAAATTTAATTTGTGTTTATGGAAAATTATGACATCAGTTTGAAGATGAAGAGGAATGTTGATGCCTGATCCGATGCATGGAGTTAAACAATTCCATACCAATTAAACCCACTAGCAATTAACATGTATGATAAATTGATAATGGTATACAATAACACATCCTTGTTAATTTCCATTTTATTATAACTTCACATGAATATTCGAATATAAATTTGAATGTTACCTTTTTTATTTTAATTGAATCTGATGCAGGTTTGGTGAATTGATGATGGTTCGTGAACGTGAATGATGAATCACAACAGGATTTGGAGTTACGTAAATTATTAGGTTTTTTTTGGAGTTTGGACCTAAATTACTAGGTTTTTTATTAGGACTTCATTAAGAGGCTGTGGGCCAGCCGCATGTGTGTTTATTATTTAATTGGATCAGCCACTTAATTTAAAAATAACAATTGTGTTCGGTCCTATGTTTTTTTCGGTTTTTCCTGTTGCAAGACCGAAACCCGGACCGAGACCGAGATTCTTAAAAATCCAAGACCGAAACCAGTTTAAAAAATATATTACCGGTTCGGTCACCGGGTAATACCGGTTCGGTTATTCGGGTTTTAAGCATATACCCGATTTTGTGCTCACCCCTAGCCGGGGCACTTCAAAAAGGATTGCCCACAACTCAAGAAAGGCGGGAATAATGATGCAAATGGCAACGGCAACGGAAATGGCAATGGCACCAATAACCACAACAATAACAACAACAATGGTGCTAGGGGCAGGGTGTTTGTTATTGGAGGACGTCAGGCACGAGAGGATCCCAACATTATCACGGGTACGTTCCTCTTGAATAATCACTATGCCTCTATGCTATTTGATACTGGTGTAGACCGGAGTTTTGTATCTAGTTCATTTTCTAAGTTGCTAAATGTTAGTCCTACTGCCTTAGAAAACCCATATACGGTAGAACTAGCTGATGGCAAGTTAATTGTAGTTGAAAAAATCCTTAAGGGATGTATGCTTGACTTGACGGGTCAAACACTGGAAATTGACCTTATGCCTATTACCTTAGGCAGTTTTGATGTAGTCATTGGCATGGACTGGTTGTCCAAACACCAGGTTGAAATAGTATGTCATGAAAAGATCGTTCGTATACCTCTTTCGCATGGAGAGACATTGTATGTACAAGGTGAGAAGAGCAGTACGCCACTGCGTCTCATATCTTGTATGAAAGCACACAAATGTCTGTGTAAAGGTCATACAACAGTTATAGCACTTATAACTGAGAAGCCGGTAGCTGAGAAGAAGATTGAAGACATTCCAGTAGTTTGTGAATTTCCTGAAGTATTTCCAGAAGACCTACCGGGATTACCGCCTATCAGACAGGTGGAATTTCGAATCGACCTTACACCAGACGCAGCACCGATAGCTAGGGCGCCTTATCGACTTGCACCTTCTGAAATGCAAGAGTTATCTACACAACTGCAAGAATTGTTAGATAAGGGTTTTATACGACCTAGTTTTTCACCGTGGGGAGCTCCAGTCTTATTTGTCAAGAAAAAGGACGGGACTTTCCGTATGTGTATCGATTACCGGGAACTTAACAAGGTTACCATCAAAAACCGGTATCCGTTACCCAGAATTGACGATCTGTTCGATCAGTTGCAAGGTTCGAGTTACTACTCGAAGATTGATCTCAGATCGGTTATCATCAACTCAGAGTTCAAGAAGAAGATATTCCGAAGACAACATTCAGGACGCGCTATGGCCATTATGAGTTCTTGGTCATGCCATTTCGGTTGACAAACGCTCCAGCTGTATTCATGGATCTCATGAATCGTGTTTGTAAACCTTATCTTGATAAGTTTGTCATTGTTTTCATTGATGACATTCTCATCTATTCTCAGACTGAGGAGGAGCATGCTGAACATCTTCGATTGCTGTTGGAATTACTGAAACAAGAACAATTGTACGCTAAGTTCTCGAAATGTGACTTCTGGATGCGAGAAGTTCAATTCTTGGGTCATATAGTTAATGAAAAGGGTATATATGTTGATCCAGCAAAGATTGAAGCGATTAAGAATTGGGAAGCACCAAAAACCCCTACCGAGGTACGACAATTCCTTGGTTTGGCGGGTTATTATCGACGATTCATTGAGGGTTTCTCAAAGATCGCTCAACCACTTACAGATCTTACGCACAAAGGAACGAAGTATAACTGGACGGATAAACAGGAAACTGCATTCCAGTTATTGAAACAGAAACTTTGCAGTGCACCGATTCTGTCCTTACCGGAAGGAACATAAGACTTTGTGGTGTACTGTGACGCATTTGCACAGGGTTTGGATGTGTGTTGATGCAACATGATAAAGTGATTGCTTATGATTCAAGGCAACTGAGATCACACGAAAATAATTACACTACTCACGACTTGGAATTAGGAGCAGTGGTTTTTGCTTTGAAAATTTGGAGGCATTATTTGTATGGAACCAAGTGTACCATTTACACTGATCATAAGAGTCTGCAGCATATCTTTGATCAGAAGGAGCTTAATATGAGACAGCGACGGTGGGTCGAGTTGTTGAATGATTACGAATGCGCAATCAAGTATCATCCTAGAAAGCTAATGTGGTAGCTGACGCTCTAAGCAGAAAAGACACAACAGGAACAAGACGCGTTCGTGCACTTATGATGACGATACATACTGACTTACCTGACAAGGTACGCAGTGCTCAGCTTGAAGCCTTAGAAAAGGATAAATTGGTACAAGAATCCTTACGAGGGATGGAAACACAATTGGATGTCAAGCCTGATGGAATTCGTTATTTCATTAATCGACTGTGGATACCTTTGCATGGTGGTTTAAGGGAACTCGTGATGGATGAAGCACACAACTCTAGATATTCAGTTCATCCGGGGTCAGACAAGATGTATCATGACTTGAAGGCACTGTATTGGTGGCCTCACATGAAAGCTGACATTGCTAGATACGTTAGCAAATGTTTGACTTGTTCGAAAGTCAAAGTTGAATATCAGAAACCATCTGGTTTACTGCAACAACCAGAAATACCGATGTGGAAATGGGAACAGATTTCGATGAACTTCATTACTAAATTACCCCGTACACCAAGTGGTTGTGATACGATCTGGGTAATTGTTGACCGATTAACGAAATCTGCACATTTCTTGGCGATTAAAGAAACTGACAAAATGGAGAAACTGACTCGTATCTACATCAAGGAAGTGGTAGCACGACATGGCGTGCCAATTTCCATCATATCAGATCGGGACGCTCGATTCACTTCAAACTTTTGGAAATCACTCCATAAGTCATTGGGAACTCGTTTGGATATGAGTACCGCATATCATCCACAGACCGACGGTCAGAGTGAACTTACGATTCAAACGCTCGAGGATATGTTACGAGCTTGTTTAATTGATTTTGGTGACAGTTGGGAAAATCACTTACCACTAGTGGAATTCTCGTATAACAATAGTTATCATACAAGCATTCAGGCAGCACCGTTTGAAGCATTGTACGGTCGTAAACGTCGTTCACCAGTTTACTGGGCTGAAATTGGTGACAGTTAGATTACAGGTCCTGAACTAGTACACGAAACGACAGAGAAGATAGTTCAAATCCGGAACCGTATGGCAGCGGCCTGGGATCGACAAAAGAGTTACGCTGACAAACGTCGTAAGCCATTGGAATTTCAAGTAGGAGACCGAGTTCTTCTAAAGGTATCACCTTGGAAAGGTGTAATACGATTCGACAAGCGCGGGAAGCTTAGCCCTCGCTACGTAGGACCTTTTGAGATGCTGAAAAGGATTGGTCCGGTTGCGTATCAACTCAAATTACCGGATGAACTCAATGGAGTTCATGATGTCTTTCATGTTTCAAACTTGAAGAAATGTCTTTCTGATGAGACATTGATTGTACCACTTGAGGAAATACAAGTGGACGAACAGTTACGATTCATTGAAGAACCAGCTGAAATTATGGACCGAGAGGTCAAACAACTTAAACAAAGCAAGATTCCGATAGTCAGAGTCCGGTGGAATTCAAGACGTGGTCCTGAATTCACAATGGAAAGAGAGGATCAAATGATTAAGAAGTATCCTCATCTGTTCAAAACAACAATTGCCAACACTGTGAAGACACGTTAAATTTCGGGACGAAATTTCCTTCAACAAGGGGATGACGTGATGCTTCACACATCAACATTTCAGATTTCAAACTGTAAGCACAAACACTTTATTCAATTGGTTTTGTTACATTACATTTTATGTGCTACATTTCATATCTTACATGTTATGGTAGTACATACATGATTAGTTTTCAAACATTTGCTATGTGAGAGGTCACATAGTACAAACAGTTGCAAACACTTACTATGTGCAAGATTACATAGCACAGTATGATCAAACACAAACAGTCACAGTTAGGTGAACTAACTAGTGTACACGCAAACAGTTACATAGAACAATCACACTTAGCTGTGATGTTACAAACATTGAACTTTGTGTGTAAGTACACACAAGCACACAGAATGATCAGACATCACATTAACACGCACAATCTGAACTCACAAGTAGTTTCCTAACTACTTCTAACACTAAGCAATTTTCGGGATGAAAATTTCTTCAACAAGGGGATGATGTGACAATCCGGTATTCCGGATTAACCCCGTTAGTCTGAAAATAACATAATTTTGGCAAAATCGAATACAATCGAACCTAAGGGATTAGTATTAACAGAAATCAGTCCTAATACACTTTAATTACAAAGTTTAGACTTGTAATTAGTTTAAAAGTTCAATTTTGACCTTAGAAGTCAATATTCGTGTGATTTAATCAAAATGAATTCGAAATTCTCATGTAACAGCTGAAATTAACCCAATTAAACTTTCCAATTATGTATACTAATGATCCTTAACAGCAATCATATGTTATTAGACCTATTAATGATCGAAATTATCTCAAAACGACTTCAAGAGTCGAAACCGTCCCTAGTCATAACAAATTCGTAAACACCAAATCATAATTCTCACAATTGAATCTTTCTAACATCAAATCGGCACCTTTAGAGTCTTCTTCATACATCAATTCGGTCCCAGCAGCTCCATACAGAAGAATCCGATCCAGAGGTGGCCGAAACTCAAGCTAAAGTCGATCTACTCGAATTGGGTATTAAATCAAGTAAGTAAACAGTTCTAAACACTCTAACATGGCCGACTAAGAGTATCCCTAACACAAATTCACCTAAAAATCTCGAATTGATAGTGTTCGGATTCTAGGGTTCTTAGAGAAACCGATTTGGGGGTTTCTTGTTTAAACAGTTTAATAATCGAATTCAATCATATGGTTAGTTTCAGAAGATGCCGACTAAGAAAAACCATCTATCAATTTTGTGATTTAACAACGAGTAGTATGAATTTGATAACTAGGGTTCTTCGGTTTGAACGATTTGGTGATTATTGTTCAAATAGTTTTAAAAATCAAATTGAGTGCTATAGATAGCTTCAGAAGAGATCGACTAAGGATAACCCTAAGTTGGTTCGATCAAACATCAGTGAATTGAATGGTTTTGAATAACTAGGGTTCATATCAAGAACCATTTGGGGTTTTCTATTCAAAAGAGTTCGAGAATCAAATTAATTGTTATAATCAGTTTCATATGATTCCGACTAAGCATAAACACATCTAAATTCGGGGTTTAAATATCAAATCTCAAGTGTTTGATTTTTAGGGTTCTTCACATTAAACGGGTTGAGGTTTTTGAATCAAAAGAGATTAATACTTAAAGCAAACTATGCAGATAGTTTCGAAATGCTTGTTGTAATAAAAACCCTATACTAATTTCATTCAACACTGTCGAATTTGATATAAACCCATTTCGGGATTTTTGAGCCAAAAACAAATTGGGGATTGTTATCTTAATGAACATGATTTTTGAATTAAATAACTTAGAAGGATTTGAAATCCATTATTGAATTAAAACCATATAGAATTTCAGTTTAAATCAAACAAATTTAACCAATTGAATGTTAAATTATTGATAACCACGTTCGAATCCTATGCAAGTCACGAATTGGGAATTCTGGTGGACTAATAATCAGGTTAAAACCAATTATAGGTTTGTTTGTATCCCTAGAACAAAACCCCTATGGTTAGGGTCTCGATTTAAATCGGGTTGGGGGCTAATTTGAGCTATATGGTTCGATTGCATAAGCAAAGGGGAACCGGGTTTGTTGTTGTTAAAAATCAATTAAAACCAAAGGGAATTACAATTGCTGAAGCAGAGCAGCTGGTTGGTTATGTCTATTTGGTTCAAGGGGTCAAGGGTTCGACCCCTGCTTCTATTGGGTTTTGGATTTAAAGACCAATTTTGGTATTTTTGTCATAACTTTCTCGTTCTAGCTCCGTTTTAACCCGTTCGAAATCCGTTGGAACCAGAATCGAATCCCGAACAGGATGAAATAATAAAATCTATATTTTAAACAAAAAGTCAAGTCGCATATAATTACGCTTATTTGAATAAAATCATATACGGTTATATGATTTAACTAAACGACTTTAATGTCACGCGTACTTACGTATGCACGTTTCTAACGAGTCTAACATACGTGTGTTGACACGTATGTGATTTCAAGCACAAAACGACATCCCGAATAACACTAAGTTATTGTTAAAACACAGGTTCTTCGTAGAGGACTTTCTACGCGATTTCACGTGTTTGATCATTCTATTCACAATCAAAGGTGCGTACACGGCCCCTTTCTTATTTTAACTGTTTTGGGGGAGAAAACATGTGCAAACAAAGCTTTTAGATACATATCACCTGCATGAGTTAGCTGTTTACATTAAGTGCAAACACAGCATTACAAGTCCTTACATTTCGAACCGTTTAGTTTGCCGTAGTGCAAAGCGTGGTAGTTGGAAATAGATCTATTAGGTTTGACAAACCTCACTTGGTAGATGGGATCTACGCAAGTGTATGACTAGCCAATTCACATTACTATTGTTTGTGCTAGACAATAGTGGAAAGGCAAAACATGCAACAGCATGCAACAGTCAGCTTCGATGTCGACCACTTATGTAAATAGTACAAATGACTAGCTATCATGACTATGCATGTGTGATTATGTTATCTGCAAACATTTAGTTCAAACAGTTGTTTCAAACATTTGTGAATGCTTAAACCTGTGTATGCACCAACCGTTGTGTTGACTTGATTTACATGTTTTCTCAGGACGCTAAGTTACACAAGCAAGCAAGCATGGATTAGGAGATCGAGTCGCATGCATATTTTACATTTCTGTTATTTGGATTTGAACAGTTGAAAATTTGCTTTGTAATTTACAGTTTTCAAACCGTTATGGTTGTTTATGTTTTAAAAACGCTTCCGCAACGTAGAACTTTGATATTACAGTTTTAGACCAAAGTATGTTTTGAAAATCATATAGAGGTCGTCGTTATGTCTAATGATCTGAGATCCTGGTTTGTCACGTCCCAAACGGTATGATTCCGTTAGTTGAAAAATTGGGGGTGTGACATAACCAATGGAAACCATGGGAGAACTTACAAGAACTTAGAACCATCGATGATGATGTGATAAGAAATTAAAGGGGGCTGGTTAGCGGCAGAAAAGGGGCGGCCGAACCTGTGGGTTTTCATGGTCTAGCCGAACCCACGCCACACAGCTCGCCGAACCCTTGCACCCATGGCCGAACCCTGAGTCATCTCGGCCGAACCTCCAGTGGTACTGAGCACAGGGAGTCGAACCTTCAAAGGGCTGGCCGGACCCTGCGCTGAGCCGCGAACCTTCTGTCAGCAGGAACCACGAACCCACGACGTGGGTCGAACCTAGGTGCAGGTGAAGCTTGGCAGCGAACCCGCGTGGGCCTTCACGAACCCTGTTGGGGTTACGAACCTGAGAACTCATGCAGCGAACCTAGGGTTACTAGTGATCTAGCCGAACCTTAGCTTGGATAAAATCTTGGCCGAACCTACTAACAGCCGAAGCTGTTTCCCACGAACCCAGGGCATCAGCGAACCTGCTGGAACACCAACCTATTAACCGGGGAACCTTGTTTGCTTCCAGTGAACCTGCATCCGGCCAACGTAAATTGCAACTGGGCCGAGCCCATAAACTACAAACCGTGAACCACCACCTTTTATCTTAACCGAACTATGGATCTAAGAACCTGTGAACTGGACCGAACCCTAAGCCATTAGATCATCTAGGCCGCGAACCTAGGATCATTTTTAAACCATGGGGACGGTTGAACATTAACGTCTTTGGAAACTAAGACTTAAAAGACAAATGGAGGATCATAATCCCATAAATGTACACATATAGATCCATGCATGCATGAAACATATTAAGTGACTATTTTCTTACTAATATAAGTCTTGAACCGTGAGGTTTTAGAAAATTTCAACATCTTATGAGGACGGTTTAAATATAACTTTCTTAAACACAAATTTGTTTTTGAAACTGAAATTAGGGTGGCTAATATGACCAACATGCATGCATGCAAATACGAAAGTGTATATATAAGATATAAGGTATTACTTTCACAACTTGTGTAACCTTGATGTAATTTATTATCATCATAGGTTGGACAATTTAAAATTTACAAGTTCGAGTTTCTTTGTGATGACGATCCTTTATAAAATCTTGGGAGTTTTATTTCAGCTTGGATTAAATAAATTTAATTAACGAAACACTAAGAATTTAAAGTAAGCACTCATGGTCACTTGATCGAGACGAAACGCAAATACTTATAAATATGAAACACACGTTAATTACAGGTTGTTGAGTTGTTTTGATTTCATTTACGCGAGCGCGCATTCAACGGAAATACTAATTCTAAGGACTCAGGTGAGTTCTCATAACCTCCTTTTAAACTGTTTTGTTTTAAACTCGGAGGTGGAACATGTATACCAATATTTAAAATATTATTCTGATAACACATGGGTGACACCTGGTTTATCATTATGATATTCACATTACGGGATTATCTTTGTGTATGGATTATCACGGATTATCACAACTCCATGGATCGTTGTTGTTGACTTTGGTCATCCACAATGATTACATGTATTGCCACTTGGATTATCACAACTCCATGAGTCGTTACTGTTGACTTTGATCATCCGAAACGATTGCATGTATTTTCACGTGGTTTGCTAACACTCCATGAATCATTGTCCTTAACTTCGGTTAATCACCTTGATTTCATGTATGGTCACTTATACTAACTGAGAATATTGATGATTGAGAATGGTTGAATGTGTATGTGATTGATTATATATGATTATCTATGATTATTTGATATATGTGATTGTATGTTTTGTGATTGTGTTGGGTTATGTGTTGGATTATCTCGTAGGTGCTCATTTGGATTTTCTCAGAAAATTAAAAACTTTTACAACCATTTGAAAAATATTTTTAAATATAAAAACTTATGATTACTCACCAACTACTTCGTAGTTAACACTTGATTTTCACATATTTCAGGGAATGAAGACAAGTAAATAGGGCAGGATAGCTCTACATTCTTTTGGGACATCATCACGTAGGATCTTGGACTTAGCTAAATAACTGAAATTCGGAAGACTATAATTTAGTTAAATAGCTAAATCTTTTGTGTGATTGATGTAAACTAATTCATGATGAACATGATTTTTGTGTAATTAATTTGGTTGATTAATTGATATGTGATGATTTAAATTAGATGCCCACGAGCTTATGAACAATCTACACATCCCTCGTGGCATCCCGACGTTTCCGCCATCGGTCGGGGTGTTACAGATTGGTATCAGAGCCTGGGTTATAGGGAATTAAGTTACTAGAAATGGTTGACCTAGTCTATAACCGTAGGATACCCTAGTATGAATTATTTCATACACTAGTTAGTATATTCAGGATTTCATGTTTATGTGTTTACTACATGTTATTTGAACTCCTGATATATATCTGCCATGCATATGATCGTTGATTATATTTGATTGACTGTGCCCGCATGATTCGATAAGGACATACACGTGGTGTATCATAAAGGTGGTGGGACGTTGGCTGGGGCAGTTGCGACTGACCCCTACATATGCCCTATATATATACCATTTACGGTACATTAGGTGGATGTCAGTATTGAAGAATAAGGGAACTACCCGTATGGGAAATTAATTGCTTAGGAAATTAACTGTTTAGGAATTTATCTGCTTTAGGAATTATTTGTTTGATTATTGATCACCAGACAAGGACACACTCGTTGTATACTACAAAGGTGGTGGGACGATGGCTGGGGCAGTTGCGACTAACCCCTACATATGCCCTATACATATACCATTTGTAGTATATCGGGGGTCTGTCAGTGTCAGGAACTTAGGATATTATTAGAAAGTGTTATAAGGTTGATGTTGATGGAATGTTGGTTAAGGTTGGTTTGGATTGACACTTTGGGTGATCATATTTAATGAACACATATAAACTCATGTATGAACACACTATTGGACATGTGGGGTGTATAGGATCAACGAACGATACGAACACTTAGTGAGAGATTGAAGACTTGGATGATGATATAGACACTTAGTGAAAATATGAATGCATAGTGATGATACTAACACTTGGTGATGGTATGAACACTTGATGAGAATAAATCACAGGGAGGATATGAACACTTAGTGACAATGAGAGCACTCAATGATGATATGAACCCTCATTGATAATTATGAACATTGGGATTTAGTATGGACTTTTAGTGAACTTAGACATTAGGGGAACTTTAATGTCAGGTGAACTTAGACATTAGGTGAACTTAGAAATAGGCAAACCTACATGTCAGGTGAACTTAGACATTAGGCGAACCTAATTGTCCAAGGGAACTAGATACCACTTCACTCAAAATTATCCTACCTAGGATAAGGGTTGTGAAGTGAGATTATGGTAAGATGCATGATACACCCTAAATTCTAACAAGGGCATAATCGTGGTGCAATGCAACGGTGATGGGACGGTGTTGGGGAGGTTGCGATCTACCCCTGCATATGCCCTATATATAAGCTTGTTGCATTGCATCGGGAGGTTGTCAGTGTTGGTATAGGGTGGGGAATGTTTGGAACTTAGGAATATTTAGCTAATATTAGATATGACCAACTAGGACACTTAGTATAATATTAGGAAATTTATAATTGTTATGAGTTTAATGACAGCTAGGAGAAAATATAGTTCCTATATGTAATTCTAACTGTTGAAATGAACTCATTTGACCCTTGTTTGTATAACTTACGTTGTAAACGGTAGTAACATGTTTCTGATATCCTCAGAAACATGCCGCCACGCCGTCACAACGGAGATGATACGAACTCTGAAGATGCTAACGGTAGTGCCAACTCCGGCATACAAGAGTTAGCAAACCTCATTTCTGGATTGGTGAATCAACTGACTCAAGCCAATCAGTCTCTCAATCAAAACAGAGGTGGTGCAAACCCACCGGTCTGCACATTCAAACACTTCAACTTCTGTAATCCACTGAAGTTTACGGGTTCTGAGACAGCCACTGGTCTACTGCAGTGGTTTGATAGCATGGAAAATACCTTCATCAATAGTGATTGCCCCGAGAACTTGAAGGTGCGCTATGCCACCGGTGTTTTCCAAAAGAGAGCACTGACTTGGTGGAGTGGCGAAAAGCGAACTATAGGAATTGATGCTGCCCTAGCACTGACTTGGACTGAGGTCAAGAACTTGATGACCACTGAATTTTGTCCTCGCAGTGAGATGAGGAAGCTGGAGACTGATTTCTGGGAACTCAAACAAGATAGTGGCGAGAATGTCATCTACAATACTCAATTTCATGAGTATAGTCTGCTGATGCCTCATCTGGTGACACCCTTGGAGAGAGCGATTGAGAAGTACATCGGCGGTCTGCCTATACAGCTCCAAGACACTGTTTACGGAAGCAATCCCAAAACACTGGAGGCTGCAATCCGTCTATCTGCAATTCTGACTGATAATCATGTGAAGGCTGGAACCCTCACAAGAAAAGGAACAAAGAAGACTGAGGTGAAGACTACTGCAAAGGAAACAAAAACAGAAGTCAAGACCGAGGCTGCTAGTTCTTCAAAAAGCAGCAACAAGAAGAGAAAGACCAGGAACTTTGTGGTCACTACTCCTGCTGCTAAGTCTGCGCAGCAATCATCAAACAACACCACTGCCAGAAATTATGTTGGGAATAATCCTCAATGTAATATCTGCCGATATCATCACGCACCTAACTTGCCATGTCACGTCTGCAACAACTGTGGCAAGTATGGTCATTTTGCCAAAGTCTGTCAGAGTGCACCGCAAGCACAAAGGATGCAACCTGCTCCACTTGCATTGCCAGCTCCGCATGCACAACCTATTCCAGCTGTACCCGTTCGCCAGGTACCTGTACAGGAAAGAGCCTGTTATGAGTGTGGTGAAGTGGGTCATTTCAGAAACCAGTGCCCGAGACTGATGGGAAACAATCAAAGGGTGGCAAGAGGCAGAGCATTTCAACTGAATTCTCCAGCTGCTCAAGCCAACCAGGACGTGGTCAACGGTACATTTCTGATTAACAACTCTTATGCATCTGTTCTATTTGATTCTGGTGCCGATAGGAGTTTTGTTTCACATGATTTTGAATATATGCTTGGAATGACACGTACTAAGATAGACAAGCCGTTTAACATAGAGGTGGCTGATGGTAATACTATTGATATTGACACTGTTATCATTTGATGTACGGTGAACTTAAATGATCACGTTTTCCCAATTGATCTTATACCTATGCAACTTGGTAGCTTTGATGTTATCATAGGCATGGATTGGTTAGCCACCCACAAAGCGGAAATTGTCTGTCATGAAAAATATATTCGTATTCCATTACCTTCGGGTGAATCTTTAAGAGTTTTTGGGGAAACTTCTAGTAAAGGTCTTAAGCTGATGTCATGCACTAAAGCACACAAGTATCTTAGGAAGAAATGTATAGCATTCTTAGCACACATTGTGGAGAAAAAGGAGAAAGGAAATAGATTGAAGACGTACCTGTGATAAGAGATTTTCTTGAAGTATTTCCAGACGACTTGCCGGGTCTTCCACCAGAACGTCAAGTAGAATTTCGAATTGACTTAGTACCTGGTGCGAACCCTGTCGCTAATGCTCCGTACAGACTTGCGCCTTCGGAGTTACAAGAATTGGCGAGCCAGCTACAAGAGCTGACTGATAAAGGATTCATTCGCCCGAGCCATTCACCATGGGGTGCACCAGTCCTGTTTGTCAAAAAGAAGGACGGGTCATTCCGAATGTGCATCGACTACCGCGAATTAAAGAAACTCACAATTAAGAATCGATATCCACTGTCGCGCATCGATGATCTCTTCGATCAGCTTCAAGGCTCGACATGGTTTTCAAAGATCGATCTTAGGTCTGGGCATTATCAGCTTCGTGTACATGATGATGATATTCCCAAGACGGCTTTCAGAACAAGATATGGCCATTATGAATTTCTGGTAATGCCTTTCGGCCTTACCAATGCACCGGCGGTTTTCATGGATCTCATGAACCGTGTTTGCAGGCCATACTTGGATAAATTTGTGATTGTGTTCATTGATGATATTTTGATATACTCAAAGAGCAAAGAAGAACACGAGCAACACCTTAAGTTGGTTTTGGAGATCCTAAGAGAGGAGCGACTGTATGCCAAATTCTCCAAGTGTGAATTCTGGCTCAAGGAAGTTCAATTCTTGGGACACATAGTCAACGAAAATGGTGTTCACGTGGATCCTGCGAAGATTGATGCATTGAAGAATTGGAGTACACCGAAGACACCGACGGAGATTTGATCGTTTCTCGGACTTGCCGGTTACTATCGGCGGTTCATCTCGAATTTCTCCAGGATTGCTGTCCCTCTCACTTCTTTGACTCATAAGAATAAACCATACGGCGTTTCAGACGTTGAAGCAGAAACTCTGTGATGCTCCTGTCTTGACACTGCCTGATGGAAATGATGATTTTGTGGTTTATTGTGATGCATCCAACCTAGGTCTCGGTTGTGTTCTCATGCAACGGGGAAAGGTTGTGGCGTATGCATCGAGACAGCTGAAAATTCATGAGAAAAACTACACTACACATGACTTGGAACTTGGTGCAGTCGTGTTTGGTTTAAAGATATGGAGGCATTATCTTTATGGCACTAAGTGTGTAGTTTTTACAGATCACAAGAGTTTGCAACATATTCTCAATCAGAAAGAGCTTAATATGAGACAACGGAGATGGGTTGAACTGTTGAACAATTACGACTGTGAAATTCGCTACCATCCTGGTAAAGCGAATGTAGTAGCAGATGCACTTAGTCGCAAAAGTCATGTTCAAATCCATAATGTCCGAGTGCACACTAGTCTCCATAATGATGTTCTCACAGCCCAACAACACTCTTTGGCTCAAGATAACTTGAAGAATGAGATGTCTTGCGGGGCTGAAATATTATTGGAAACTAAGGATGATGGGTTGATGTATTACCTGAATCGGTTGTGGATACCGAACCGGGATAATCTTAGAATGATGATCTTGGATGAAGCTCATAAGTCTCGTTACTCAATCCATCCGGGTGCCGATAAGATGTATCAAGACCTTCGGGCCTTGTACTGGTGGCCTGGTATGAAGAAGGATATTGCTGAGTATGTGTCCAAGGGCCTTAACTGTGCAGATAAAACCGACATTCGGGAACCCCGAGTTGAAAAAACTACTCACGGACGATCAAGCATGAAGAAATCGCAACAAAAAAGACGAGATGATCCTGTTCTTCAAGATTCTCGTGAAAGTGGTTTTGTCGATTTAAGTTATTAATTGTTTTAGTGTTGGAAAATCTACTATTATTAGTAAAGTCTTGTATCTTTATTTATTTCTTCTTGTATCATTATTATTCATTGCGTTATAAGTACATTAGTTTTATACATTTTTATTTACCAAAAATAAAAATAAATAACATAAAAATTAAGTTTACTCATATAGTAGTAGTAGTAGTAGTAATAATAATATTAATATTAATTAACATATTATTAGTTCACACTATATATATAATAATTAAGTGTCATTAAGAAGATATAATTAATTAATCATTACATTTAATGAATTTAACATTTTCACTTTCTTGACGTTTTGGTTTATTTATCCAAAAAGATTGGTATATTTATCCCCTCCCAGAAAAAATTAGAAAATTCTTATTCAGCTTTATTTTGTTCGGATTATTTAGATTTATTCGAATCTGAACCAAATCTTAATTCGGATAGATTTGGGTCGGATTATATTGGGTTCAGACAGGGCAAAAAGTCAAATCCTAATAACTTGATTCAAATAAACCGAATAACTTGTAAACCTACATGATGAACACCCATTTTATAAATGATTATATATATTTGGATCTGGCATGTAGATAGTAAAAGAAGTCGTGTTTGCCTTGTTAAAAAAATACAGAGAAAGAAATAAAATATCAGTAGGTTCTCCATGTGCATGAATATAAAACTAGTTTATGTACCTATTTGTTACAACATGAACAACCTAGAAAAAAAATTGAACATACATGAGGTAAATTCAAATATCAAGAAAAAGGTCATATCGTTATAAAAATTAATGAATAATAATAATGTAAAAAAAAATAAAAGAAATAGAGAAAATATAAAAAAAGGTAAAATATGAATTTAAATTGAGAGGGGTGGTGAGGTGGGGTTATTTTCACTCATTATTAGAGGTGCGTAAATCGGGTTTTTTTGGAACCGGTTCCGGTTTCAATCGGTTCCAGTTCTGGTCAACAAAGTCAATACCTGGTTCCGGTTTAGGGTTTCGACCGGTTCCGGTTCCGGTTCCGGTTCGGGTTTTGGTCGGGTACAGATGGAACCAGTTCCGGTTTCGATTTTAATTTGTCTAAAAAACAAGACCCGTTTGTACCAATCGGTTCGGGTGTGACTGGTTCCGGTTCGGTTGCCGGTTCCGGGTCTGGTTTTTTTGCCCACCTCTACTCATTAGCTTGCATAAATTAATCTTAACTTTTAACATTTAAAGGCCCTTTGAGCTTCTAAGGCCAACTATTTTATCATTATTCCACATTAAGACCTTTTTATTTATCTTAATTCAATCAAGGCCTGCTCTAATATTTGAAAGAAAAAATAGCTTAGGGCCACCAAAACCTCGGTCTCAAATTTTTGGGGTTTTATAATAGCCATATTATTATACTCATACTCTTAAACTACATCCCAATAATAATCATTTGCTTGGATTTGAACACAATACCTTCTTTTTTAAATACAATGCCTCTGTCAAATAAGATAATCCCACATTAGCTTTTGAGGCTTTTTTGTTGTAACAAATTCTGGTTTTCGTTAAGAAAAAAAAATGGTTTTAATATTTTTAACTATTCTTCATATTTTGTTTGTGATTTTTGTTTTTTTTGTAACTTTCTCCTTCATGATTTTCTATACTTTTAAGTTACTCATATGGTCCCAAACTTTAGACATTTGTAACTAGATGTGACAATTTTTAACCAAATGAAAGGAAATATGTTGGTTTGGGTAAATAATTGTAGTATAATGGGTTGAAATGGGTAACATCATAATATTGAATGAGTTGAGATGGGTAGCACTTAAACACATTACGGGTCAAGATGGGAAACAAAAAAACTATGTAAATGCAATGAATTCAAACATTTAAGAATGATTAATAACATATTTGATTAGAAAATCACTAAAAATTTTCAAAATGGACTATTTGTTTACTTATAACCATGGTTGTAAAAGTCGCTAGGCGCTAGTCGGGCGGCGAGGCACCGCCTAGGGATTAATCGGGATTAATCGGCGCTAGGCGGATTGGAATTTTTATATGTAATTTTACAAATATATATTATATACACACAATATCAATAATTTAATATACTACTTTAAATAATTTAAAAAAAATAAACTTAAAAATACCAACTCAAGTACTTTAAAGTTCAAACTTAAACATCGAGTTCAAAGTTTAAAAATGAATTTCAATGTTAAGTTGCTGGATTCGATGATTTAGAGACATATTAAGGATTTTGGGTTAAGAAATGTCTAAATAATCATGAAATTAGTCCCTTTTTACTAGAAAAAAGTCAAAAAAGTCAAAAAAAAAATAAAAAATCTGACTAAGCTGCCTAGGCCGACTAGACCGCCTAGCGCCTTGGCACCGCCTAGGCCAAAATCGACACAGTAAATGGCCGCCTAGGCGGCCGCCTAGGCCGATTTTTACAACAGTGCTTATAACACATCTTAAGCTAAACTAAATTGATGTTTTTTAAGAACAATTCATTTAGACCCGAACTAATTTTGCTTAAACCCGTTCTAACAAGCAACCATCTTGACCCGAACTCATTCTGACCCGTTACCCAACCCGTCCATTTTGTCAGGCATATTTGTAACACATATAATCTTTAACTCACCAAATTACCTTTACATATTGACCAAATTAGCCTCACATACGGATTGTATGTGTTACAAATGTTTAATGTTTGGGACCATATGAGCAACTTTTGAAACCTAAGTACCAAAAATGAAATACTAGTAAAACATAAGAACTATCCATGTAATTTACTCTGAATGTTTATCACATACTTGGCCTGGAATTTTATCAAGTATACATCAAGTATTTACCCGTCAAAGATCATGTATACTCGTGGATTTTGGGTTTGCATATTAGTTTATTAAAGATACTTGTTGGGTACTCTATCTAAAACCAATCTGATATTTATCAAGTACAAAGGGGGTGAAATTAAAAATATTGACATTTGAGAAACAAACAGACAGATGAAAACTATGAGAAGACAATTGTATACGTAGTAGAATACATATCTTACTATCCTAATAAATAAAAATCTTCTTTGCCGCTTGTCAATCATACATATTTAATTGTCACACGGCAATTAATAAGACAATCAAATTATTTTGTGCTATTAATTTAATTGATTGATTTTTATCAATAAAAGAAATTATTCAAAATTTCAAATAAATCAACCTTTCTTTCATGATTTAAAATTTTAATTTAGTTCATTAATAATTAGGTGTTTCAGTATCTAGCTATTAAGCATGTCGACATCAAACATAAAATTTGCTTCTATTTACACGTCCTGGGTTGGTTTGTACTTGAACCATGTGATTTTTGCACACACTTTATTATATGTTTTATTGTTTATGGTAAAAAAAATACAAAAGGTTTAAAACCTTTAGTTTTTGATAAACCTAATAAGAATATAAAGAAAACAACAAATGTTGCATGCAAAAAAGTATTTGACAATTTATGAAATTTTGTTGTAATTTTTCGTAGTGACTTGTTGTATGTTACAATATGTAATGTTAGTCATTTAAAATTATTACATTTTTGTTAATTTTTTGTATTTGTTATTCAGCCCGTGTATAACACGGATTTATAACCTAGTTTAAAACAAATAAAAAAGAAATAATATCTCAGATATATAAACGACTATATATTATCATGAGATAACCAAGTCGATCAAACAATTAAATCACCAAATCCTATACCCGTTCATATATATGCGAAAAATTTCAAAGATAGTCCAATCCTCCAATTACTCAAAATTATACATGTCAATAATGTTCCGAGTTCTCCTGTCGGATTTGAATTCCATTGTCATCCCCATATCACATGGCATAAATGCAATAGTTACATATAGGAATGCTCAAAATAACTTAAAGCCAAAAAGATCTAATAACTGAATAGTATAAAAAACCGTCAATACAAAATCTTATTCTGAAAGATTCAGGTCAGATGTTAGATATAAAATACCGTGTTTATTTATATCGGATATCTGATTTTAACTCTAATAAACAGAATAAAACATATTTATTTGTTTTATTCAAGTTATTTGAACATATAAATCATATTTATTCGGCTCATTCAATTTTTTCGGTTACATTCATGCCACTTAAACATGTTCATTATTTCAATTGGATAGAATTATAATAACGTCCTAAAATTTTCAAATTCGAATAAATTTTTATTAGATTCAATGAACACCCTTAATTAATATATATATTAATTAGCAAAACTTCTTTGTGTGTGAAAATCACTATTCATCTTTGTACATGTTTTTATACACATGATAAAACTATGTTATGTTTATAGTTATTCTCTATCCATCACAGCCTCTCTCTTCCATATACTGTAGCCAAACCATAAGCATCAATGTTTTCAGAACCGAACCGTACCGGACGTCGAATCGGTCTTCTTACTGGTCAGAGGTCCGACCGGTCGAACCGGATTTAAGAACCAGATGATTTTATAAACATTTTATAAATATATATATATATATTAAAAAAAAATTAAAAAAATAAAAAAATAAAAATAAAAACCGGTACAACCACCGGTTCGACCACCGTTCCGGTCTGGTTTTCAAAACATTGTAAGCATACCACCACTCAACAATTGCCGCTCCAGCCACCATCAAGGTCATCTCTAGCCTCCTTTTCGCCCCTACATAACCCACCACAACCATGTTTGACCCATAGATAAATAGTTTACAAAGTAGCAGCCGGCCAATAGTCTGAGCCTTTTAAGAAATCAGTATTAATGTAGGACCGATGTGAAGCGCGGGTCCTAAACACTAGTTACATTCAAGATGTACATGATAGTATGTTACTTCAATTAACATACGATAAAGGAATAAAAATTGCAAGTGTGGCTATCTCTTCATTTATTTTTAGTAATAAACAATGTTTTGAAAGCCAGACCGGAAACAAGGGGTCGGCTGACCCAAAAACAAAATGCGAAATACCCTCAAGGGAACCTGTCGGTTCACCGGTCGGACCGGATTTTAAGTTTCTTCTTCTTCTTTTTTTTTTTTTAATTAAAATCAAACATTGTATTTTTTAACATAATAATGTTTGTTTGAACACATTATGTTTGTTTAAATGTGTTTATAATTCTATATTTTTTTTGGAATTTTTTATATATTTATTATGTAATCCGGTTATTGAATCCGGTCCAGCCGGTCCGATCAGTAACCAGTATGACCATGGAGTATGCCCTTTGGCCCCAACCACTCCACGTAGGCACCCACCACAACCACCCACTCCACCACTTGCGGTGGAAATGCCCCTTGGTTGGCCACAACCACCAACTCCACTTTGAACGTGTCTCTTTCTCTGCCTCTTTCTCCCGTTGCTGTGGCCACATCCAACCCTTCCACGCCTGCCCACGCCCCAAAGGGGGCGGTGTTCCACGCCTTTTTTTGCTCATTCACGCCCCAACAAAGGGGCACACCGGATGGTCTAAGACATCCGGTTCCACGCCCGGTCTGTTTCTGAAACATTGGTAATAAATGTACTATAAAATGATGTGTGAAATTTTAAAATCATAAGATCATGAGCTCGAAACTTATCTGAGACAAAATATTGTTAAATAATAATAACAAATGTATTAGAGGGTAAAAATTTGCATGGGCATCATGGCTGCATATAATACACACTTGTAAATATGCACAATGTATTATTAGGAACACTTGCAATAATTAGGGTTTGATAATACAAGCTCAACCAAGATGACCCTGTAATAGTTGTTCGTAGGGTTTATTTGTTTAATAGCCACATATTCAACCTTTGATGTATAAACTTTTGTGAGTCATAATAAGATTTCTTTGATTGGCCGGTGTGGCCAAAATAGGGGACAATAATGTTCAATTTCTTGTTTAAGTATTAACCGTTTTAATTTGTTCAATACAACTACATGTTGTTGATGGTAACCTAAGATAATTTTTGTTTGAATGATAACAAAATGTTATGTATGCATTATCAATCTCTCTCTCCCCTTAAGTATTTTACAAACCCTCCATCCTTTTAAATATCAATAATAATCATTCCATAAATGTTTTCTTTAATATGCATTATGACACGATGTTGTATGTCAAATTGTCAATATTATGTTTAAATTCCCGTACAACCTTATGATATTGATCATGCATAAAAACTTAATATTTTGTTTAATTACATTTAACTATTCATGCTTTGATTACAATAATCCTTGAATATATTACAGGCAATATTCCATGAACTAACGATATTGGTGTACATATAACCTATGCATTATAACCATTTGTAGTATTTTGAAGAATGTGCATTCAACTTGTGTAATGTGTTTCAAACACAAGTAAATTTTATATTGCATCAAACACATTAATTTTTTTTTAAAAATATCATAATAAAGTTTTTCTATATAATCTCTTTGATAGAGAATATGTAAATAATTGAGAACCTTGAGATGAAATTTAATGGTTGTATCTTTGGTATGTTTTGTATTTATAACTAATTGAAAGACGAATGAAATAGATGGTGAAAGACGTGTGAAAGTACAATTCCATCTGGATCCTAAACAAGTTGTAACTTGTCATCTAGCGCGTGTGGTCACAAGTTCAAATTCATGTAATGAAATAAAAAAAATTGTACATATTCAATATAAACACATATTATTTAACATTATATATTTCATATAAAGTTTTAAACATAAGTATATGTATATGAAAATAACATAATAATAAAACAAGAAACTCTTTTAATCAAGTCACTTAAATATTTTTTGTTCTAATTTAGTTATTTAACTTATAGATAATACGATAATCCTATATATATATATATATATATATATATATATGTTTGCATGTTTAACAAGCTAAAGTGCTGGCATGATATCTTTTTTACATGTATATATATGTATAGTTTTATACATATCTATCGTATTCATGTCTATCGTTTTATATGCATATCTATACATATTTGTGTGTATGTAACTTTATAAATATATAACTAGCTTTCACAACCTTTTCAATGAGTTACATAACTTATAATAATGTGCTAATTCTATATACTTTAATCTGTTAAATACGTGAAATATATAAGATTGACACATTATATAAAAATTAAATGACTAGATGATACAAAAAAAAAAAGTGACTTAGTTGAAATAGATATACAAGTTGGTTAGATTTTTATGAAATTTCTCTAATACAAAACCTAAAAATTTAAGTGTGATGTGTTGGTATGGTTTCCTTCTTCAAGAGTTTAACAACTCAAGTTTTGTGGTGAATAAATGGTAGGATTTGAACAATAGATTTAGTGACAGTATGCGAGACAGCTAGAGGTGTACAAAATAGTTTTTTATTTTATTTTATTTATCTCTTAACATGTTTTGATTTCAAAACAGTTCGAGTTCAAGAACAAATGCCAAACTTGTTTTGATACCTAACCGATTGAAATTCTATGTCGGTTTCCAATTGTGTAAGCGTCATTTTGGCTCCAAAATGGTTCATGTTTTTCATTTCTTCGGTTAAAGTTTTTATTATTTTAACTTGTTTGTATCGGTTTTCAGTTTTGGTTCTAAAAGTTTCAACTTTCAACAAGAAGGTATAGATAATGTATCGGAAGAGAAGTACTTCAGAAGGGAATTTATCTTAATTTTTAAAATTAAGATGTGTTGCATAAATTAGTGTTACCCGCTTATTTAAGGTTCGTGTAGTGAATGAGGAGGACAAATTGAATAAATTGATACCAGACAAGAACACCCTCAAATCGTATCTAACGGAAGAAAAACCACCGACGTCAACGAGAAAAAAAATGGCCGCCACAGCACCACCACCAACCGCCACCGCGGAGCTCAACATGAACCTCCCAAACAACTACCCACTCTTAACCAGGATCTGCCTCGCCAGAAAACCTGATGTCTCCGCCATCCACAAAATGATCCACCAGATGGCGGTGTTTGAACGCCTCTCCGACCAATGCTCCGCCACCGAACCGTCACTCTCCGCCACCCTTTTCTCCAACAACACCCCCTTCGAATCCGTCACCGTCTTCCTCATCGAAGTCTCCACAACCCTATTTCCACCATTCGTCTCTCACCACCCCATATTCACACCGATCCACAAAACCCTGAATCTCGATTGCCCTATCTCCGATTCCGAAATGGAGACCTTCAAGTCGTCAAAAACAGAGGATGCTATTATCATTGCTGGTTTTGTGCTGTTTTCCCCCAATTACTCGACGTTTTTGGCAAAATCAGGGTTTTACATTGAGGATCTGTTCGTGAGGGAGTGTTACCGAAGGAAGGGGTTGGGCTAGATGATGCTGTCGTCAGTGGCGAAGCAGGCGCTGGCGATGGGGTACGGGAGGGTGGAGTGAGTTGTGTTGGATTGGAATATGAATGCGATTAAGTTTTACGAGCAGATGTGGGCGAATGTTATGTAGGAGTGGAGGGTTTGTAGGCTCACTGGTGATGCTCTTCAAGGTTACGCTACTACCTCGGGTACCCATGATCATGATTTGATCTGACTTTATTGTATTTTTAAGATTGTTTGAGTGTTTGGATACTTTGGAAGAGATAAATGGATTAGGGTTTACTGGTAAATGTATATTTGCCCTAGAAGTACTCATGCTTGGCCTGAGAATGAACCGAACGAATGAACAAGTACATGCCTGTGTTTGTTCGAAAACATGAACACTTAGATTCTTTAAACAAACTGAATGGGATAGTGTTTATGTTCGTTCATTTGGGTTTAGGCGAACAAACAAACGGTTCGTGAAATAGACCGACATAGTGTGGGTTTATTAAGACATTTTTATTTATCTTAATTCAATCAAGGCCTGCTCTAATATTTGAAAAAAAATAGCTTAGGGCCACCAAAACCCGGGTCTTATTATAAACAAGAGAGATTATAAACAAGAACGACTATGAAAGGAAATTGATCTTCTATATTTTCATAACTATTACATACATCACATATATATACAAGTGTTATTCGTAACGGACAATGAATCATTAATAAGATAATGATGGTAATTTATGTCTATTATTTATGATATTTATAACACTCATCATTAATAAGGGAATGGTGGTAATTTATGTCTGTTACTTATGATTATTTATAACACTCCCCCTCAGACATATTACCTCTTATTAAACACTATAAACATTATACTACTGGATAATGTTGCTCGATGCTTCAGGACCGATAAAATAATTGATACTGTTGGATCAATTATGTTGCCTCATTAAAACCTTACCAAGAAAACCCAATGGGACAAAACTTAGTCAAGGAAAAAGAGTACAACGTGTATAATGATCCCGCTTAATTTAATAAACGTCTTTTAATCTACGAAGTCGAATTTTATGTGATAGTTGCTTGAAAATGCTTCTACGCAAAGACTTTGTAAATAGATCTGCTAGATTTTCACTTGATTTGATTTGACGAGCATCGATTATTTTATCCTTTTGTAAGTCATGCGTTGAAAAGAACTTTGATGACTATGCTTTGTTCTATCACCCTTGATATAGCCTTCTTTGATATGAGTTATGCAAGCAGCATTGTCTTCATAGATAATTGTCGGGTCTTTCTTGATCTCTTCCAATCCACATGCTTGTTGTATGTGATTAATCATTGATCTTAACTACACGCATTCTCGACCAGCATTGTATAGTGCTATCAACTCAGCATGATTTGATAAAGTTGTTGTTACTGTTTGCTTTGTCGACCTCCATGAGATTGTTGTGCCACCATATGTATATACATAAGCTGTTTGAGACCATGCTTTATGTGGATCTAAATATATGTTTTATTCCAGTCCAATGCCTGTGAGTTGGATTCGAACTATATCTTGCTAGCACACGTACCGCAAATGTAATATCAGGTCTCGTGTTATTTGCAAGATACATAATAGCACCAATCACACTCAAGTATGGTACTTCTGGACCAAGTACTTCTTCGCCCTCTTCAAGGGGCGATAATGATCTTTATGTGTTTCCAGCAATCGTACAACCATGGGTATGCTAAAAGGATGAGCTTTGTCCATATTAAAACGTATTAACATCTTTTCGATGTAGTTTTGCAAAGATGCTCGAACTGCAGGCCAAAACATAATTTTGTGGTACCAAGGTCTTTCATTTCAAATTCTTTCTTTAATAGTTCAAAAATTTTTTCAATCCCATCAGGAGATCCAATAATATTTATGTTATCAACATAAACTGCTATGATAGTGAACTTTGAGAGTGATCTTATTATAAAAACGCATGGACTGACTACAACAGACTTGTAACCTTCCTTTTTGAAATATTCACTAAGTTTATTGTACCACATACGACCAGATTGTTTGAGACCATATAAAAATCTCTTGAGTTTTATAGAACACATATCTTTAGGTGTTGATATTAATGCTTTGTGCATTTTTAATCCTTTAAGGATTTTCATGTAGATGTCATTTTCTAGTGTCCCATATAAATATGCATTGAGGACATCCATAAGTCTCATTTTAAGTCCTACAAAGACTGTAAGGCCGATGAAAAATCAAAGGTTATCGCATCCACTACAGGGGAATACGTTGCCTCATAATCTACTCCTGGGATTTGGGAAAACCCTTGAGCTACTAATCGGGCCTTATATCATACAATTTCAATATTTTAATTTCGTTTTATTGCAAATACCCATTTATAACCAACTGGTTTGACATCTATGGGTGTTTGGACTACGGGTTCGAAAACATTTCGCTTTTCGAGCAAATCTAACTCAGCCTTCAATGCTTCTTGCCATTTTTGGCCAATCATTTTTGAGCATGTACTCTTCTAGAATTTTAGGTACGTAATCGTTTTCATATATTACGTCCATTTCTATAGCAAATGCAAATAATTCATCAACACATGTTTTATCTCGGTTCCATGTTGTACGTAATTTATAGAGATCTCATCTTTATTTGGTACCGGTATTTCTTTAGGAAATTTATTTTCTTCTGGAATTATATTAGTTTCTTTTGGGACATTTACCTCTGCTAGGGATTTATTTGTAATGATTTCCAATCTTTCACCAACCATGTAATTTTGCTCTTTTCGTTTGCGTTGATTCTTATCTTTTTGAGCCAATTGGTCTCCCACGTTTTCTTTGTATGGTAACCTCTTCTGTGATTACTTCAATTCAAGCAGGTGCATTTGATACTGGTATATGTGACTTTGTCACTTTATTTGTGTCTGTGAATGCATATAGTAATTCATTTGCTATTCTTTGCAAATGTATAATCTTTTAAACTTCAGATTCACATTGACCACTTCAAGGGTCGAAATTTGATAACAATAATGCATTCCATTTAATTTTTTTATATTACCAGTTTTTCTTTATTCATGTCTCCCCCTAAGACTAGGAATATTGTCTCATCAAAATTAAAGTCAGCAAAATGTGCAATAAACATGTCTCCCGTTAGGGGGTTCTAAGTATTTAATAATAGATTGGGAGTTAAAGCCAACATAAATACCCAATCTTTTATGGGGTCCCATTTTGTGCGTTGTGGTGGTGATATTGGAACATAAACAACACAACCAAATATTTTCAGAAGAGACATGTTGGTATTATTCTAGATACCAACTATAAAAGAGAATATTCATGATTAACAGTTGGTCTTAATCTAACCAGTGCGGCAACATGCAAAATAGCATGACCTCATGCAGAAGATGATAATTTGCATCGCATCAGGAGTAGTCTAGCGATTAACTGTAATCATTTAATTAAGGATTCAACCAAATCATTTTGTGTGTGAACGTGTGTTACCGGATGTTCAACGTTGATCCCAATTGACATATAGTAGTCATTAAAATCTTGGGATGTGAATTCTCCTACATTATCCATTCAAATAGTTTTGATTTGATGTTTTAGAAATTAGCTCTCAATTGTATGATTTGGGCTAAAAACCGAGCAAATGCTACATTTCGAGTAGCTTGAAGACTCACATGTGACCATCGTTAAGAAGCATCAATTAAGACCAAGAAAATAACGAAATGGGCCACATGAGGATGTATATGCCCACATATGTCCCTTTTTTATTTTTCAAGCATGAGGGGTTTTCTAGTAGTATTTTAGTTTGTGAAGGTCGAGTAATGAGTTTTCCAAGGGAAGATAATACACATGATAATTCATGTGGTTACACATGATAAGTCATATGGCCGGTAGCAAGATTTTTAAGTCATTAGATTCGAGTTGCACTTTTGTTTATACGACTCATCATTGTGCTACCAATGTGACCTAGTTAGTCATGTCATATAATTAATGCGTTTTTTTTATCTCATGACTTTTGGTTATACACCGTATATGACTTAATGGTACAATATAATCCAGATAATAAAGTATATAGTTTCTCAACAATAGTATCTTGACTATTTTTGTTTGAGATAATTTGTAGGTATTCGATATTGTTTGCGAATATTTTTTTGAGGTGGTAACAATTTTTTTTATTCTTTTTTTTAGTATCTTTAAAACTAAGAAAGTTTCATTTTGATCTACTTGAGTATAATGCATCACTGATAATTAGTCAGGTATCCAAAGATAAGATGATGCATGCTCTTTATGAGCCTTTGATGAGATTACTCATACCAGATATAGTAGGAATCTGTGTTAGCTTAGAAGACAACTTGGAAAATTTTATTATTATTCTTTCATGTTTGAGAATAGTGTTATTAGTACCGGTATGTACTAAACATTCATTACCAATTGTAATATCACTGTATTTCAGGTTGTCCGTACATGTACGATTGTACTGTTACGACCTGATATGATAATTATTTATGATAATAAATTATTGGATGATATTATTGATAATTGGTATACATAGAGAGAACATATATTTTTATGCATAAACCATGGGAAGTTTAGTTGAAACACAACCAAACAGAACCAGAGAGTTTATTGCAGTTACATTTCATATGATGTTGATTTCTGGTTTCAAAACGGAAGGGAAATTTAAGTTGGTTGTTGTTTGGTTACTAAACATAGTCAAAGACACATGGTCATGGTTTATCGAAATAGCGGTGGGACGGTGGCTGTGGCAGTTGCGACTGACCCCTACATATGCCCTATACATATGCATATTTCGGTCTATCACGGATGTGTCAGTGATATGGTTTAGTGGGATTTGGATTTGGAAGTTATGATATTAAAGATGATAAATAATGGAAGTATAATTGGAAATTAACACGCGATGGTGAGGTTACGAATATAAATTAAACGTGAATGTTATTTTAGAAATATTAACTTGATAATGTATTCGCGTGGGTGACGATTCACATGAATATAATTATTAGGGATAATATTCTGAAACGATATTCCATAAATCGTAAATCAAATCGAAATACGATACGAGCGTCGGATTCGCAAAGGTGACGATCTTTAAGAATACGTACGTAAGTAACGCGTTTCGACGAGATAATATAATAATATTTAACGATAATAAAATAAGAAAAGTATATCAAAAACGTTTATTAGGAATTACAACCTAAAACGAAAACGACTGAATTATTTTATTTAAATGATTAATTTAACAAAAATAAACGGAGATATTTTATTTAAAAACCATCTTATTAAAGCGAAACATAATTATTTGAATGTTTTATGTTTTGAAACACATTTACGAGAAAAACCAAACATTAACTAATTATGATCGCGATAAAAACAAGACCAAACACGCGGGGACAATACGCGATATATGAAAGAAGGTTTCCACCTTCTTCCTCACTTTCCACCTCCCACTCTCTCTCTAAAAAACACACACACGCACTCCCACTCTCTCTCTACCTTCTCTCTAGGATTTCTCGTTCGTTTCTCGACGGATTCAAGAGATCTTGGTGCCAAAACGTTCGCTTGATCGAAGAGAACGAGAAAGTACGAAGAAACTCCACGTTTGGTCTACGTTTCAAGGTAAATCTGAGATGTTATTTTCGGTTTTGTAGTAGACCTCGAACCCTTGTTTTATTGATGCTATAACCAATCTAATAACTTGTAAAAATTAAAATTAGTTAGTATAAACCTAAGGGAAACATGGTTGGAACCTGCAACAGCTGGGAGTTCGAGGATGGTGAGAAGCAGGATCGATGTAGGAGGGGTAACAGGTCGACGAACCCTCCTGGGCGGGAAAATAAGGTGGCCGAACCCCTTGAGCCCGAACTTGCATGTGCCGAAGGCCGAACCTTGGCCAACCGAGCCTTGCATTGACGAACCCATGTGCATGTAGGACGAACCTCGAGCCGGCGAACCTTACTAGAGCCACGAACCCTAGAGAGCCAAACCTCTCATAGCTGTAGCCGAACCACAAGCCAGCCAAACCCTCTCTTAATCCAACCGAACCATATGCTGATCATGAACCCTTATATTGACCGAACCTCCGCATGGTTGAAGCTGCAAACCTGCATGGGTTTCACGAACCTTCTGGGTCACGGATCCGTGCCCAGTGAACCCTTGGGATGAAACTCTTTTCTTGGCCGAACCTTAGTATAATGGGCCAAACCTATCCTTTCTACAAATAGATTCGCTGCCCCTTTGAATAACAACATCTAATTGATGAACTAGTGTTAGGGAGAAATAAAAAAAAAACCATGGGAAATTCATTAATATCATGCATGCATGGGAATATTGCAAACCACCATCTTTTCTTTAAATGACTTAAGTTAGAATTGTGAGAATATACATAATGAGAGTAGTTGATGGGAGTAATATGAATATCAACTCTTTGAATTTAAATGGGGTCTTTATAACTTAAACTAATATGGTGAATTTAATTAAACATGTAAGTATGTCTTGACATGTATATGATTAATGGCATTACCTTAGAGTATACATACGGGTTTACAAGTAATTATCATTATTAGATAATTAGGACTAATAAGCTTAAACCATATTGTCATGATGATCACCGACAAACTTTAGGTGTTACAAGTTAACTTATAATAAATAAACAAAGTAACTAAACACTTAAGGGTTTAAAATGGACATTAACTTGAAATGAAACACGTATACTTATGAATATGAAAACACACTAATTACAGATTGCTGAGTTGTTTCGATTTCTCTTACGTGAGCGCGCATATTACAAGGACATTGAATCTAAGGACTCATGTGAGTTCTCATACCCTCCTTTTAAACTATTTTGTTTTAAAACACGGAGGTGAAACATGTATACCAATTTAAACATATTATTTTGATAATACATGGGTGACACCTGGTTTATCATTATGATATTCATATTATGGAATTATCATTGTTTATGGATTATCACTGATTATCATAACTCTGTGTGACATTGTTGTTGACTTCGGTCATCGACAATGATTACATGTATTGTCACTTGGATTATCACAACTCCATGAGTCGTTATTGTTGACTTCGGTCATCCACAACGATTGCGTGTATTGTCACGTGGTTTGCCACCACTCCATGAATCATTGCCTTTAACTTCGGTTAATCACATTGATTTCATGTATGGTCACTTATGCTAATTGAGAATATTGGTGATTGAGACTGGTTGAATATGGATATGATTGATTTTCTAGGATTATCTATGATTATTTGACTTATGTGACTGTGTGTTTGTGATTGTGGGTTGTGTTATGTGTTGGATTATCTCGCACGTGCTCATGTGGAATTTCTCATAAAACTATAAACCTTTACAATCATTTTGTAAAACATTTTATTTTAAAATATAAAACTTATGATTACTCACCAACTACTTCGTAGTTGACACTTGATTTTCTACATGTTTTAGGGAACGAGGAGAAGTAGGTAGAGCAGGATAGCTCTACATCTTTTGGGACATCATCACTTAGGTTCTTGAACTTAGCTAAATAACTGAAATTCTGAAGACTAGAATTTAGTTAGATAGCTAAATCTTTTGTGTAATTGATGTAACTAATTCATGATTAACATGATTTTTGTGTAATTAATTTGGTTGATTAATTGATATGTGATGTTTAAATTTGATGCCCACGAGCTTATGAACAATCTACACATCCCTCATGGCATCCTGACGTTTCCGCCATCGGTCGGGGTGTTACACCAATTATAGATTTATTGAAGTTTTCAAATATACCTTAATGTTTTGGTCTATTGGTGTGTAACATTTGTTTTCTTGCACCTTTAAAAGACATTCTCCTTGTTTAATTATTCATATTATTGGCATGGGTTTCCTTTTAGGACTTAAATTATGTCTTGTTCATGTGAATATATAATTGTCTCTGGCTCTTTTATTGTTAAATCTTAGTTTAATCAAAGTATAGTGTAAATGACATCATCTTTAACTTGTTTTGTAGGCAAGTTAGGTGATATTTAACTTAGTAAGAAACATACATAGTGTCATATATACTTCATGATTGTCTTTATAAAAGCAAACACAACTTCCTAATATAAAGGCATAGTAAATTGATGTACAACTTTTACATAATATGGTGTCTATTTTGTAATTATAAGTAGTATAAGAAACCCACGATATTAGAATAAATTAAACATACCGGATTCTAAAATATGAACATGTGTCAAATAAAAAAAACATTTTTTTTAAACATGAGATTTCTAATGAATGTGAGTATGTTAGCAGTATAGAACTAACTCGGATTTTGGCCCAAGTCACAGAATAATAAATAATCTCAAATAGTTCCAGTTCTTGATAAATTGCTTGGCATTTTATTTCTCTTATTATTATTCCTTTTATGGTGCTTGCATGAATCATGATTCTAGTTTTTATGACATATGAATTTACTTTGAATCAAGTATCTATTTGTTCGTATACTAAGTCAACTTATTCATATGTATTTAAAAGAAAGGTAAATGATGAATTTAAGGATATGAATGTGAAATTCTATTGTAAATTCAAAATGCAAATATGAATTCTCATTTAATAAATAACTTGCTGCAATACATAATTTATAAATAAATTTACTCTAAGTAAATTAAATGTAGAGCCCACTACACGATGAAGACTGACAAAGTCAACCCGGAAGAGTCAACGCTCAGATTTTGACTGATTTCGTGTACAGTCACTTCGAGTACACCATGTGTTCGTGTACTCGAAGTTGTGTTTTAGTTTTCGTATACTCCTAGGCCTAGTATAAATAGACGTATTTTGTACAGGTTTAGGTTGGAATCCCGAGGCATTTGCTCTCTAGACATATTGAGGCACTTGTACTCGAAATTTTCAGTATTTATAAAAGATTACATTTTTCTACTTGCTTTCTTGATTCTAACTTGGATTCCGCACTTGTTAGAGATCTTTGATGATGATTTAGAAGATAAAGTTTGGTTCTTCATCCAGTTTAAGACCTACAAGTGGTATCAGAGCTAGAGTGCTCTTTTCATCATCAAGGTAACAACTTTTTGAAGCAAGTTTAATACTTTATCATTCTTCTCTACTTCATCTAGCTACTTTGTAAATTTGGGACTCCAAATCTTAAGAAATATTTTTATAAAATTTTTCTTAAGTATTATCGAGTTCAAAATTTTCGAGTTCAGCTATTTCGAGTACAGATAGAGTGTTCGAAGTATAGCTATAGTTCGAGTACAAGAGACTTTCGACTACAAAGGAATCTTCGAGTACAAGTTTAAGTTCGAATACAAGGTTAAGTTCGAGTACAAGTTCATTTTCGAGTACAAGAAGAACTTCGAGTACAAGCTTTGTTTCGTATACAGGAGAATTTCGATTACAGTCTTATCTTTAGGCAGTGTTTGGTGATCTGTTTTACAAGAATTTCGAGAACACACACTTAGAGATTTTGTTTCCAGTCATGGCATCAAAGAATCTGACTAACCTGTCCAATCTGCTTAATCTGGACAATGAGATCGGCACCGGAACAAAGCCGCCAAGGCTCGTGTCGGGAGATAACTTCCAAGATTGGAAATTCAGATTCCAATCGTTTATCAAATACACTGATCCAAAGCTTTGGAGATCTATTGAAGAGGGTCCCTTTGTGCCCTCATACCAGAGTGAGATCAATGGTCCTCTTGTTCCCAAGGATCCTGAATTGTACACTGACAATGACATACTTATGATGGAGAAGGATGAAAAGGCTTATGCTTCAATCACAATGGCTTTGTCGACTGATGTTGCTCATGGATTCAAGGAACACAAGACTGCAAAGGAACTTTGGAATGCCTTGGTTGAACGATTTGAAGGAAATGAGGACATGCGAGAGAGTCGCAAGGATATGCTGAGACAGAGGTTCAACATGTTCAACCACATCAAGGGAGAGTCTCTTGAAACACAGCTTAATAGATTCACTCATCTGATGACTGAGATGACAAGTTCTGGAATTGAGATGACCAAAGGAGAAGTAAACAAGAAGTTACTGAACTCCTTGCCTTACACCTGGTATTCAAATTGTACAACGATCAAAAGGACCAAGGATATGTACAAGACTTCTCTGAGTGAGCTGATATCAATCATAAATTCCTATGATATGGATGATAAGCAGCGAGCACTGAATCATGCAAGTTCCATGGGAATGGCATCCGTATCAGAAAACTCTGCACTGTTGTCTGCTATCAATCTTCAGGCTTCAGGGATGCAACACTATCAGAACTCTCCATCTCAGTCAATTCCCTTTGAAACTGCTTTCCTATCATCTGGACAAGCCGGATCAGTGTCCAAGATCAATCCAGAAAGTGAAGAAAATCTGTTGTTGTTTAAGGGCTTTATGAACAGCTACAATGCATTCATAGCAGGAGAATTGGCACCGGCCAACCTAACTCAGGTTAATTTGGAGCAGATAAATCCTGCTGATGTAGAGGAAATGGACATCTCATGGCAGATGGCTATGGCTGTGTTTCGTGCAAAGAAGTTCATCAAGCGATACGGAAGAAATAACTTTGGAAATAACCCGGGAAAGAAGCTTGGTTTTGATAAGTCAAAGATGCGATGTTACAACTGTGACCAACCGGTTCACTTTGCCAGAGAATGTAAGTAGCCAAAGGTGGCTAAGGAAGGAGAGAAGAAGCCTAAAGAGAAAACTGTGACTACTACTACAGGAGGAAGTGCTAGCACGTCCAAAGCACTGGTGACTCAAGAGACTGATTCCTATGATTGGAGTGATCAGGTGCAGGAACTGGAGCTAACTCTGAGTCACGCCTTCATGGCTGAAGTGGACGACAAGCAAAAGGATGTAACCGAAAATCTTTGTTCTAACTCATGCATAGATAAAGTATTTAAGTATAGGTCACATAATGAATCACTAATCAAAGAAGTAACCAAACTTAAATACTTTAACTCAGAATTTCTTAAAAATGAAGGAATCTTTAAAAGGAAACTTGAAGCAGAGGGTCGGGATGTGGCAAGGTTAAAAGAACTTTTAAGTGACAAAGAGTCCAACTATCGAGATGCTCGACGAAAAATCGATGAACTCACTCTAGAGTTGGACCAAGTTAAATCTAAATTTTCTAAAACATCGTTAAAATGTGAAAGATTTGATTATTCAAGCAAGGTTGTGGAAAATATGACAACCATG
The DNA here is from genome assembly GCA_009363875.1 of Mikania micrantha. NCBI lineage: Eukaryota > Viridiplantae > Streptophyta > Magnoliopsida > Asterales > Asteraceae > Mikania > Mikania micrantha. The sequence continues at coordinate 30,399,323 of CM018689.1, forward strand.
CAATATCGAGAAAAGAAGGCCAAGGGTATTGGGTATAATGAATGTGCACCACCTTTTAATTACAATTACTCAGTTATGCCCAAAATCAACACATCTGTTGATGATCTGCTGTCACAATCTGATCGAAGGTTCGAGTTCAGTAATGGAAAAGACAAACCTGTCTAATTGACAGCAGATCCTATTGAGACCAGTCCCAATATTTCTGACAATTCTGAGATATGTGCAGATAGTTTAAGCAAAGCAGGTATGAAAGGGAAGACTGAAGAAAGAAGTGCTGAGAAGAGCACAGACTGTTCAACATCTTTTGGAACATCATCTCTTAGTTCAAACTCTAATTTTGTTGGAAAAGTTGATCAATTTAAAATTAAAACAAATGAGATGTCTAAAAGCTTTAAGTCAACTTTTGTTAAAAAGAATGTTATTTTGGAAACAACTTCTTCTCGTTTACATCATGAGTTCAAGGGTCATTCCACAATCACCAAAGAAACAGGATCAAAATTGGATCCTAACTGTGAACCTTTTGTTCCTAAAGGGTTTTTGGAACAATCTTCTAACTCGTCTAAAACTTGTGATTGTGATGTAAAACCTTTTGACCCTAAGGAATTTCATGAGAAAGTATGTTGCTTTGTCTGTGGTAAGCCATGCCACATTGCTAGAAATTGTCTGCACCGACCTACTGAATTCTTTTATGGAAAGAATCAGAAGGTCACACCCAAGGCAAAACTCTCTGTCAAATCAAGGAGGACTGACAAATCCTCTATGCCTAGGGAGAATTCTCAAAAAGAACCACAAAAGCAATCCACTGCCAAAAGTAAAAGATCACCCAAACATCATCAGTATGGTTTTCACAAACAAAAGTCAAACTTTTCAAATATTAAAAACAAAACATATAGAAAACATGATCCAACTTCAAATATCTCTTTAAAATCAGTTAAACAAGGCAGTGGTGCTAAATCAAAGATTGATAAGATTAAACAGTTAAATCTAAGAGAGTTCAAAGGAAAGAATTCATTGATTCTACTGTGCCTAAACCAGTTATGGTTTGGGTACCTGTTTCTCATTGATTGTGTATAAAATGCAGGGACGGCCAAGTAAGCTCAAACATGTTTGGTATGTAGATAGTGGCTGCTCCCGGCACATGACTGGGGATTTTTCTCAGTTACATGAAGTTACACCATTCAATGGAGGATATGTATCATTTGCAGGAGACAAGGGAGGAAGGATAATTATGAAGGGCACGATCACAAATGGAACTCTCAGTTTTGAAGACGTGTACTATGTTGAAGAACTCAATCACAGTCTTTTGAGTGTTTCTCAGATCTGTGACAAGAGTTTTTCCACACACTTCACAAACAAGGAGTGTCTTATTCTAAAGCCTGGTTTTGTGGTGCCTGAGAAGTGGATTCTAATGAGAACTTCAAGGATAAACAATGCATATATTATCAACAAGAATTCAGATTCATTCACCGAGAACACTTGCTTGTTCTCAAAGGCATCGGAGCATGATTTTCTGTTATGGCATCGGCGACTAGGTCACGTAAATCTTAAGAATCTGAACAGACTCTCCAAGGGAGATCATGTCATCGGTTTGCCTTCTAAATATTTCTACACTATTGAGAAGTGCATTGCTTGCGCCAAAGGAAAACAACACAAGAGATCCCACAAGCCTATATTGTTCAATTCTATCTCGTCAGTTCTTCAACTTCTTCATATGGATCTCTTTGGACCAGTAAACGTAATGAGTATTGGGAAGAAGTCATATTGTCTTGTTGTGACAGATGATTATTCTAGATTCACTTGGGTGTTCTTTCTGGCCAAGAAGGATGAAACACCGGAGATTCTGAAGAAGTTCATTACCTTGATTGAAAATCAGAAGAATCTAAAGGTCAAGGTGATTAGAACTGATAATAGCACTAAATTTAGAAATCAAACTCTTATAGATTTCTGCGATGAGAAAGGGATTGCTAGACAGTACAGTGCAGCCAGAACTCCTCAGCAAAATGGAGTTGCTGAAAGGAGGAACAGAACGCTTATAGAAGCTGCACGAACAATGTTATTAGAATCTAAGCTGCCAATCTTCTTCTGGGCCGAAGCAGTTAACACCGCTTGCTATGTTCAAAATCAAGCACTTCTAAACAAGCGCCATCAGAAGACTCCCTATGAGATTCTTTTCAATCAGAAACCCAAAGTTGGTCATTTCAAGTCATTTGGATGTCCTTGCACTCTTCTTCATACAGAACCTAACCATAAATTTGATGATAAGGCAGATGAGTGTTACTTTGTGGGTTATTCATCCGAGAAAGCCACTTACAGAGTTTACAACAAGAAGACTCGGATGATAATAGAATCATATTATATTGATTGGCAAGAGATGAATTCTACTGACGCCGGTTCTGGTCCAAACTGGCTATTTGAGTACGATTCTACTTTTAGGCCTTTCAACACTACATCCGATAGTGCAGGATCATCTGAGCAAGCTGATGATTTCTACAAAGGTGATGATGTCGACTATAGAGTTGACTATGTTCCATGCGACCTTAATCTCTTAACAGTTGACCCTCCAGGCATGTACAATCATGCCCCTCCATCTCAGCCAACCCCAATACATGAAGTTCTCCCATCAGAACCAGATACTTCTCAGTCTGTTCAACCACTTCCTGAAACCAATCAAGTCTCATCTTCCTCCCACCAGACCTTTGATAATCCACTATTCTCAGATAATATTCCTGAGGAACATTGCGTGGATCACGGAGCAGAAGCAAGTGAAACTACTCCTATCGACAACATCTCTTCTTCAAGTGAAGATCAAGTGAACAACATCAGCAACTTACTAGACAATCTAGCTGTGGACGAAGTGCCAACACTCGGTGTAAACAAGAATCATCCAGTTGAAAATATTATTGGACCTCTTTCAGAAGACGGAGCCGGTCAATTCCAGCTCAGAACGCCTTGCATGAAAGCAACATCTCACGAAGCCAATCAGGTCCAATTAATTCTTGTTTGTATTCCTGTTTTATTTCGCAGGTCGAACCCAAGAATGTCAAAATGGCTCTTAAGGAGTCCAGCTAGGTCGAAGAAATGCAGGAAGAACTGATGCAGTTTCAGAAGCTCAAAGTATGGAATCTGGTTCCATTGCCCAAAGGGAAACTGCCAATTGGAACCAGATGGGTCTTCAGAAACAAGAAAGATGATTGGGCATGATTATTAGAAATAAAGCACGGTTGGTGGTTCAGGGCTTCTACCTGCAGGAGGGAATTGACTACGAAGAAGTCTTTGCACCAGTCGCAAGACTTGAAGCTATACGGATCTTCTTGGCCTACGCCTCCTATATGAACTTCACGGTATACCAGATGGATGTGAAGACTACATTTCTGTATGGAAAGGTTAAAGAAGAGATCTACGTATGTCAGCCCCCAGGATTCGAGGATTCGCAGTATCCTAACCATGTATACAAGTTAGACAAAGCCCTCTATGGTCTTCATCAAGCCCCACGGGCATGGTATGCTACTCTTACTGATCATTTGCTTGCAAATGGATATACACGTGGAGCCATCGATCAGACATTGTTCGTTCACAAGGATAAGAATGATTTAATTCTCGTCCAAATCTATGTGGATGACATTATTTTTGGTTCCACAAGCTCGGCGCTGTGCAAAGAATTTGAGGAGGTGATGAAAAAGAAGTTTGAGATGAGTGCGATGGGAGAAATGACCTTCTTTCTGGGTCTTCAGGTGAAGCAAGATCCAAAGGGTGTGCTGATTCATCAAGGCAAGTATGTTACAGATATTTTAACAAAGTTCAAAATGACGGAATCAAAGCCAGTTCCATTCCTATGGCTGCTCGTCCTGTCTTAACTTCGGATTTGGATGATGAAGACGTTGATCAACATCTCTATCGCTAAATGATTGGTTCTTTGATGTACCTGAATGCTAGCCGTCCAGACATTATGTTCTCAGTTTGTCAATGTGCCAGATATCAGGTGAATCCGAAGGCATCTGACCTCATAGCTGCCAAGAGAATCTTTCGGTACCTGGTCGGGAAACCTAGACTCGGTCTATGGTATCCAAAGAACTTTGAGTTTCACTTGTTTGCATACTCAGACAGTGACTTTGATGGATGTAACCTAGACAGGAAGTCAACTACGGGTGGATGTCAATATTTGGGAGATCGTCTTGTCTCATGGCAATGCAAGAAACAGACGACCGTGTCTACGTCTACTGCTGAAGCCGAGTATGTTGCTGCTTCCCGTTGCTGTTCTCAGGTTATATGGATGCAACAACAACTCCTCGATTACGGTTTGAACTTTCTTGACTCTCCTATTTATTGTGATAATGAAGCAGCCTTACAGATCGTCAAGAATCCGGTACAACATTCCAAAACTAAGCATATTGACATACGGATTCACTTCATTCGTGACTGTTTCGAACGGAAACTCATTCATCTTGAAAAGGTCCATACAGATGATAATTTCACAAAACCGTTCGATACAGCACGCTTTCATCACTTTCTTGCCTCTCTCAAACTAATAAGCTTTCACTAAGAGCATTTTTGTAAATACGTCAAAAATTTGTGTTTTGTTTTACTTTAATATTTAGATCACAAATTTAGGGGGAGAACATTTACAAAAACAACAAAAAGATTTTCGGTCTTTGAGTCAGTCTAAGATGATCTACAAGTTTAGGGGGAGTTAAGTTTTGTTTGAAAAACTTAAGAAAAGAAAATTCTGCCTCTTGGCATTTTGTTATTCAAAGAAAATTACAAAAAGATTTTATCTTTTCAAAATTTAAGAAAATACAAAAGAGTTATTTGGACAAGCAAAGTGAATCGATCAAATTGGGAAGTGAAATAATTTCTAAGGATCAAAATTTCACTATCTTAATAAAATTTCTAAAAGAATCACAACTTTGAATATCTACTATGCACTAAGAAGTTGAAATCAGTTTTCCAAATAAAAGAATCAGACTTGATCAAATATTTATTAATAAGTAAATAAATAAGTGTGAAATTGTGATCATTAGATAACTAGAAATGTGTGACAACTATTTGACTTCTCACTTAATTCCTTGAATCAAAACGAGATTGTGTTTCAACAAACTTGAAATTATGTTTGAAAAACTCGGGTATTTCCTATGTTTTGTGCAAACAAAGAGCGGGAAATACCTACTGAAGCATCCTCTGCTTTGCGTAAGCAAAGACCTGGATGTGTGACGTTAAGGCCAATGTGTCTACAGATCAGAAAATAAAAGATGCCAATGAGCACAAGATGATAGAACCCCCTCTTGTTCTTAATTCTAACCTAATAGATCTGTTCTTTTCTTTTCTTTTCTCACCTTAAAACTCTGTCAAAATAATTTTAAGTTCGTTGAAACACAATCAAAGTATGAAACAGAGAATTTAACAAGACTGATAGGTTGCACATTAATCTAGTTTTTACAATCTAATTGTTCATAAATTTCCCATAAGATATTCTATAAAACTTGATCATATAACTGATTTTTAAGAAATGGAATAACGAGCGGAAATCATTGGTGGGGAATAGCTATTTAAAGGTTGTGCTTCGTTAAGAAATTAACTAAGCTGGTAAAATTTTGATAACAGATTTGATCCCACAAATTTGACCCGACTAAACTTAAACTTGTTCAAAGTTTATTTTATTTTATTTTATCTTATTTTATTTTATTTTATAAAAAATTAGAATTCGAAATAAAATAAGCATGTACTCGAAATTGAGTACACGAAATCTTGTACTCGAAATAACCCTATAAATAGTCCAACCGTATTAAATTTCGAGTACCATTATTTCGAGTACACGTTTTTCACACTTCGAGTACAGATATTTTCTCTGAGAGGCGATTTTACTTTCTAGAGTCTTTTTCGAAATTTTACTCCAGCCATCTTTTAGATCATCATTAGGCGACCTTAGGTATATAGAGTTTCATCAACTTTTGACCGTGGATTCGAAAGTTATGGTCAAAAGTAACTTTCGAATACACGATTTTCGTGTACAGAAAGTTTTTGGTCAAATTGACCACGAAATACTTGAAATTGAAAGGCAAGTCGTGAATATATTGGTCGCCTCTCAATTCCGAGTATATTGAACATGACTAGAAGCTCTAAGAAGCAAAGATTTATGGACTTATGAAAAATCCTTGTGTTCTCGAAATCTGACTTTTCGAATACAGATTGTACTTCGTATACACAAAATTTCGTGTACATCTTGCATTTCGTGTACACCTGATTTCGTGTACATCGTTGATTTCGAATACTCAGTTATTTCGTGTACAGATTACATTTCGTGTACAGACTGCATTTCGTGTACAAATTGTAGTTCGTGTACACTTGGTTGTTTCGAGTACAACCACTAGTTCGAGAACAGAGCATTTCATACTTAGAAAATTTTCAGAAAAATTTATTAACCTCGAATTTGAACTAACTTGATTTGTTCGTGTCTTTCAGATGGCAGACTTAAGGTTCGTGCATGACCACAACATGATAGCATTTCTTGGGGAACCGCCAGCAAAACACTCAGAGTTCAAGAGTATGGTTGACGGACTGATTTTATCACCCATCAACTATGCCATCATGGAGTACCCACCTATCGTGACTGATTTTGTTAGGAGCTTTTGGAGCACAGTAAAAGAACGTATTGATGCAGACGGTAACATCAGTATCATTGGAAAGATTCAGAGTTAATCGATTGTTATTACATAGCAGATTGTGCGGGAATGTTTACAATTTGGAGATAAAGCGGATGATCCTGTAGAGTTGGATCAAGATCTTGTAAACAGGACCATGTATCAGATGGGTCATGAAGGTGCCTATCCTCCGACAGAGATGAAGCTGCTACACCCTTACTAGAGATATTTGGCACACGTGGTCACTCAGTGCCTCTCTGGAAGAAAAGGGGGATACGATGTTCTGAACCAGACCCTAAGTTCTAGTCTGGTAGCATTGGCTCTCGGAGTGGATTTCAACTTCTCAAAGATGGTTTTCCTTGACATGCATGCAAACATCAGAGGACGAAGAAAGGAACGGTTCTTGGCTTTCCCCCGGTTTGTGCAGATCATCATCAACAAAAAGTATCCTTCTCTGACTCCAACTCTTGGCACCTTGGAGATTAAGAGAATGCCTGATGACATTTTTGGATATATGAAGATGAACAAAAGAGGAAAGAAACAATACACTGGAGAGAGGCCTCTAATCAAGTTTGGTCGCTTTGTGGGAGACGTAAATGTTGTAAAGGATCAAGGCACTCCTATTGGTTTTGTAGCTGAAGAGCATGATGTTCATACTAGTGCACAGACATGCCCTACTCCTGAGGGGCACATATCTGAGAACTCATCATCTTTTAGTGAGGATTTTGTTGCTGAAAAGACACCTCCTACTAGACAGGAAAGAGAGGAAGCACAGGATGTTGACTACACTCCAACTCCTGAATCATCTCCTAAGAGAAAGAGGCAGAAGACAATGGCCAGGAGAACAAGAGATCCAAGATTACTAAAGATGTTCTTCGGATTATCTTTTACTTCTGTTGCATCAGTCATATCACAAGCTTCTACACAACCACCTCCACCACCTCCTGTTACACAACCACCTCCTGTTGCCCAACCACCTCCTGTTACACAACCACCTCCACCACCTCCACCTACACAACCCACACAACCCAAACAATCCATACAATCCAAGCCTCCTACACAAGTCAAGCCACCCTCTCAACCTAAACCTTCAACCAAACTAGCCAAACCCAAATTAGTCATCAAAATCCCAGCTAGATCCACTACATCCGCTGCTTACACCAAGACGTTTTCGTCTCCACCTCGCTCAAGCAGTGACAAAGGAAAATCTCCTTTGCACTCAGATTCACCATATGAGCCAAAGGAGGTGCCTGTCGATCTCGTGGATCTCAACGACAGAGTATTTCAGCTTGAAAGGAATTCCAAGCGCAAGGATGGTCTTATCCTAAATCTGCAGGATGGAATGAAAAAGATATGTAGCAAGCTGAACAAGTGTCAGGGGAAGATCAAGGCACATGAAAAGTTTATCAAATTTCTCTTGTTAGAGAACCATGAGATGAAGAAAGATATTAAGAGACTTAAAGGAGAAGAAGTTCCAGATTCTGATGACGATAACAAGGGAGATGTTTTTCTTGACAGTGATGATGATAGTGACAATGATGATGGTGATGACAAAAAGGAAAAGTATCCGAAAGAAAAGAAGGATGACAAAGATGATGGTGATGGAGACAAGAAGGAAGATGATTCTTCTGAAAAAAGGGATCAGAGACCTCCAGATGACAAGGATCAGGGAGGAGCCACTGGAAATCCATCCTCTTCAGGAAAGCCCATTAGTCAATATGATGATCTATTTGGAGATATTCCTGATGACATTCTCTTCGGTGACACCCTTCCTGGAGCTGATATGAATACTACAGAACTTGATGATTTCTTTGGAGATCTTCCTGATGAGTTTACTTTTGAGGAAACTGAAAAAGAAGTTAAGGAAGGAGCCGAACCTTCTGCAGGGGCATCTGTAGAAGAAGAACCAGAAAACATCATGCTTGGAAACGTCTCATCCGATCCTTATATTGATTATTTGTATGCCCACAAATACATTGATGCATTGGGACAGGAGGTCACCTCACTTCATGAAGTAATTGTCAGTTGGTTTGACAAAAAGAAGGATTGGACACCATCTCCTCCCGTAAGGAAAGATCTGTGGTTCAAGGAGATGAGTGAGTTACATCCAGAACACACATTTATTTCAGATGACAGAAACTTGTTTGCTGTTCGCAACGACAGATCCGAAGTATGCTGCTGGTTGTACGATAAAGAAAGAGACATTTATTTAGTCAAGAGAAGAAATGGCAAAGTTGAGTTCTTCAAGAAACCACGAGATTTTTGCACACTGCCCAAGATCGATATTCGAAGCATCAACAGAGCTATGTTCTTCAATCCTTCCAAAGACTCACAGGCTGATCTGTTTGCCAAATTCATCAAAGATCAATGTGAGAAAGACTTTCCTGTGATGCGTACAACCAAAGGAAGGCGTTTTGTGTCAACATGTATTATCGATCCGAAGACAAAGAAACCTTGGATATATTGCAAGTATCCTCCTCCTCATGTTGAGATAGCAGTGCCTGTGTCTCCTAGAGTTCCAGACAATTCATTGGCTAACTTCTTGTCTTGGTACTATGACGATCTCAATCTTGCTGCGGTCATCCTCAAGAACAAAGACAATGTCGACGATATTGACATCATTCTTGACCCTATGGATCTCTTGAAGTATGGAAAAGACGACATGATGAAATTACATGAGTCTCCAATACGAGTGTATTCTGGAAATGATGAGGAGGCTAAGCCATTCACTCACACAATTGCTTATGCCGTCGAGTTGAAACTTCATGCCGGAGCTGGGCCACATAACGTCACTCTTCCGATAGGATGACTTCGCCAGTCTAGGGGGAGTTTGTAGAGCCCACTACATGATAAAGACTGACAAAGTCAACCCGGAAGAGTCAACGCTCAGATTTTGACTGATTTCGTGTACAGTCACTTTGAGTACACCATGTGTTCGTGTACTCGAAGTTGTGTTTTAGTTTTCGTATACTCCTAGGCCTAGTATAAATAGACGTATTTTGTACAGGTTTAGGTTGGAATCCCGAGGCATTTGCTCTCTAGACGTATTGAGGCACTTGTACTCGAAATATTCAGTATTTATAAAAGATTACATTTTTCTACTTGCTTTCTTGATTCTAACTTGGATTCCGCACTTGTTAGAGATCATTGATGATGATTTAAAAGATAAAGTTTGGTTCTTGATCCAGTTTAAGAACTACATTAAATATGTGTTATGCTAGCCGTTTCAATCACCAACTAAAACCAATCAACTTTTGTTCATATTTCATCGTATCTTTTTTTTTCATTAAAAATTAAATTGATTATATATTTAGATGCATCCATCCTTTTTTTATTGTCTTTTGTTTTACCAAAGTTGAAGATAATTATATGTAAATATGAGTATGCTCCTTGTCCTTTAATCATTTGAAACGGCCAACCACAATAGTTAACATTGTTCTTGATCTTGCAAAAACCATCCAGAGAAAAAGCAAAAGCCGATGAAAGAATCATGGCATGTGAGGTTTCAAAACTAGATCGAATAGTAAAACTAATATGGAGTAAAGTTGGTGGAGGCAACAAATTCAAGGGTTTTCTTGGTTAACAGTGTTAAGAAAGCATCTATTTCTTATTCTTTTTTTATTCTTTTTATTTTTATATTTTTTTTAGATTTACAATCAAAAATCTAAATATTGTGTCTCCTAAAACTTAAAAGCGAAAACTCAATTTTGAATAATCTTGAGTGATCGAAAAGATACTAGATCATGTATATCTACCAAATAATAGGAGAGTTGGTACCTCATACCTGAATGCTTGAATTTGAAGTTAAATTTTGGACTCAGATTCATCAATGGGATTAGAGAGATTTGAAGATCAGTTGTCAAAAAGAAGCCTATAGTATCCGACAAACAAACTTTTCATCCCATCACCATACTTGTTGCTTGATGCTATCAACATGCAAGAAAAAGTAAATGAAGAATTCGATATATTCTGAATAGTCGTTTCCATAGACGCTGTGGCCGGTGCACACTTGAGGTTGATTTTGAATTGTCATTGATAGATTGAGATAGAAAATCGAAATGACAACAACAATTGAGGCATAAGGCTCGAGAATCTATCGTGCTAATGACGTATTATAAACAAGAGAGATTATAAACAAGAACGACTATGAAAGGAAATTGATCTTCTATATTTTCATAACTATTACATACATCACATATATATACAAGTGTTATTTGTAACGGACAATGAATCATTAATAAGATAATGATGATAATTTACATCTATTATTTATGATTATTTATAACACTCATCATTAATAAGGGAATGATGGTAGTTTATGTCTGTTACTTATGATTATTTATAACAGGTCTCAAATTTTTGGGGTTTTTAATAGCCATATTATTATACTCATACTCCTAAACTACATCCCAATAATAATCATTTACTTGGATTTGAACACAATACCTTCTTTTTTAAATACAATGCCTCTGTCAAATAGGATAATCCCACATTAGCTTTTGAGGCTTTTTTGTTGTAACAAATTCTGGTTTTCGTTAAGAAAAAAAATTGTTTTAATATTTTTAACTATTCTTCATATTTTGTTTGTGATTTTTGTTTTTTTTTTGTAACTTTCTCCTTCATGATTTTCTATACTTTTGAGTTACTCATATGGTCCCAAATTTTAGACATTTGTAACTAGATGCGACAATTTTTAACCAAATGAAAGGAAATAGGTTGGTTTGGGTAAATAATTGTAGTATAATGGGTTGAAATGGGTAACATCATAATATTGAATGCGTTGAGATGCGTAGCACTTAAACACATTACGTGTCAAGATGGGTAACAAAAAAACTATGTAAATGCAATGAATTCAAACATTTAAGAATGGTTAATAACATATTTGATGAAAAAATCACTAAAAATTATCAAAATGGACTATTTGTTTACTTATAACCATGGTTGTAAAAGTCGCTAGGCGCTAGTCGGGCGGCGAGGCACCGCCTAGGGATTAATCGAGATTAATCGGCGCTAGGCGGATTGAAATTTTATATGTAATTTTACAAATATATATATTATATACACACATAAATATCAATAATTTTATATAATACTTTAAATAATTTAAAAAAATAAACTTAAAAATACTAACTCAAGTACTTCAAAGTTCAAACTTAAACACCGAGTTCAAAGTTTTAAGGATTTTGGGTTAAAAAATGCCTAAATAATCATGAAATTGGTCCCTTTATACTAGAAAAAAGTCAAAAAAGTCAAAAAAAATAAAAAAACCGACTAAGCCGCCTAGGCCGACTAGGCCACCTAGCGCCTTGGCACCGCCTAGGCCAAAATCGACACAGTAAATGGCCGCCTAGCGCCTAGGCGCCCCCTAGGCCGATTTTTACAACAGTGCTTATAACACATCTTAAGCTAAACTAAATTGATGTTTTTTAAGAACAAATCATTTAGACCCGAACTAATTTTGCTTAAAACTCGTTCTAACAAGCATCTATCTTGACCCGAACCCATTGTGACCCGTTACCCAACCCGTTCATTTTGTCAGGCATATTTGTAACACATATAATCTTTAACTCACCAAATTACCTTTACATATTGACCAAATCAGCCTCACATAAGGATTGTATGTGTTACAAATGTTTAATGTTTGGGACCATATGAACAATTTTTGAAACCTAAGTACCAAAAATGAAATACTAGCAAAACATAAGAACTATCCTGGTAATTTACTCTGAATGTTTATCACATACTTGGCCTGGAATTTTATCAAGTATACATCAAGTATTTACCCGTCAAATATCATGTATACTCGTGGATTTTGGGCTTGCATATTAGTTTATTAAAGATACTCGTTGGGTACTCTATCTAAAACCAATATGATATTTATCGAGTACAAAGTGGGTGAAATTAAAAATATTGACATTTGAGAAACAAACAGAAAGATGAAAACTATGAGAAGACAATTGTATATATAGTAGGATACATATCTTACTACACTAATAAATAAAAATCTTCTTTGCCGCTTGTCAATCATACATATTTAATTGCCACATGGCAATTAATAAGACAATCAAATTATTTTGTGCTATTAATTTAATTGATTGATTTTTATCAATAAAAGAAATTATTCAAAATTTCAAATAAATCATTCTTTCTTTCATGATTTAAAATTTTAATTTAGTTCATTAATAATTAGATGTTTCAATATCTAGCTATTAAGCATGTTGACATCAAACATAAAATTTGCTTCTATTTACACGTCCTGGGTTGGTTTGTACTTGAACCATGTGATTTTTACACACACTTTATTATATGTTTTATTGTTTATGGTAAAAAAAATACAAAAGGTTTAAAACATTTAGTTTTTGATAAACGTAATAAGAATATAAAGAAAACAACAAATGTTGCATGCAAAAAAGTATTTGACAATTTATGAAATTTTGTTGTAATTTTTCGTAGTGACTTGTTGTATGTTACAATATGTAATGTTAGTCATTTAAAATTATTACTTTTTTTTTTAATTTTTTGTATTTGCTATTCAGCTCGTGTATAACACGGATTTATAACCTAGTTTAAAACAAATAAAAAAGAAATAATATCTCAGATATATAAACGACTATATATTATCATCAGATAACCAAGTCGATCAAACAATTAAATCACCAATTCCTATACCCGTTCATATATATGCGAAAAATTTCAAAGATAGTCTCATATCCAATCCTCCAATTACTCAAAATTATACATGTCAATAATGTTTCGAGTTCTCCTGTCGGATTTGAATTCCATTGTCATCCCCATATCACATGGCATAAATGCAATAGTTACATATAGGAATGCTCAAAATAACTGAAAGCCAAAAAGATCTAATAGCTTAATAGTATAAAAAACCGTCAATACAAAATCTTATTCTGAAAGATTCATGTCAGATGTAAGATATGAAAAACCGTGTTTATTCATATCGGATATCTGATTTTAACTCTAATAAACATAATAAAACATATTTATTTGTTTTATCAAGTTGTTTGAACATATAAATCATATTTATTCGGCTCATTCAATTTTTTCGGTTACATTCATGCCACTTAAACATGTTCATTATTCCAATTGGAAAGAATTATAATAACATCCTAAAATTTTCAAATTCGAATAAATTTTTGTTAGATTCAATGAACACCCTTAATTACATTCAAGATGTACATGATAGTATGTTACTTCAATTAACATACGATAAAGGAATAAAAATTGCAAGTGTGGCTATCTGTACATTTATTTTTAGTAATAAACAATGTTTTGAAAGCTAGACCGGGAACCAGGGGTCGGCTGACCCAAAAACAAAATGTGAACTACCCTCAAGGGAACCTGTCGGTTCACCGGTCGGATCGGATTTCAAGTTTCTTCTTCTTCTTGTTTTTTTAATTAAAATCAAACATTGTATTTTTTTAACATGATTATGTTTGTTTAAATGTGTTTATAATTCTATATTATTTTTGGATATTTTATATATTTATTATGTAATCCGGTTATTGAATCCGGTCCAGCCGGTCCGATCAGTAACCAGTATGACCACGGAGTATGCCCCTTGGCCCCAACCACTCCACGTAGACACCCACCACAACCACCCACTCCACCACTTGCGGTGGAAATGCCCCTTGGTTGGCCATAATCACCCACTCCACTTTGAACGTGTCTCTTTCTCTGCCTCTTTCTCCCGTTGCTGTGGCCACATCCAACCCTTCCACGCCTGCCCACGCCCCAAAGGGGGCGGTGTTCCACGCCTTTTTTTGCCCATTCACGCCCTCAACAAAGGGGCACACCGGACGGTTTAAGACAACCGGTTCCACACCCGATCTGTTTATGAAAACATTGGTAATAAATGTACTATAAAATGATGTGTGAAATTTTAAAATCATAAGATCAAGAGCTCGAAACTTATCTAAGACAAAATATTGTTAAATAATAATTACAAATGTATTAGAAGTTAAATATTTGCATGGCCATCATGGCTAGCTACTTTTGGCGGTGCATATAATACACACACGTGTAAATATGCACTATGTATTATTAGGAACACTTGCAATAATTAGGGTTTGATAATACAAGCTCAACCAAGATGACCCTGTAATAGTTGTTAGTAGGGTTTATTTGTTTAATAGCCACATATTCAACCTTTGATGTATAAACTTTTGTGAGTCATAATAAGATTTCTTTGATTGGCCGGTGTGGCCAAAATAGGGGACAATAATGTTCAATTTCTTGTTTAAGTATTAACCGTTTAAATTTGTTCAATACAACTACATGTTGTTGATGGTAACCTAAGATAATTTTTGTTTGAATGATAAAAAAATGTTATGTATGCATTATCAATCTCTCTCTCCCCTTAAGTATTTTACAAACCCTCCATCCTTTTAAATATCAATAATAATCATTCCATAAATGTTTTCTTTAATATGCATTATGACACGACGTTGTATGTCAAATTGTCAATATTATGTTTAAATTCCCGTACAACCTTATGATATTGATCATGCATAAAAACTTAATATTTTGTTTAATTACATTTAACTATTCATGCTTTGATTACAATAATCCTTGAATATATTATAGGCAATATTCCATGAACTAACGATATTGGTGTACATATAACCTATGCATTATAACCATTTGTAGTATTTTGAAGAATGTGCATTCAACTTGTGTAATGTGTTTCAAACACAAGTAAATTTTATATTGCATCAAACACATTAATTTTTTTTTAAAATATCATAATAAAGTTTTTCTATATAATCTCTTTGATAGAGAATATGTAAATAATTGAGAACCTTGAGATGAAATTTAATGGTTGTACCTTTGGTATGTTTTGTATTTATAACTAATTGAAAGACGAATGAAATAGATGGTGAAAGACGTGTGAAAGTACAATTCCATCTGGATCCTAAACAAGTTGTAACTTGTCATCAAGCGCGTGTGGTCACAAGTTCAAATTCATGTAATGAAATAAAAAAATTGTACATATTCAATATAAACACATATTATTTAACATTATATATTTCATATAAAGCTTTAAACATAAGTATATGTATATGAAAATAACATAATAATAAAACAAGAAACGCTTTTAATCAAGTCACTTAAATATTTTTTGTTCTAATTTAGTTACTTAACTTATAGATAATACGATAATCCTATATATATATATATGTTTGCATGTTTAACAAGCTGAAGTGCTGGTATGATATCTTTTTTACATGTATATATATGTATAGTTGTATACATATATCTATCGTATTCATGTCTAAAGTTTTATATGCATATCTACACATATTTGTGTGTATGTAACTTTATAAATATATAACTAGCTTTCACAACCTTTTCAATGAGTTACATAACTTATAATATTGTGCTAATTCTATATACTTTAATATGTTAAATACGTGAAATATATAAGATTGACACATTATATAAAAATTAAATGACTAGATGATACAAAAAAAAAAGAAGCGACTTAGTTGAAATAGATATACAAGTTGGTTAGATTTTTATAAAATTTCTCTAATTTAAAACCTAAAAATTTAAGTGTGATGTGTTGGTATGGTTTCCTTCTTCAAAAGTTTAACAACTCAGTTTTGCGATGAATAAATGGTAGGATTTGAACAATAGATTTAGTGACTGTATGCGAGATAGCAAGAGGTGTACAAAGTACTTTTTTATTTTATTTTTTTTATCTCTAAACATGTTTTGATTTCAAAACAGTTCGAGTTCAAGAACAAATGTCAAATTTGTTTTGATACCTAACTGATTCAAATTCTATGTCGGTTTCAAATTGTGTAAACGTCATTTCGGCTCCAAACTGGTTCCTGTTTTTCATTGATTCGGTTAAAGTTTTTATTATTTTAACTTGTTTGTATAGGTTTTCAGTTTTGGTGATAAACATTTTCAACTTTCAACAAGAAGGTATCGATAATGTATCGGAAAATAAGTACTTCAGAAGGAAATTTATCTTAATTTTTAAAATTAAGATGTGTTGCATAAAGTAGTGTTACCCGCTTATTTAAGGTTCGTGTTGTGAATCAGGACAAATTGAATAAATTGATACCAAACAAGAAACACCCTTAAATCGTATCCAACGGAAGAAAAACCACCGACGTCAACGAGAGAAAAAAATGGCCGCCGCAGCACCCCCACCATCACCAGCCGCCACCGCGGAGCTCAACATGAACCTCCCAACCAACTACCCACTCTTCACCCGGATCTGCCTCGCCGAAAAACCTGACGTCTCCGTCATCCACAAAATGATCCACCAGATGGCGGTGTTTGAACGCTTCTCCGACCAATGCTTCGCCACCGAACCATCACTCTCCGCCACCCTTTTCTCCAACAACACCCCCTTCGAATCCGTCACCGTCATCTTCATCGAAGTCTCCACAACCCTATTTCCATCACCCGTCTCTCACCACCCCAAATTCACACTGATCCACAAAACCCTGAATCTCGAGTGCCCTATCTCCGATCCCGGAATGGAGACCTTCAAGTCGTCAAAAACAGAGGATGCTATTATCATCGCAGGTTTTGTGCTGTTTTTCCCCAATTACTTTTGGCAAAACCTAGGGTTTACATTGATGATCTGTTCGTGAGGGAGTGTTACCGGAGGAAGGGGTTGGGGAAGATGATGCTGCCAGCGGTGGCGAAGAAGGCGGTGGCGATGGGGTAAGGGAGGGTGGAGTGGGTTGTGTTGGATTGGAATATGAATGCGATTAAGTTTTACGAGCAGATGGGGGCTAGTGTTATGCAGGAGTGAAGGGTTTGTACGCTCACTTGTGATGCTCTTCAAGGTTACGGTACTACCTCGGGTACCCATGATCTTGATTTGATCTGATTTTATTGTATTTTTAAGATTGTTTGAGTGTTTGGATACTTTGGAAGAGATAAATGGATTATGGTTTACTGGTAAATGTATATTTTCCCCAGAAGTACTCATGCTTGGCCTGAGAATGAACCGAACGAATGAACTAGTACATGGTCGTTTCCTTCTTCAAGAGTTTAACAACTCAAGTTTTGTTATGAATAAATGGTAGGATTTGAACAATAGGTTTAGTGACTGTATGCGAGATAGCTAGAGGTGTACAAAATAGTTTTTTATTTTATTTTATTTATCTCTGAACATGTTTTGATTTCAAAACAGTTCGAGTTCAAGAACAAATGCCAAACTTGTTTCGATACCTAACCGATTCAAATTATATGTCGGTTTCCAATTGTGTAAGCGTCATTTCGGCTCCAAACTGGTTCCTGTTTTTCATTGCTTCTGTTAAAGCTTTTATTATTTTAACTTGTTTGTATCGGTTTTCAGTTTTGGTGCTAAACAGTTTCAACTTTCAACAAGAAGGTATAGATAACGTATCGGAAGAGAAGTACTTCAGAAGGGAATTTATCTTAATTTTAAAATTAAGATGTGTTGCATAAATTAGTGTTACCCGCTTATTTAAGGTTCGTGTTGTGATTCAGGACATATTGAATAAATAGATACCAAACAAGAAACACCCTGAAATCGTGTCCAACGGAAGAAAAACCACCGACGTCAACGAGAAAAAAAAATGGCCGCCGCAGCACCCCCACCCTCACCAGCCGCCACCGCAGAGCTCAACATGAACCTCCGAACCAACTACCCACTCTTCACCCGGATCTTCCTCGCCGGAAAACCTGACGTCTCCGCCATCCACAAAATGATCCACCAGATGGCGGTGTTTGAACGCTTCTCCGACCAATGCTTCGCTACCGAACCATCACTCTCTGCCACCCTTTTCTCCAACAACACCCCCTTCGAATCCGTCACCGTCTTCGTCATCGAAGTCTCCACAACCCTATTTCCATCACCCGTCTCTCACCACCCCAAATTCACACCGATCCACAAAACCCTGAATCTCGACCGCCCTATCTCCGATCCCGAAATGGAGACCTTCAAGTCGTCAAAAACAGAGGATGCTATTATCATCGCTGGTTTTGTGCTGTTTTTCCCCAATTACTCGACATTTTTGGCAAAACCCAGGTTTTACTTTGAGGATTTGTTCGTGAGGGAGTGTTACCGGATGAAGAGGTTGGGGAAGATGATGTTGTCGGCGGTAGCGAAGCAGGCGTTGGCGATGGGGTATGGGAGGGTGGAGTGGGTTGTGTGGGATTGGAATATGAATGCGATTAAGTTTTACGAGCAGATGGGGGCTAATGTTATGCAGGAGTGGAGGGTTTGTAGGCTCACTTGTGATGCTCTTCAAGGTTACGCTACTACCTCGGGTACCCATGATCTTGATTTGATCTGATTATATTGCATTTTTAAGATTGTTTGAGTGCTTGGATACTTTGGAAGAGATAAATGGATTAGGGTTTTCTGGCAAATGTGTATTTTCCCCAGAAGTACTCATGTTTGGCCTGAGAATGAATCGAACGAATGAACTAGTACATGCCCCTTTCCTTCTTCAAGAGTTTAACAACTCATGTTTTCTGATGAATAAATGGTAGGATTTGAATAATAGATTTAGTGACTGTATGCGAGATAGCTAGAGGTGTACAAAATAGTTTTTTTATTTTATTTTATTTATCTCTGAACATGTTTTGATTTCAAAACAGTTCGAGTTCAAGAACAAATGTCAAATATGTTTTGATACCTAACCGATTCAAATTCTATGTCGGTTTCCAATTGTGTAAGCGTCATTTCGGCTCCAAACGGGTTCCTGTTTTTCATTGCTTCGGTTAATGCTTTTATTATTTTAACTTGTTTGTATTGGTTTTCAGTTTTGGTGCTAAACAGTTTCAACTTTCAACAAGAAGGTATAGATAATGTATCGGAAGTGAAGTACTTTAGAAGGGAATTTATCTAAATTTTTAAAATTAAGATGTGTTGCATAAATTAGTGTTACCCGCTTATTTAAGGTTCGTTTTGTGAATCAGGACAAATTGAATAAATTGATAGCAAACAAGAAACACCCTCAAATAGTATCCAACGGAAGAAAAACCACCGACGTCGACGAGAAAAAAAAGGCCGCCGCAGCACCCCCACCATTACCAACTGCCACCGCGGAGCTCAACATGAACCTCCCAACCAACTACCCACTCTTCACCCGGTTCTGCCTTGCCGGAAAACCTGACGTCTCCACCATCCAAAAAATGATCCACCAGATGGCGGTGTTTGAACGCTTCTCCGACCAATGCTTCGCCACCGAACCATCACTCTCCGCCACCCTTTTGTCCAACAACACCGCCTTCGAATCCGTCACCGTTTTCCTCATCGAAGTCTCCACAACCCTATTTCCATCACCCGTCTCTCGCCACCCCAAATTCACACTGATCCACAAAACCCTGAATCTCGATTGCCCTATCTCCGATCCCGAAATGGAGACCTTCAAGTCGTCAAAAACAGAGGATGCTATTATCATTGCTGGTTTTGTGCTGTTTTTCCCCAATTACTTTTGGCAAAACCTAGGGTTTACATTGATGATCTGTTCGTGAGGGAGTGTTACCGGAGGAAGGGGTTGGGGAAGATTATGCTGTCAGCGGTGGCGAAGCAGGCGGTGGCGATGGGGTATGGGAGGGTGGAGTGGGTTGTGTTGGATTGGAATATTAATGCGATTAAGTTTTACGAGCAGATGGGGGCTAATGTTATGCAGGCTTGAAGGGTTTGTACGCTCACTTGTGATGCTCTTCAAGGTTACGGTACTACCTCGGGTACCCATGATCTTGATTTGATCTAATTTTATTGTATTTTTAAGATTGTTTGAGTGTTTGGATACTTTGGAAGAGATAAATGGATTATGGTTTACTGGTAAATGTATATTTTCCCCAGAAGTACTCATGCATGGCTTGAGAATGAACCGAACGAATGAACTAGTACATGGACGTTTCCTTCTTCAAGAGTTTAACAACTCAAGTTTTGTTATGAATAAATGGTAGGATTTGAACAATAGGTTTAGTGACTGTATGCGAGATAGCTAGAGGTGTACAAAATAGTTTTTTATTTTATTTTATTTATCTCTGAACATGTTTTGATTTCAAAACAGTTCGAGTTCAAGAACAAATGCCAAACTTGTTTTGATACCTAACCGATTCAAATTCTATGTCGGTTTCCAATTGTGTAAGCGTCATTTCGGCTCCAAACTGGTTCCTGTTTTTCATTGCTTCCGTTAAAGCTTTTATTATTTTAACTTGTTTGTATCGGTTTTCAGTTTTGGTGCTAAACAGTTTCAACTTTCAACAAGAAGGTATAGATAATGTATCGGAAGAGAAGTACTTCAGAAGGGAATTTATCTTAATTTTTAAAATTAAGATGTGTTGCATAAATTAGTGTTACCCGCTTATTTAAGGTTCGTGTTGTGATTCAGGACATATTGAATAAATAGATACCAAACAAGAAACACCCTGAAATCGTATCCAACGGAAGAAAAACCACCGACGTCAACGAGAATAAAAATGGCCACCGCAGCACCCCCACCACCGCGGAGCTCAACATGAACCTCCCAACCAACTACCCACTCTTCACCCGGATCTGCCTCGCCGGAAAACCTGACGTCTCCGCCATCCACAAAATGATCCACCAGATGGCGGTGTTTGAACGCTTCTCCGACCAATGCTTCGCCACCGAACCATCACTCTCCGCCACCCTTTTCTCCAACAACACCCCCTTCGAATCCGTCACTGTCTTCTTCATCGAAGTCTCCACAACCCTATTTCCATCACCCGTCTCTCACCACCCCAAATTCACACCGATCCACAAAACCCTGAATCTCGATGGCCCTATCTCTGATCCCGAAATGGAGACCATCAAGTCGTCAAAAACAGAGGATGCTATTATCATCGCTGGTTTTGTGCTGTTTTTCACCAATTACTCGACATTTTTGGCAAAACCCAGGTTTTACTTTGAGGATTTGTTCGTGAGGGAATGTTACCGGATGAAGAGGTTGGGGAAGATGATGTTGTCGGCGGTAGCGAAGCAGGCGGTGGCGATGGGGTGTGGGAGGGAGGAGTGGGTTGTGTGGGATTAGAATATGAATGCGATTAAGTTTTACGAGGAGATGGGGGCTAATGTTATGCAGCAGTGGAGGGTTTGTAGGCTCACTTGTGATGCTCTTCAAGGTTACGCTACTACCTCGGGTACCCATGATCTTCATTTGATGTGATTATATTGTATTTTTAAGATTGTTTGAGTGCTTGGATACTTTGGAAGAGATAAATGGATTAGGGTTTTCTGGCAAATGTAATTTTCCCCAGAAGTACTCATGTTTGGCCTGAGAATGAACCGAACGAATGAACTAGTACATGGCCCTTTCCTTCTTCAAGAGTTTAACAACTCAAGTTTTGTGATGAATAAATGGTAGGATTTGAATAATAGATTTAGTGACTGTATGCGAGATAGCTAGAGGTGTACAAAATAGTTTATTTTATTTTATTTTATTTATCTCTGAACATGTTTTGATTTGAAAACAGTTCGAGTTCAAGAACAAATATCAAATATGTTTTGATACCTAACCGATTCAAATTCTATGTCGGTTTCCAATTGTGTAAGCGTAATTTCGGCTCCAAACTGGTTCCTGTTTTTCATTGCTTCGGTTAAAGTTTTTATTATTTTAACTTGTTTGTATCGGTTTTCAGTTTTGGTGCTAAACAGTGTCAACTTTCAACAAGAAGGTATAGATAATGTATCGGAAGAGAAGTACTTCAGAAGGGAATTTATCAAAATTTTTAAAATTAAGATGTGTTGCATAAATTAGTTTTACCCGCTTATTTAAGGTTCGTGTTGTGAATCAGGACAAATTGAATAAATTGATACAAAACAAGAAACACCCTCAAATCGTATCCAACGGAAGAAAAACCACCGACGTCGACGAGAAAAAAAAAATGGCCGCCGCAGCACCCCCACCATTACCAACTGCCACCGCGGAGCTCAACATGAACCTCCCAAACAACTACCCACTCTTCACCCGGATCTGCCTCGCCGAAAAACCTGACATCTCCACCATCCAAAAAATGATCCACCAGATGGCGGTGTTTGAACGCGTCTCCGACCAATGCTTCGCCACCAAACCATCACTCTCCGCCACCCTTTTGTCCAACAACACCGCCTTCGAATCCATCACCGTTTTCCTCATCAAAGTCTCCACAACCCTATTTCCATCACCCGTCTCTCACCGCCCCAAATTCACACTGATCCACAAAACCCTGAATCTCGATTGCCCTATCTCCGATCCCGAAATGGAGACCTCAAGTCGTCAAAAACAGAGGATGCTATTATCATTGCTGGTTTTGTGCTGTTTTTCCCCAATTACTTTTGGCAAAACCTAGGGTTTACATTGATGATCTGTTCGTGAGGGAGTGTTACTGGAGGAAGGGGTTGGGGAAGATGATGCTGTCAGCGGTGGCGAAGCAGGCGGTGGCGATGGGGTATGGGAGGGTGGAGTGGGTTGTGTTGGATTGGAATATGAATGCGATTAAGTTTTACGAGCAGATGGGGGCTAATGTTATGCAGGAGTGAAGGGTTTGTATGCTCACTTGTGATGCTCTTCAAGGTTACGGTACTACCTCGGGTACCCATGATCTTGATTTGATCTGATTTTATTGTATTTTTAAGATTGTTTGAGTGTTTGGATACTTTGGAAGAGATAAATGGATTATGGTTTACTGGTAAATGTATATTTTCCCCAGAAGTACTCATGCTTGGCCTGAGAATGAACCGAACGAATGAACTAGTACATGGCCGTTTCCTTCTTCAAGAGTTTAACAACTCAAGTTTTGTTATGAATAAATGGTAGGATTTGAACAATAGGTTTAGTGACTGTATGCGATATAGCTAGAGGTGTACAAAATAGTTTTTTATTTTATTTTATTTTATTTATCTCTGAACATGTTTTGATTTCAAAACAGTTCGAGTTCAAGAACAAATGCCAGACTTGTTTTGATACCTAACCGATTCAAATTCTATGTCGGTTTCCAATTGTGTAAGCGTCATTTCGGCTCCAAACTGGTTCCTGTTTTTCATTGCTTCGGTTAAAGCTTTTATTATTTTAACTTGTTTGTATCGGTTTTCAGTTTTGGTGCTAAACAGTTTCAACTTTCAACAAGAAGGTATAGATAATGTATCGGAAGAGAAGTACTTCAGAAGGGAACTTATCTTAATTTTTAAAATTAAGATGTGTTGCATAAATTAGTGTTACCCGCTTATTTAAGGTTCGTGTGGTGAATCAGGACAAATTGAATAAATTGATACCAAACAAGAAACACCCTGAAATCGTATCCAACGGAAGAAAAACCACTGACGTCAACGAGAAAAAAAAATGGCCGCCGCAGCACCCCCACCATCACCAACCGCCACCGCGGAGCTAAACATGAACCTCCCAACCAACTACTCACTCTTCACCCGGATCCGCCTCACCGGAAAACCTGACGTCTCCGCCAGCCACAAAATGATCCAACAGATAGCGTTGTTTGAACGCCTCTCTGACCAATGTTTCTCCACCGAACCATCATTCTCCGCCACCCTTATCTCCAACAACAGCCCCTTCAAATTCGTCACCGTTTTCCTCATCGAAGTCTCCACAGCCCTATTTCCGTCACCCGTCTCTCACCAACCCAAATTCACACCGATCCACAAAACCCTGAATCTCGATTGCCCTATCTCCGATCCCGGAATGGAGACCTTCAAGTCGTCAAAAACAGAGTATGCTATTATCATTGCAGGTTATGTGCTGTTTTTCCCCAATTACTCGACATTTTTGGCAAAACCCAGGTTTTACATTGAGGATCTCTTCGTGAGGGAGTGTTACCGGAGGAACGGGTTGGGGAAGATGATGTTGTCTGCGGTGGCGAAGCAGGCTGTGGCGATGGGGTATGGGAGGGTGGAGTGGGTTGTGTGGGATTGGAATATGAATGCGATTAAGTTTTACGAGCAGATGGGTGCTAATGTTATGCAGGAGTGGAGGGTTTGTAGGCTCACTTGTGATGCTCTTCAATGTGACGCTACTACCTCGGGTACCCATGATCTTGATTTGATCTGATTTTATTGTATTTTTAAGATTGTTTGAGTCTTTGGATACTTTGGAAGAGATAAATTGAGTAGGGTTTACTGGTAAATGTATATTTTCCCCAGAAGTACTCATGTTTGGCCTGAGAATGAACCGAAAGAATGAACTATTACATGCTCGTTTCCTTCTTCTAGAGTTTAAGAACTCAAGTTTTGTGATGAATAAATGGTAGGATTTTTAATAATAGATTTAGTGACTGTATGCGAGATAGCTAGAGGTGTATAAAATAGCTTTTTATTCTATTTTTTTATCTCTGAACATGTTTTGGTTTCAAAACAGTTCGAGTTCAAGAACAAAGGTCAAATTTGTTTTGATACCTAACCGATTCAAATTCTATGTCGGTTTCCAATTGTGTAAGCCTCATTTCGGCTCCAAACTGGTTCCTGTTTTTCATTGCTTCGGTTAAAGTTTTTATTATTTTAACTTGTTTGTATCGGTTTTTAGTTTTGGTTCTAAACAAGTTCAACTTTCAACAAGAAGGACACAAACCGGTCCCAAACCATTGGTTTCTATCAGATTTAAACTAATTCCAATCGAATCCCTATGTTGGGCATGGGCCAGTTTCTAGTTTTCAATTGGTTCAGTTCTAAATGTGGATTTCTTTTGCATCACTAGAAAATAGTGGTTCAAAAAAATTAATACTATGATATATGAATAAAAAGATACTAGATCTGGCCCATGATCGCATTAAACAAGGTGGAGTCATATTTTAGGGTTTGTATCAAAAAAACCCTCCTCCAACCTCCCGAAGCCTTTTTCGTTGCCCCTAAGGTACGATGTCTACTTCAATCATGATTTTCTTTTACATGTAATATGTTTCTGCAATCGATATTGAATTGTTCTTTGAATTACGATTTATGCTCTTAAAAATTTAAGTAAAAACGAGCGATTTCATAGTAATTTGTTACAAGAAACTATTTCATGAGGTAATTTAGAAATTGGATCGCTATAAATTTTGGTAATGGTGATGATTTAGTGTCTCTCTCTCTTGTTTTTTTTGATTGAATGCATACTGTTGCAAAATTCCTATTTTCAACTGATAAATTGGAATAATTTACAACCTGTTCCATCCCATAGTTTACCATTCCTTCTATTATGAAATCTTTCAAATATTTTGGAAAAGTGGTAGTTCTGGTTGATTTCCTATGAAACCTACTGGATCCTCATAATAGTCAATATTTTCACAGTAAGTTTTAGTACCATCACATCACTTTTCTCATTCCTCTGACCTTGAGGTTTCTATTATCATATCAGAAATAAAGGTGTTATTCCAATAAATGTAATGTGCATCAGCCTTGCTTTCATAAGGAAGACCATTGTGCACAGATAGTACTTGCTTTTTTCCTCAAATCCTTCTTTTCATCCTCTGGAATTTCACTACTAGCAGGGCCGGCCCAATGGGCCAATCAGCCCAATCTAGGGCTTAGGGCCTCCAAATCGTATAGGGCCTACTATTTTTTACGCTTTTGGGCTTATTATTATATAATACAATTTTCAATTACTGTTCATAATTTACTAACAACATTGCATTATGTACAACTTGACTTGCATCGCTTCAGAAGATAGCCGAATACATGTGAACCGCCTCTTAAAAATTTGAATCCAATTGGAATTTTTCACATAGCTTTAATTATTCCAAAGTTTTAGTTATGAAACTACTTTAGACTCTTATTTTTAAAGCATCTCCTACTTTAGTCACATATATTTAATTTAATATTCACATGTTTTTAGCATGTTTTTGTTGGGAATCATAGTGGTATTCGGTTTGACTTTTAGGTAAAAACAAGTTTGACCAATTATTATATTAAATCATATTTAATGTAACGCAGCGGAATTAGGATTTCAAACTTTAACACTATTAAAATTCCCAATCAGGATCATGGTTACAAACATACAAACATGGATATAATATTAATTAATCTAATCTACCGATGAGAAAAGATTATACCCTTTCGGTTAATGATTAACCGTTTGAGACACCGAGGTTCAACGAACGGATGCTAGAACACGAGCACGAACGATTTCCTGGTTCACAATTGAAGTAGGATGTGGTTTGCAATGAATGATTTGAAAGCCACAATTCTAGTTCACCTTTTCTTTGTTTGACGGCAATAATGAAAAGAAAAAGAAAACTCTTTCTTTCTTTTTGACGGTAGCACACACAACCAAGGAAAAACAACCTTTTGTTGTTTTGATTTTTGTGCGATGGCAGCGAACAAAAAGGAAAACTTACGGCCGATTAGAAATTAGGGTTATCTCAAGATTAATCTCTATTAATCTTATATTATTCACTTTCGGGCCCTAAGCCTAATATAGTTAGTTTAGGTCCAATATGTAGCATCAAGCCCAATACCATTAGTTTAATCAAATAAGTAATTAAACTTATATAATTTATAACAATTATAAATTATAAATCCGTTCGTGATTACCAGTTAATCAAGTTAAGTGGATTTAATGTTCGTTGACCAAGGTGTAACTCTTACGGGTCACAGCTCGGTTAGTTACGTTAACTTATCGGGTCCGTACATATAAATCCAACAATCTCCCACTTGGACGGATTTCGATAAAATAAACGTTGACAGTCAGCGGTGCTCTAGCTGCACATAACTGCTCCTAACAAGGTATGACACTTTAAAGTCATTAACCAAATTATTGTGCTACTATAGCAGGACACTAGACTTATGATAATCATTGTCATCTATCCTTTCTGTAAAAGACATCAATTGAAACAATGAGACATGGATCTAATTCATTCTCATATGACGTTCAATTATTATTGTTCTTGATTTAGATTCAGAGTGGTCCAATCAAACACACAGTCAGTTTGGGTAAGGCCTTACACTTCACCAGTTTGAATCAACGAGGGCGCCATAATGTCTAACTGTTACATAAAATATGTAAGAGTACAGAATCCCAATCTTGATTATATACAACTCCCACTGAACCTTAGAACCATTCCCAATCAAAGCCTTTATGACTGGCAGTTACGTGACAGCAGTTGACAATGATCAAAGAATGTCCCTTAGTAAACGAAAGTTCTAGTATATATCTCAGGTCAGAGGATACAAGATGAGTTTACCAATTTCAAAAATATCTCATGACTAAGATCCATGGAGATGATTTGAAGCGAGTTACATCCAACATCATTCATAATAATGTCTGTGAATTTGGTAGTCAACTACTTGAGACCAAATCCAGAATAGTCTTAATTCAGAATCGTTCCCACGAGTCTGACTGACTACGGATAATTAAGAATACAATATTAATGGATTAAACGTATTAAAGACGAACACAGTTATAAAATTCAAAATTGCATTTAAACCAGTAAATCAAACGTGAATTCAAAAGTATAACTGTTTATATGTTCGTACATCCAAATACTAAATCAAAACATATCGCTGGCAAATCTAAGCCCGATCGCATTCTTGTGCTGATCATACTTGTCCTGAGTCATGGGCTTAGTGAACGGGTCTGCTAGGTTTTGATCTGTGTCCACTTTGCTTATTATGATGTCTCCACGTTCCACTATTTCCTGTATGTAGTGAAACTTTCTCAAAATGTGCCTGGATTTGTGATGAGACCTGAGCTCTTTGGCTTGAGCTATAGCACATGTGTTATCACAAAAGATTTCGATAGGTTTTCGAATACTTGGAACCACATCGAGGTCAGCTATGAACTTCTTTATCCAAGCAGCTTCCTTTGCAGCATCTGATGCAGCAATATATTCAGATTTGGTGGTTGAATCCGCCACTACACTCTGTTTGGAACTTTTCCAAGAGACAACTCCTCCATTGAGAGTGAATACGAAACCTGATTGTGAGCGAGAGTCATCTCGGTCAGTCTGGAAGCTAGCATCAGTGTAACACCTTACAGTGAGCTCTTCTTCCACTCCTCCAAATATAAGAAACATTTCTTTAGTTCTTCTCAAGTACTTCAGAATGTTTTTGACTGTAGTCCAATAGGTAATGCCAGGATTTTGCTGAAAACGACTAGTCATGCTCAAAGCATACGAGACGTCTGGTCTAGTGCATAACATAGCATACATGATAGAACCAATCGTAGAGGCATATGGAATTGCTTGCATTCGCCTAATTTCAATGTCCGTTGAAGGAGATTGCGATTTGTTCAACACGGTTCCTTTAGTCATGGGAATAGTCCCTTTCTTGGAGTTCTCCATGTTGAAGCGTGTCATCATTTTGTCTATGTATGTACTTTGACTCAGCCCTAGAAGCCACTTAGATCTATCTCTGTGGATTTTTATTCCAAGAATGTAAGCTGCTTCTTCAAGATCTTTCATTGCAAAACAAGTTCCCAACCAGTGCTTGATTTCGTTAAGCATAGGAATGTTGTTTCCAATAATCAGTATATCATCCACATACAAGATGAGGAATGATATAGTGCTCCCACTTGCCTTTCTGTAAACACAAGGTTCATCTTCGTTTTTTATGAAGCCAAACTCTTTGATCTTTTGATCAAAACGAAGATTCCAGCAGCGAGATGCTTGTTTGAGTCCATAAATGGACTTATTTAGTTTACATACCTTACTTGGATATTTTGGATCAATAAAACCATCAGGCTGAACCATATAGACATCTTCAGAAAGATGTCCATTCAGAAAAGCGGTTTTAACATCCATTTGCCATATCTCATAGTCATAATATGCAGCTATGGCAAGTAATATCCTGATCGATTTGATCATAGCAACGGGTGAAAAAGTTTCATCATAGTCAACACCTTGAGTTTGAGTGAAACCCTTCACAACCAGCCGTGCTTTGTAGGTATGAACATTTCCATGCATGTCAGTTTTTCTCTTGAAAATCCATTTGCTCCCTACTGCCCGTGAACCGGGGGGTAGCTCAACCAAGTCCCAGACTTGATTGTCACGCATGGATTGCATCTCGGAATTCATGGCATCGAGCCATTTCGCAGATTCTGGATCTGATATAGCAGATTTGTAGTTAGTAGGTTCGTCATTAGGCTCAGCTACTACCAGGACTTCAAAACCATCAAGATGCCAAAGGTATCTATCAGGAGCACTGCGAGTCCTGCTACTTCTACGAATGCTTGTGTTTATGTCTGATTCATTAGCAACAACTTCTTGTTGATCAGACGTTCCGACTTTGTCAGCGGTTGTTTGTGGTTCTCGAATTTCTTCAAGATCCACAATATTGCTTCCAGTTCCTCGATCAAGAAATTCTTTCTCGAGAAAGTGGCCCTTCCTTTTGATGGAAATCAAGTTTGCATCAGGATGGTAGAAATAATATCCGCTTCTGTTATGGTATCCAACGAAAACAACCTTTTCGCCTCGAGGATCAAGCTTGTCATCAGAATCTCTAGTGACATATGCATCGCATCCCCATACCCTAAGGCAAGAAAAATTGGGTTTAGTGCCAAACCATGTCTCATATGGTGTTTTGTTTACCTTCTTAGTCGGCGCCAAATTTACAATGCGGGCGGCGGTCATAAGAGCAAAACTCCAAAAGGAGTGAGGCAAGTTAGTTCTACACATCATCGATTGGACCATATCAAGTAGGGTGCGATTTCTCCTCTCGCTTACGCCATTAAGTTGGGGTGTGCCAGGAGGAGTGGGTTGTGAAACAATTCCACGTTCTTTCAGATGATTGATGAACTCTAAGCTGAGATATTCGCCACCTCGATCTGATCGAAGTGCCTTAATCGTTTTACCGAGTTACTTCTCTACTTCGTTTTGAAATTCTTTGAACTTTTCAAAGGTTTCATGCTTATGCTTCATTAGATAAACATATGCATATCGACTATAATCATCAATGAATGAAACGAAGTATCTTTCATGGTTTCTATACATAGTTCTGAAAGGACCACACACATCAGTATGTATGAGTGCTAATAGATCTTTTGCTCGTTCACCAACATGGGTGAAGGGATCTTTAGTGAGTTTGCCAGCTAAGCAAGATTCACATTCATCAAAGGAGTCATGTCCAGTGGATTCAAGAATTCCCTCAGACTGGAGCCTCTTTATGCGAGATTTGCTTATGTGGCCAAGTCTGCAATGCCATAGAAATGTATCATTAATGCTAGATTTGATACGTTTAGAAAGATTGTATACGTTATTGTTTGGTTGAACATCTATTTCATAAATACCATTTCGAGGTTTAGCCTCAAAATAAAAGACATCATTTAAGTAGGTAGATATAGCAATACCATTAAAAACGTACTTAAATCCTTGTTCAAACAATAAAGAAACTGAAATAATGTTTCAGGTCAAACCAGGCCAATTATTCAAAATAAGTACAAGGCCAGATGGACATGTAAGATGATATGTCCCAGTTGCAAGAACTGGTACTCTTTTCCCATCACCAACGATGAGCTCCATGTCGCCTTGTTTCAGCTTCTTCCACTTTTCAGGTTCCTGCAAGACATTAATAATGTGGTAACCACATCCAGTGTCAAACACCCATGTGTTGCTGGAAACAGTAAAAAGTTCAATAACATATATAGAGATACCTGAAGGGCCTGCACCATTGGCCTTGTTCATCCTCAGCTTAGCCAGATATTCAGGGCAATTACGCCTCCAATGCCCCATCTTGTTGCATTCAAAGCATTGACGCTCCTCAGGGGGTGGTGCTTTAGTAATTGGCTTGGCTTTGTTGGTGGCATGCTTGGCAGCAACAACAACTTTATTCTTGCCCTTGCTGTTATAACCCCGTTTCTTGGGATTGGGCTTTCTAACACCAGCAGATCGAACTGTCAATACCTTATTGACTTTGCTTGGTACATTCATCTCAGCCGTCTTCAGCATCCCATGCAGTTCAGGCACAGTCTTCTCCCAAGCATTCATGTTGAAATTCATTACGAGCTGGTCGTAAGACTTTGGGAGAGAGTTCAAGATGAAGTCCGCTGCCATTTCATTTGACAGGGGATAACCAAGCTTACTTAGTTGGTCGATGTACCCTTTCATCGTGAGCACATGAGCACTAACTGACGAGCCTTCTTGCATTTTGCAGCCAATAAGCTGCTTCATGGTGTCATAGCGTTCTTGACGGGCTTGTTTCTGAAACATGCCTGTAAGTTGCTGGATCATGTCAAAGGCACTCATGTCTTCCATGTTCTTCTGAAGATCAGAAGACATGGTGGCTTGCATAAGGCAGGCTACCTCAATGGCATCCTCGTTATGCTTTTCCCAGGCTTTACGGGCAACAGCCGTATTACCCTCAGGCTCGTTAGGAACTGGACCTTCCAGTACATAGAGCTTTTTCGCAAACTTGAGAACAATTTTCAAGTTGCGGTGCCATTCGAGAAAGTTGGTGTTATTCAGCTTATCTTTCTCAAGTATGGACTTGAGAGCGAATGAGGAGTTGTTTTCATGAGACATCTGTTAATGTAAGCAAAAATAAATAATCAGTATTTTTGATGTTTAATTCCTTATTTAATTAATGACCCATTAACAGTAATAAGAATAAGGATTGAGAATCTAGCAGTATCAGTTACTAAAGGCAGCTGTGGCACACAACATTAGTAAGTGATATTAGGTAGACTAACAACGTTTGTCAATTGTGAAAAATGCACAACTCTCAAGTATGAGGCCACTAAGACAACTTGTCTATTTAGTGATACGTTTAGCCTCATCTATGCTCACTTTCATTTCCAGATAACTGTGGCACGTAACAAGATATGAAAGTAATAGTCATCCTAAAACAGGTACATGTGGAAGAGCCGGATGTGTCAACGGAAACTCTTGCACCTTGGAGGACAAACTACGCACCAAGTGCGGTGTTGTGGCTCCAAACACTGGTGTTTCACATTATGCTCCAAGTGTCCCTTATAATAGGATAGCATAGACTATTAATTTTATATATATGGGATCCAATTTTAGTGTTTACCGAATAAGGGTCACACAACGAATGATCTAATCATACGTGCGTTGTAAAAACCAGTTTTACTATATTTAATGTCGTGACATTTGTGATGAACCCTTTCATCTCTCAGGACACTTAATTTTAAATAACCTATTAAAACTAAGTTTGTCGCGACTTGTATAACCATTCAAAAGTTAATAGTTAATCTATTAAGTTTCTGAATTTAAAACAATTTTAGATTGTAGAAACTCATTGGTTATATTTTTTAAAACAAACCATTTGTTTTATAAAACTTTTACAAGTTGCAAAATTGATTAGTTTTTGAACTTGTTACATTTTATTGCGATTATGTTTTAAAACTCCTTTTAAAACCTTTTTGGTATTTGGTTGATATGTTATAACATTTATAAGATAAAGCAACCACAATATCAAATTAAATAAATATGTAAATCATAAGGCCGAATTGTGTTTGATTTTTCTAGAGCCAAGTAGCAAAACAAACTAGGTCACGGGGTCATAACACACAATCAACCACAATGATGAGTCCAGTGCATCTTGTGATTTTGAGATGCTCCCACTGACCTCCAGATCCGTGCTTCTTGATCTTGATTCTTCAGTTTTATCTTCAGGTCTTTTGTCATTACAATATTTACAAGAAATTGAAATACATAACGAGAAAATACAAACCCTATTCTATTACAACTTTGAGCCATCAAAATGGGCCAAACCATAATAAAAAAACTGAAAAATTAAACAACCAAACAAACATAAGGTCGGGCCTGATTTACATATTCAATCATAACATTATAATTAAACTGGGTAATTCTTTTGGTCAATTATAACTTTGACCAAATAAATAATTTTACCCAAATAATTAGTCAGATCTAAATCTGGATCAGAAGCTCAAAATTTTAAACAATTTAGAGTTTGTGATCTGTAACCGGTTAAACTGACCGGATCCGATTTGCATGTTGTAAGCGTAGCTCTGGTACCACTGTTGGGAATCATAGTGGTATTCGGTTTGACTTTTAGGTAAAAACAAGTTTGACCAATTATTATATTAAATCGTATTTAATGTAACGCAGCGGAATTAGGATTTCAAACTTTAACACTATTAAAATTCCCAATCAGGATCATGGTTACAAACATACAAACACGGATATAATATTAATTAATCTAATCTACCGATGAGAAAAGATTATACCCTTTCGGTTAATGATTAACTGTTTGAGACACCGAGGTTCAACGAACGGATGCTAGAACACGAGCACGAACGATTTCCTGGTTCACAATTGAAGCAGGATGTGGTTTGCAATGAATGATTTGAAAGCCACAATTCTAGTTCACCTTTTCTTTGTTTGACGGCAATAATGAAAAGAAAAAGAAAACTCTTTCTTTCTTTTTGACGGCAGCACACACAACCAAGGAGAAACAACCTTTTGTTATTTTGATTTTTGTGCGATGGCAGCAAAAAAAAGGAAAACTTACGGCCGATTAGAAATTAGGGTTATCTCAAGATTAATCTCTATTAATCTTATATTATTCACTTTCGAGCCCTAAGCCTAATATAGTTAGTTTAGGTCCAATATGTAGCATCAAGCCCAATACCATTAGTTTACTCAAATAAGTAATTAAACTTATATAATTTATAACAATTATAAATTATAAATCCATTCGTGATTACCAGTTAATCAAGTTAAGTGGATTTAATGTTCGTTGACCAAGGTGTAACTCTTACGGGTCACAGCTCGGTTAGTTACGTTAACTTATTGGGTCCGTACATATAAATCCAACAGTTTTTACATTATTAGAAGATAGTAATGATTATATTAACTTCATCGTAATTACCTCACAAACGTTTATATAAATTGCGAACCAAATGGTGGCAGAAATTTTGTGCGTTATTCAAGGGTTTATCATGTATCCGTACATTATCGACTATTTATATCGTTTATATCATTTTGATCGTAATTATTTCACAAACTATTTAAATTTAATAACAATATTTTCCTAATAATAATGTTTAAATAATATTAATAATTAAATATTCCTAAAAAGTTAAATAACACTATTCAAATTATAATAATTAGAAAACTTAAAGGTTTTTTTATGGTTTGGTTTATGATTTATCAATGCATTGTTAAATTTGAGTTCGTATTCCTTAGGAATATGCTATCATGATCGAATAATTATGTCGGTCGAACTAACACGTTTACAACAGCTACACTTTAAGGCTTGCTTTATGTCAGAGTAACAACACGAAAAGCAAACCGAGAATACCGTTTATAAGATCACTTTATGGCTTATGCTATGAATATCATAGGTGGATTCTCATCTGGAGGATTATAGTATATGTTTTTAATTAATATTGACATTAAATGTTATTTGATTACATGCTGAATTGCAGGCGGTTAGAACCATCTAGTTATGAACATATTTACTCTATGGGCTTGAAAACAAGTTGGCCTGCTTCATTTTGGGCTTCATTCACGGACTAAAAAAAAGACCAGAGGCACGTCGAAGGCCCTCTGCTTCCCCACTTTTCTTCATCTGAGATATGTTTAGGAACTAGGGCAACGAGGAGGAGACGTGGAGACTCCAATCGCCAGAGCCTGGACGTCGTTCGAGGAGCGAGTGTCCGAGACTTCGAATCAGACTCTCTCAGACACTAAACTCAACTGTATCTGCTCAGGCTCTCAAATCACGACGCCAATCGTCTCCGATTGTCCGAGACTCCGAGTCACAGTTCTCCTAAACTCAACTACTCACTCGTCTTTGATAGGTATTGCGTATTGGGACTCTTACTGTCTTCGCATTTCAATTTATTTGGTTGATTTTGCATAATTACTTGTGATTTTGGTTACTGCATAATTGCATAAGGCTGATTATTTGAGTTATATGTGATTGAATTTCGACTTTGATTAGGGTTAATTTGATTGATTTTGCTTGTGATTTATGTAGTGTGGTTACTGGTTCATTTACTTTCAATTACGAGTCATTGAGGGATATTATTTGATTCATTAGTATATTGTTTTGCTTGTTGTTTGATAAATTAAGGTTAGATCTAGGGCTGGTTTAGGGCTAATAATATGATTCATCATTGGGCTATTCTTTTATGTGCTTTATAGTTAGCCAATAGGGAGCATACAAAACCAAATGGAAGCATTTGAAGAATTTGCAAAAACAAGCAGACTCTAGCATTGGAATGGATTGATCTATTTTCTGTACAGGTAAGTTTTTTTTTAAAAAAGGGCCTCAATTTTGTTTTTTGCTTTGGGCCTCCACAAAGCTAGAGCCGACCCTGACTACTAGAGTTTTGGTGCCAACTATATTTATACTCGTCAAAAGAATTGGATTATTTATAGATGTTTCAGTTTTTAAAACAATTTGAGTAAGAGACTTATTTGATCTAAATAAAAATATTGTTTCATAAAATTTAACATGTATAGAGAAAAAACAAGTTTTTGAATCAAGACTCCAAACTTTATATCTTTTTTTTTTTAAAACAAAGTAGCCAATAATGTCGCTTTTGAGCTTGATTTCCAAACTTGTTATTATTATTATTATTATTTAAGATAGTACAACAACTCAGAAAGCCAAAAACTCTAAGATGACTCAAAGAGGGGGAAAAACCAAGCTAAAGTTTGTAAGGTGATTTACCATCAAGAACAAAAGAAGGAGACCTGCTAATCAAATGCGTAGGAGTTAGACAGTCTGACCAAAACTTTACAAGAATTTCTCATTGAAATAGAAGAGTTCTTGTTGCATTCAACAAATGTCTATGTTTTCTTTCAACCATCTCATTTTATTGAGCAGTATAGGCACATGTTGTTTTGTAAAATTCCATGATTTCTAAAAAAATTTACAAGTTTGATTATATACAAAATTTGTCCCATTATTGCTTCTAAAAACTTTAATTGTTTTATTAAATTAATTTTTTACCATGTAAAAAAAACTTTTTGAAATTAGAAAAAACTTCATCTTTTGGTTTCATTAGATAGATGTATATTGTTCTAGAAAAATCAACAATGCTCAAAAAAATATTTGAACTCCTCTTTACTTGGAGTATCGTAAGGACCCCAACATTAGGATGGACCATACCTCCTATTTTAGTAGACCATATGTTGTCGAAGGCGATAACGATAGGCATTTTCGTCTTTTACTCCATTTGTACCATCACACACTATTTTATTATTTTACCACCTTCTCTTTCATCAAATTCAAATAATAATTAAAAAATTAATTTTTAAATATTTCGTCCTTTCATTTCCCACCAGAAAATTTCCCACCAGTAAATTTTCGTCTTTTGCTGGTGGTACATAGTTGCTGTCTTGTTACATCAAAGTTTTGTTCTTCAATTTCAGCTCAAAAACAAAAGATTTTAATTTTTAAATATTTCATACCTTTTATCTTTCCCACCTTTTATTTTTCCCACCTTTATTTTTCCCCACCATATCTTTTCCACCACTTTTTAAATATTTCCATGCTTTGATTTTCTCACCATTTTTGTTTTTATTGAAATTAAATGCATGCTGGCTTTATATATATATATCAAATAGTATTTTTTTTATTTTAATTTACATCAATTTGTGTGTGTAATAATATACATATATATTATTTCAAACAAGTAAAAATCATTAAAAAGGTACATTGTTACGTTCAGTTTACACATATTTGCAAGGGTCATCAGAAAATTGTTCTTCGGAAGACTTCTTCTTCTGAAAAGTAATTTTAGAAGACTGAGCTTCCGAAGGTATAGATAATGTATCGGAAGAAAAGTACTTCAGAAGGGAATTTATCTTAATTTTTAAAATTAAGATGTGTTGCATAAATTTGTGTTACCCACTTATTTAAGGTTCGTGTTGTGAATCAGGACAAATTGAATATATTGATACCAAACAAGAAACACCCTCAAATCGTATCCAACGGAAGAAAAACCACCGACGTCAACGAGAAAAAAAAATGGCCTCCGCAGCACCCCCACCACCACCAACCGCCACCGCGGAGCTCAACATGAACCTCTCAACCAACTACCCACTCTTCACCCGGATCCGCCTCGCCGGAAAACCTGACGTCTCCGCCATCCACAAAATGATCCACCAGATGGCGGTGTTTGAACGCCTCTCCGACCAATGCTCCGCCACCGAACCATCACTCTCCGCCACCCTTTTCTCCAACAACACCCCCTTCGAATCCGTCACCGTCTTCCTCATCGAAGTCTCCACAACCCTATTTCCATCATCCGTCTCTCACCACCCCAAATTTTCACCGATCCACAAAACCCTGAATCTCGATTGCCCTATCTCTGATCCCGAAATGGAGACCTTCAATTCGTCAAAAACAGAGGATGCTATTATCATTGCTGGTTTTGTGCTGTTTTTCCCCAATTACTCGACGTTTTTGGCAAAACCCGGGTTTTACATTGAGGATCTGTTCGTGAGGGAGTGTTACCGAAGGAAGGGGTTGGGGAAGATGATGCTGTCGGCGGTGGCGAAGCAGGCGGTGGCGATGGGGTATGGGAGGGTGGAGTGGGTTGTGTTGGATTGGAATATGAATGCGATTAAGTTTTACGAGCAGATGGGGGCGAATGTTATGCAGGAGTGGAGGGTTTGTAGGCTCACTGGTGATGCTCTTCAAGGTTACGCTACTACCTCGGGTACCCATGATCTTGATTTGATCTGATTTTATTGTATTTTTAACATTGTTTGAGTGTTTGGATACTTTGTAAGAGATAAATGGATTAGGGTTTACTGGTAAATGTATATTTGCCCCATAAGTACTCATGTTTGGCCTGAGAATGAACCGAAGAATGAACAAGTACATGCCCGTGCTCGTTCGAAAACATGAACACTTAGATTCTTTAAACGAACTGAATGAGACAGTGTTTGTGTTCGTTCATTTAGGTTTAGGTGAACAAACTAACGGTTCGTGAAATAGACCGACATAGTGTGGTTATCTGAACCAGACCACAAACTGATGAGGATTAAAACAATAACTTAGACTAAAGTAACATGAATTGGCATTCAAGGATCTAGACCAGTCACCTAGGTTTAGTTCGAATCATGATGTACTAGTGCTCGAACTAGAGGGCACAATAGTGTGATTGTTTCATAGTTTTATATAAAGCAACATAGTTCAAAGCAATTTCAAATTCATTCAAAGCATTAAAAACTAACTAAAATCCATTGAATACATTTAACTGAATTTATTTTTTCAGTTTGTAATCTTTATGAAACTGTTACAACTCATTATTACTATAAAACTATGATGATACTTAGACAGAAAACGATTGAGCAAAATCCTAACTTTAAAATAATTTTCTAAGTCTTCACCCTCATATTCTTTGAGTATTTCAAGTTATAATTTAGTTCCTATGTAAAATCCTAATATTAGTAGTTGTTTCGGTTGTTATACTATATGAACATTTTAAATGATATGTTATTAATTAATAAGAAATATGAACATTCTACATATGAGATAGAATATACAAAAAGTGAGTTAAAATTCACCATATATGAATATTTTAAATGATATGTTATTAATTAATAAGAAATTTTTATGACAACTGATAAGAATTAGATTACACTACAAAATCAAAATGATCTAGTTTTCGTAAAAGATCTTGAAAAAATTATAAAAATTGCCAAAACCATCTTAAGTAGTAAAGTCAAAACTCATTACCATTGTAGAAATTGTCAATTTAAATGTGCACATTTCGACTTTGGTTTATGTGACCGTGGAATTCTATATTTATATGACACACAGATTTATGTTGTATGGAGTATCTAGATTCTTTGATATTAGATGCACTCTGGGATTCAAAACACATTCTCTAGCAATAGATCATGAGATGTTTGATATAGTAGAGGATGCAATGGTGGAGTTGAATACACATAAATAAATATAAATGAAGATGTAACTAATTTAGACTTTGAATTTGACGCATTGTTTGATTAGGTTGGTAGCGAGTTATATCCCAATTGTCCTTTTATGTCTTCCTTAAACTTCTTAGCAAAATTGATGTGTATTAAAATCATCAACAAATGGACAACTACTTTGTTAAACCAATTTTTAATGTTTTTAAAAGCTGCAAAAGTGAAAGAAAATTACATTCAAAAAGTTTCATACTATGAAGGTAAGAAGAAGGTACGAAAAGTGGGTTATGATATTAATCTATCCATGCTTGTATAAACGAGTATGCTCTATTTTTTAAGGAGAATAAAAAAGTTTGAATTGTAATAAGAGCTAATGGTTGACCACAACACAAATGGGAAGAAAGTACCATAAAAAAATGTTGCACTACTCAAAGACATGATTTGGTATAATATTACAAGCTCAAATTAGTGTACGATTTGGCATTTGATTGATTGGAAGGAATGTCATGAAAAAGATATCCTTATTTTGCCAAAGAAAAACTAGAAATGTTTGATTGGGTTTGGCTGCTCATGACTTTAATCAATTCGAGAATCTATCTTAGTCTTAATTTGTGTGGCTAACCTTACCCCTATCCCAATTGGGATAGAGAGGCTGATCCGAAGGAGTCTCCGGCTTAAAGTTATCGTTTGAAGTTGATCATCTCAACTTTTTTAACGTTATTTTCACAAAACAAGTAAAATAACGTTAAAATTAGTGCAATTTTACTTTGGCCCTTAACACATATATACATTATATGTGTGCACCACAAATGAGGGCGTAAATATTAACATAGTCATGACCGTTAAAACACACCTTACAAGACGTAGACATATCACCACACAAATAAAGACCATTAATGTGATTAGAGTCAGTAGGGTTCTCTTTGTAAGCAAATCGTGAATATAATAAGTGTTTTAATAAAAAATTACTCTTAGTCTATTTTGAATTGTAAGTTTGTAAACTGACATTAGATTTGCATAGTAAACAGAAACAACAAAGACATGAGTTAAGTTATTTATTTTAAGGCAACCAAACATGGTTACTAAAGCATTTACAGTGAGATTAAAATTAAAAACAAACCAGTGAATGAATTTTCCCAAAACACAGTTATGGATTGTCAAATACAATTCCAGAAAATATTGAAAAACAAAACAAGATCAACAGATGAACGAAGAACAAATCTATAGAGATGGAGACCAAACTCAACCAGAGAATTGGAACAACTCAGAGAGAATATGAATATGAACATGAAGATGAGAGAAAAATCAAGCTCTGATCGTAATTTCACGAACAGTGGCGGATGTAGGTTGAGGTGGGTTCACAGGAACCCACCGCACTTCGACTCGGTAGTAGGAAAAAAAATTTCCGGATGAGTTAAACAATAGGGTGAACCCATTAATATTTTAGGGGTGAATCCTGATATGAACCTATTAAGATTTTTAAGAGTGAATTTTTAATGTAATTTTTACATGAATTTGTCAACTTGATTAAGACAAATGATCTTTGTTAGAGAAATCTCGATAATCAATGGTTAGATTTCTACATGATCGTGTTAATATCACTTTCATGTCTTATAAACTTAGCAAGCAAAATGGTACTTATTAGTGGTTAAACCCTCAAGTCAAGTTAATTTTAGTCATACAAACTTAGCATATTTTGTTTAGGTTTCGGGGCGTTGCCCCCTTGACCCATGCCTGCTGAATGGCTAGCAGGACCACCATCTTGGACCCCGCAAGGGTGCGTGACCCCCTTGACTCCCAATTGGTCTGGAGCTCAGAAGTTTTAAACGAAAATGCACTATGTATCTTCGAACTCTTTAATGGCAACATTTTTAATTTTAATCATTGACTTAATATATCGCACTGTTATTACGTGAAGAAATTACAAGACCCAAACCGTCAACCCGACCCGAAATTTTTTATGTCCGGTTATATTTAATTAAAACGTCGGAAAATGGCGAACCCACTGAAAAATATTCCTGGATCCGCCACTGTTCACGAATGCATTTCTTTTATAAAGCAAGCAATTAACTCTCTAAGGACTAAGGCTAAGCCATAGGCCATAGCCAATCAACAGAAACAGTCTCTAACCCCGTCATTCAAGACCAAAGACTCTCTAAGCCCAAACCTGCAAAACATTAAAAACAAATAAAAGAAACTACTACTACTATAAATTATAAAGGAATATAAAATTGTGAGTTATAACCATTATTCTTAACGCAATGTTTGTAATAAAATTTAAAATCATGTGACAAGTTTTTTTAACCTTCCCCTTTTGTTTCTTTTTTTTTTTTTCAGTATTTGGTCCAAGGTTGCTTTGTTTATGTTGATTTATGTGTTGTTTTTTATTTC
Source organism: Mikania micrantha (assembly GCA_009363875.1). NCBI lineage: Eukaryota > Viridiplantae > Streptophyta > Magnoliopsida > Asterales > Asteraceae > Mikania > Mikania micrantha. Next base: position 30,441,112 of record CM018689.1, read on the forward strand.
TATTTTTGTAGTTATATCATTGTAAGGCACCCACACAAAACTCATATTTATTTGCATCATCATGAAAAATATGTTAGTGACATGTTTGACTTTAAATTGGTTTTGATGCAACCAATTAAATTAATACTTGTAATTATTAATTTATAAACTGCTTTCAATGTATTTATTATTAATTAGGTTATTATATAATTACTTATGAAGCTCTATATAACCTTAATTTCATATTTAATAAACTTGTATTTAAGTCTCTAAATATTACCAAATTTATGCTAGGCTCGTTAACTATTAAAAAAAATGCTGATAACGAACCTAATTATTAATATTATTTACAAATCATTAAATTTTCCTAGTCGAGACAGTAATACTTATTGAACTTATTACTTTTTTTTGTGTAAAACAATAAATTAAAGGGATTTTATAGAAATTGAAAAATTTTATATATTCGAATTTGAAATTTTATTTAAAAGCCTAGGAAAGAAACATGTAAAAAGAGGATTTAATATTTAATTTAATTTGTAATGAAATGAAAGATTCCAACCTTTTGAATGACTTTTGCATCTCTAAAGTTTACTTGATTTCTCGTATGATTTTATACCTTCCCCGGATTAATATATTCAAGTTAGGCACATCGGAAACCGGAGGAGCTACGGCGTTAGCTTTGTCGGGGGAGACCCAAAAATACCGTTAAAACGAGTGATTTGAAAAATATTTACCAAAATAAGTGTTTTTTTATTTTTAAATAATTTATTTTATGTATTTTTTTAATTCAAATAAACATATTATCATTTTTATATTTTTTTTTCAAACAACTCACTTTAGTTGATTGAAACTAAAAATAATTACAATAACTTAGTTAAAGATAAAGAAGTAAATGAAAAACACTCATTTTATTAAATATTTTTTTAATATCACTTTTTTTTTTTTTGATAATTAATTTTTCCATCTACACTCATTTGAGAAAATAATCCCTGTCTACATCGTGTATAATAAAATTACAGTTAAAACTTTTTATTTTTATTTTTCTTAAATCGTCCATCATTTAAAAGTTATTAATAAAAATACAATAGGGGTACTTAATGATGAATTTTAGTTGCAAACATTACCTATTTTATTTTTTAATACGTCTAATTTATACATTATTTAAACTAATTCTCAAATCGACATCAATATTTGCTACGAGGCTAACACTTTCAAAGACCCAAAATAAATTTTGACTTGTTTTGAAAGCTGATTGTTCAACATTTTTGAACCACAATCGAGTAAACCGATCAAAAAAGCGTAACAGGTGATGCACATGATACAAAGAACATCAAAATAACAAATATAGATACCCTCTGTTATGGATCGTTAGGGAAGTATTAAAAAAAGAATATAATGACACGCTGATGTGAAGAGTTAGGGGTATCATTTGGATGCATAACTGTCATTTTCTTGGAAAAAAATTAGAATAAAGGTAAAATAAAATGTGTTAAATCGTGTGATTAAATGTAAAAAATAACCATAATAACATTCTTTGTAATTAAAAATGACAACATACCCATATACAACTAAAGACTTTTGTATTGAAATTGATATTTAAACAAATTAATAATGACAAAGAAAACGTAGAATGTATAAGATGTTCTGCAAACATATATGTACAAAAAATGCTTATTAAAAATTACTTTTTTTCCCCTAAAAATAGAGTAACTAAAAGACTAATATTAACGGAATATTAATAAATTTTTGTACACGTTACGAATATAAATTAGTATATTTTCCATAGATTTACATAGTTTAATGATTAGTAAACATCTTATACATTTAACATATTAGTAGAGGATGAAGTATGAAAATATTTCAAATGGTATAAAGAAGTAAATAGTAGAGGAAGGAAAAAATTTATTACGTATGAATAGAGTTAAATAGATTTATGTTTGTTTGTATATAAAATGATTAAGTGATTATATAAGTAAATATATTAGAGGAGTAAAATAAGGAAATTCAAAGATGAATTAGTTAAATATTGTATAACAACTTAAATAAAATATTAATACACTTTTGAAATTTTTGAAATTTAAAATTTTTGACTTTTAAGTGTATTTGATAAAGATAATTTGAAATTACATGTTTTTAGGATAAGATTGAGAAAATTACAATAAAATTTAAATGAAAGTTAGTTTAGAAAATGTATAATTTTTGATGAAATGTACGTAATTATTTTAAAATTAAGAATATAAATACCGAAACAAATTTATTATTTCTCAGTAGGGCAAATTATTTTTTTTAGAATAATATGATATGTTAACAATCGTATTTTATATTAACAATGTAAAGTAATTAAAAGACTAATTATTAAATAAGTTAAAAAAAATAAATTCTTATATTCAAAAAGAGCATTAAGTTTTACCTAAAATATTGAAGATTTGATACACATTTCTGTGCTTAAATTTAGAAATAGAATTATCACATAGTCTAAATTAATACGAAAGTTGGGATTGTATATTGCTATAAACACAATTTTTTTTTTGCACATAGAGTGTTAGTGGTAATTTTATTTACTAAAGTGTTGTTATTGAAAAAATTATTAAGGAAAGTAGTGTTTTTACAAGATTATTTACCAAAATAATATTATCAAAAAAGTACCAATCTTTTTTTAAACTAGTTTGTTTGTCACTCCTAACCTTATAAGACGAATAAAATTTGAATTAAGAAAGGACTTTTGGAATAAAATTAATGAAAATTTTACCAAAGTATTCGAAGAACACTTATAGGATTGGATTATTAATGTGTCGGTTTAATACCAATGACCTTATGGTTCAATCCTATGGAGAACGAATGATAAATTTTGGGCCTATCGAGTTCTTAGTTTTTAATCTTGACTCTGAAGATTTTTACCACAACATTAGGTTTTCTTCTGAATTGATGATATATAGATGGTGTACGGGAATGATATTCGTGTTTTCCTTCAAAGAAGTGTTGGTTTAATAATAACATTATTTTTTATACTAAAAAATATTTGATGAAAGTATACATGTAAAGTAACGTGCATGTAATATTATTGATTTGAGAAGATATTGTGTCTTGGCAAGAGAGATGATGCAAAATATTACAAGGATCAAAGACCATTAAATACCCAACTCACTGAAATCTCATCCTACTGAAATTTTCTGTCACATTATCACCCAATAAAAATCTTAAAACCCTAGAATGGTTTATCCTATTGAAAAACCTTCCCCACTGTGACATATCATTAGTTTATCACAACTGAAAAACCTTAAAACGTCAAAGTGAGTCCCAACTTTTTTAAACCCACCGATGGGTGAAAAGAAGACCATGCAAGGCGCAGGAGCTGCTGGAAGATCAAAAAGAAGGCCGCTGGGATAGGGGACGGTGTGCCCACTCAGGCACGCCCGAAATTTGCTCCCCGCCACCCAAGCAGCTTTCCCATTAAAGATGGCCTAATATAGATGTATCATCCATACCATTCATACATCATACTTAAATTTAATCCATTACATCATACTCACATAATTTTACTTAAATTTAAAGCTTTATAAGAATCATGGAGTGCCAGTTGAACAACAAACTCATTGGCCACTACATGATTCTAATAAAGTTATAAATCTCAGGCTTGGTGAGGGTAATTTGGTCAAGTATATAAGGGTAATTTAGTGGCTTAAGAACTAAATGTGTTAAAAATATTTAAAGTTTACAAACGAAATATAACCACATTGACCACATCGGTAATTTACTCTAATATATTTGATGATAAAAATAAAAAAAAATATGTAAATAATCTATTTATTTATTTTCAACTTATTTTAACTTGAATTAAATAGTTGTTTTTTAAAAAGGACCAATTTAGACTCAAATTGATTTTGCTTAAACTCATCCTGACTCGAACATGTTTTGATATGTTACCCAACCTGTATACCTTTGTCATCTTACGGATGTGTCATATGTTTGTTTGTCAATATAAGCTATTATAGGTTGGTGAATCTTCTTGTAAAATTTATCTTATAAAAAAACTTGGATTGTAAAGTATTTATTACAGAAAGCTAAAATATAACTAATTTTAACTAATCACAAAACTTTTGAGTTTTTCTTTTTTCATTTATTCGAAAAGATATCAAGATAATTGTGTAGCTAAACTAATCTTGATAATTATTTTATTTCTTTTAAATCTTTTAATTTTCTCACTAAAAAGTCATTTTTTTTAAATTTTATGATTTTCTCCTTATCTTTCATGTCCGTCATGTTATTCTATCAAAATCAACATCGTGTTCCTTCACATCCAGGGTTTCGATGTTATAATTTTTAGATTGTATCTGGATCAAGTCGGATAATAGCGTAAATGAACAAACTAATATACATACATACCCAGTGTATTCATACTTTGTAGGATTCGGTAAAAAGATGAACATAGACCTTATCCTTATCCAAAATAATTGGTAGAGACTAGAGATGTTGCTTCAAAGAAGACCCCGAGTTGAATAGATAATAACATACGATACATAATTGAAATACATTATCATCTAAAAGCAAACAGTAAAATCACAATTTCAATGGAACAATTGGTAGGAGTAACTTTGTAGAATAATAATCAAGTTTTTTCAGTGTTTCAATTAAGTTATCAAAAGTTTTTTTTTTATTTCTTTAAAGTCACTCAACTTTTACTAAGTATTATAGTCAAGTGTAATTTTTTATAAGTATTTAAATTTTTTAAAATTAATCAAGACAAATGAAACATATATGAACAAACTGTTTGCGGTAGGTTTGTAAATCATTCGGTAGATTCGTTTATGTTCGTTCGTTTAATAAATGAACGAACACGAACACAGAATTTCCGTTCATATAGTTAAATGAACGAGTATGAACAGCTCTCGCTCTCCCTGTGACAAAAATGCGAGAAATGATTACGGCTACAAGAGAGCATTTTACTGGTATCAGCTACCCTGTTGATGATAACGATTCTCATGACGGTTACTATACTTGTGCGGATGAAGATGATTTTTTATCAGAACTAGTCTCCTGATATACAAAACAAACTGGTTTTGCATTCAATAGACAATGAAATACAAAACAACCGTCGCATGCAAAATTGTTCTAGACACAATCTTATATATTTACACAACAGAATACACATTAAAGGATGTGATGATCGTAGCCTACTGTGCAGCTAAGATAGCTGTCAAATTAATTGGATATTAAAGGTCTTGAGTTGACCCTATATTTTTTTTTAATGAAATTTATTGTGCAATTTAAGTATTCAATAATGATAGTATACCCCAAAGGAATACGAATCCAAACTTAAGACCATTCCTATTCATAAACAAAAGTTTTGGTTGGTTGGTTGATGTTTATTAAAATAAATAAATAATAGGGAAATATGGGCAATCAAGTCTCTCCACCAACCAATGGTTGGATATTTTTTTACTAATATTTTAAATTTTTTTACAAATGTATTTATGCTATTGGTTCGGTTTATTACGTTGTCTTGTTGTAAATGAGGGTAAAAAAAATAATAAGTTTGGTTAAAATCAATAAACTATGAACAGTAAATGTTAATTGTATTATTTAATAAGGGGAAGATTAAAAATATAACACAAATAACTTTGGCAAGATGAAGCCAAATCTTGGATTTTTTTTAAACATCATTGTAACACATTTTGAACACCATGTTCTTTTATGAGTTTGTGCTAATTCTTTTTCGTTTGAGATCCTACATCACTGTAGTGTGTGCTACATCACTTTGTAAATTTGAGGTTTTCATTTATGTGGTTAACAAAATCCTTTTTATCAGTTATTTCTTTTGATGTTTTCAATCCATGTGGTTTAACTTTCAATCTTTCCTACCTTTTCTTTTATTAAATAATAATGATCTTTAGTTTAACTGGTTGAGGGAATGTATCATATGATTTTAATATTGTTAAGGTTACGGGTTCAAGTTCTGACATGGTAAAATAGGGGTTCCATACTTCCATGTTGGCTAGGTGTTTTTCTCTCACCTATGATAGGTTTCCTCCTATTGGTTGTGGATATGATCGGGTAGGTCTATGCCCGCTAGTGATCCAAATTGCCGATCAATAATAATAATAATAATAATAATAATAATAATAATAATAATAATAATAATTTTAGTTAGTTTGTTAAATAATATGATTATATTGTAAGTCATATTTTTTATATTTTTATATAACATATTTAATAAATATATGTATAAATAATTTTAAAATTTATTTATTTTATATGTATAATACATAAGTTTTTAATGCAGTATATATATTCTAATAAATAAAGGTTTATAGTGACAAATGACATGTTCCTTTTTTTTAACGACAAAGGTTGTTTGAGATATTTTTGGGGCTTAAGTTGTTTGAAATAATTTTGTATGATAAAATTATATAACTATTTTTGATGCTATAAACAATTTTAACCAATTTGGGTTTTTTTCCTTATACATTAATTGCATATAGAGTTTTGTTGACTATTTCAGTAACTGTGGCGTATATATATTCTAATAAATATATAGAGTTTTTTTCCTTATACATTAAGTCATATTTTTTATATTTTTATATAACATATTTAATAAATATATGTATAAATAATTTTAAAATTTATTTATTTTATATGTATAATACATAAGTTTTTAATGCAGTATATATATTCTAATAAATAAAGGTTTATAGTGACAAATGACATGTTCCTTTTTTTTAACGACAAAGGTTGTTTGAGATATTTTTGGGGCTTAAGTTGTTTGAAATAATTTTGTATGATAAAATTATATAACTATTTTTGATGCTATAAACAATTTTAACCAATTTGGGTTTTTTTCCTTATACATTAATTGCATATAGAGTTTTGTTGACTATTTCAGTAACTGTGGCGTCGACAGAAAAAAAAACTTTTATAAGTCGAAGTTGTTAAAGTCTTATTTACGATCCTTAATGTCACAAGACCGACTTAAAGGGTTGACAATGATTTTTAATGAGAATGTTATCTTACAAAATATGCATACTAAAGAGATGATCGAGACTTTTACTTCAAAAAATGCTGAGAGAGTCTCACGATTTGCTTAGTTATTTAAAATACATTATTATGCAACAATATTTTGGTTCTGTTAATTTTTTAAAAAAATATATTCATACTATTAACCTTTTATATATAAATTATTAAGTTAGTTTTTTTAAGAGAGACCCAAATTTTTTTCTCGCCTAGGCCCCTAAATTTGGAACCCTAAATTCTTATTTATTTTGAAACTAGGATATAAATATGTATATATTAATTAAGATTTATATTAAAATTCTTATGAGGTACTTAAAATAATTTTTTTAAGGTGAAATGGATAACATTCCGAACAACTGTAACGACCCATTTTGGGAGAATATTAAAATACAATATAATCGGAGCATAATTATGGTGATATTTTAATTGATGGGTGTTTCATATTATTTGAATATTGTAATTATGATGAATGTTAATTAAATAAGCTAAGTTAGTAGTTGGGAGGGACTAGAATTGCCAATTGGCCAAAGATGAAAATGAAAGGGGATAAGATCTTGACTTTGGTCAAAATCCCCAAATCATTCTTCATCTATGTGTGTGTTTTACGTGGGAGGCAAGAAAAGAAAAGGAGAAAACATAATTTTTGAAGTTTCACCAAATATATGATCAAGGAAGGTTGGGATCATCCAAACAATCAAGAATAGGAGTTCTTTTAAGCTCATACTACAACAAGGTAAGAATTTTGGGTGTTTTTGGTGAAATTTTCGTGGGTCTCATATGGGGTATGAGTAGGGTATGGTGAAATACGAATTTTGGGTGTTTGGAGGGTGTTAAATGTTGTTATTCATAGTGATAATCATCTAGGAACAACATTTTGATCAATTCTTGCATGATAATGTAATATGATGAAAGGGGGGGTTTTGCATGGTTCATGGGGTATATGAACTAGGTAATTAAACATAGTATAAAAGTTGGGGATTTGATGATTACACAAAGTTGTTGTAGTTTGTGGGTGTACAAGATGAACTTACTCATCTTATGAGTCAAAAATGGAGTTTGATAGGGGTGTTAATGATCAATGATCATAAGTAGATAAATTCATGCATATAAGGTGTTTGATGAAATGCCTATTTTTGGAGTTTAACTTAAAACTTAGTTTTAAGTTCATGGTAATATGGAATATGTTTGTATGAAATAAAAAATGATGAATTGGTATGAATATGGGTCATATGAATGAGAATTAAGGAGAAATGGTGAAAATGGGTTGAATGGGTATATTTTGACTAGTTGTAGTCAACATGTTGTTAAACCTGTAAGTTGTGATATAGGAAACGTTAGTGGAACCAAAAGGCCCGGAAAAGAGATTGTGGTGGATAACTCATTGGTGCAAGGTAAGTCACCCAAATCTTTTACTTGTTGTGCGTAATGGTGTTATGCATGCATGAATGTTATAGTGAAAGATTTGACTTTTGGGTGAAATGGCGGTTGTGATATTGTTGTTTGGCAATAATAGACAATAGGTGTTATGTTGCTTAATTTATTGTTGATTTAGTGTTTATTTGACTATTATGATTAGAATTGGTGTCTAATTGTATGTGTGATGAATGTATGAAAAAGTTCACAAGGTGTGTGAACCTTTAATGGAGTTTTACTCAAATTGGTGTTTTGAATCACAAGTGGTGTGATCATGACATTGGATTATTCACAAGGTGTGTGAATGTCCTTTGTTGGGTGTAATCAAGTTAGTAAATAACAAGTAGATGTGGTTTACTTAACTTGAGAAATCTTGTGGAATAAGATTTCAAATGGTGTTTTGGGTACAAACGACCCGTTAGTAAATCGTTTGACATTATAACCTTAATGGTTGTAAATTTGTGAATTAAGGTGTTTAATATATTGTTGTGGTTGTTCAATTTGAAATCCTTGGTGAAAAAGGATAAGGGGAGAGAACAAAATGGAAGCAGTTTTAACATGGTCATGTTCTCCTGGAACACGCCCATGTCATATCTGCACATCAGAATTCTGAAAACTTTCTGACATGGCCATGTTCCCCTGGAACATGCCCATGTTGCGTCTGTATCTCTAAAAATGTCATAAATTGGCATATTTCAACTTTGATTGGTATTCCATGGGTAAATCTAATTGATTTGAGTAAGAATTAAAGATTTAAGGGTTTTTGGGTGAAAACGACCCGTTAGTAAATCGTTTTCTATTCGGGTCGAATAATGTTCCCATATGGTGTTATGGGATACACGTGGGGAAATAGATGGGTGATCTTACTTAGTTCTAACGAACTAACGGTGAATTAAATGTGGTGTTTTTCAGGTGAACGAAAAGGGTGAAGGCTTATGTGATCGGAATGCTCTCAAGAACTCGGGTTGAACGCGTTTTTTGTTGAAAACCCAACATTTTGGAAATATTGTAAAGATGTTTAGGATGTTTGGTTGACAAAACATTTGTAAATAACTTTCGGTGAAGGGTTGGGTTATTTTGGGTATTTAAACTTGATGTTTTAGTTAAAAAAAATCTGGGACGTAAACTTTGATGTTGTTTTAAAACACGTGTTATGCGTGTGGAAATTTTGGGGCTTACAACAACCTACAAAACTCCCTAGGAACCACGCCATTCAAATTGATATATGGGAAAACGTGTCACTTCCCCAAGGAACTCGAGCATAAGGCCTATTGAGTGCTGAAATCCATCAACATGGATTTAATTAGTGCGGGGGAGAACCGATTCCTGCAAATCCACGAGATTGGGGAGCTAAGGAATGATGCTTATGATAGCTCCAAGAGGTACAAGGAACGTACCAAGACGCTACACGACAGCCACTTGAAGGACAACAAGCAATTCCAAGCGGGTGATCGCACTCTGCTTTACAATTCGCGTCTTAGGTTGTTTGAATTTTATTTATGAGGATCTACCTAGAGGTAGAGGTGGCCAACATACCCGGAACCGGAACCGAGGAACGAAACTGGAACCGGTCGGTACCCGAACCGGTGGGTACGGACGGTTTCGGGTTTTCAGAGAAATTGGAACCGGAACCGGAGAAAGCGGAACCGGTTCCATGCTTAAACCGGCCAAACTCGAACCGGAACTGGCCAAAACCGGAACCGGCAAAAAACGGTTGGAACCGGTCAAAAACCGGAACCGGTTCTTGATTTTGTTGACCGGAACCAGTTCTGGTCCTGTTCTAATTTCTGTGAAAACCCGGAACCACCGGTTCGGGTACGACCGGTTCCGGTTCGGTTCCTCGGTTCCGGTTCCGGGTACGTTGGCCACCTCTAGATCTACCCAAAAAAGATAGTTTGATCTTCTTATAGAAAGTCGATAGCTCTAGCCCAATAATAGAATAATCACTTTTTGGACCCAACGAGCTAGAATCTTACCAAAAATTTGGGCCTACAGCCGATAGTTTTCATTGCATTTAGATGGGTATCGGGTCCTTGGAATCAAAACCCCCCAAAAAGAGGAATTACATCCTTTGGTGATATTTAAAGGGTCAATTTATTATCGAATATGTCTACATTTTAATAAAAGAAATAAAAAAGTATGTCGATGAAGTCGTCATTGGTGCTCCTTTGGAAATCTCTAAAGATATGGTATTACATTTCTCCTTTTGTCATCTGATTTATGTTATATTTGGTTATTACATTATATTAATGGTAACTAATTAGTGAGATTTAATTACTGGGTATTTTTGTTACATAAATAGCAACTAAATATTTGGTTTTTTTAATCTCGGCCAGATCAAGACTTTTAACATCTCCTTGGTTGTGCATGGAACCATTTCTGAGATCAATTATTCTTTCAACGTAAGGCAAACTCTATTGTTTTGGCTTTAGTTTTTTTTGACACTAAGACTTATAAAGACTAAATTACCCTCATACACATTACTTCAGGTCATGGAAGATCCTTACAAAGTTCCCAAAAGCATGGGCATTTTCAGGACACTAGAAAGCCCGAAGAACATCACCACCACTTCTGTTGCTCAAAGAATAAAAGCTAATCATGAGATATACCAAGTATGCTTAGCTTTTATTCGGGTGGCAATTTGTGTTTGGTTTGGGTTGGCATCACATTTCATGAACATAAGCCGTTTAATTGTCCGTGTCAGGTAACTCAACCCTGATTCAGACGTGTTTGACCCATGTATCTTGGACACAACCAACATACTTGTTTATCTAAATTCTAAATGGGTTGGGTGACCATGAATGGGTTAACGGATTGTAATCAGTTTGTAAAGTGGTTAATATTAAAAGTCATATTTTGGTTAATCTTAGGTTGGTGGGTAGATCCTTTTATCCTAAACCAACCTGAACTGTTTGTAGAGTGTCTTAGGTGGGTTGATCCATTTACAACCCACCCACGTATAAACCCAACCGTAACCTATAAGTTTATGTGACCTAACCTGTATTTTTATGAGTCAAGTTTGTGTTGTGTCAGGAGCTACTACCCTTTTGGCATTTATTCATAACTGGTTGAATTAAAAAAAAACCTCAAATCTCTAAGCAAATATCGATTTTATATAAGAACAAATAAATCACCATTGCTTTTTTTGAACACTACTAAAACCCTAAAAAGGATCATGTTTTTCACTATATATGCACAATATATACTATTTAATATATATATATTTACTATTTATTTTCGTGAAATTTAATATATACAATAATAATTAGAGTAAATGAAACAAATAAAGAATGCAAGTACCAAGTATCCTTCCTAATCATGAAAATTTTTGTGATTGTTTTTATTTTATTTGTCATTGTTTGAGCTATCACGTTATCAAGATCAGGAATTATATTGGGATTGGTTATTCACACACCCCACTTTTTTAATTAAACACCCCACCTTTTCTGGTACGTGTCGTATAGGTCTTTACGACACATACAACACCATCTACAACCTTGTTTTATGCGTGTCGTACGCAACCTACTGTTTCGGGTAAATATTAACTAGATTAATTTTTAGCAAAATCGAATTAGAAACGTGGGGTATTGTGTTTTACAAGCAAATACTCAGTCAATGTAGCCTATTATTCCTGAAAATCCACGTTCCTCACCAACATGGAGTAACCTTGCTAAATTATTTTCATTGGGCCTTCTACACATACATATATACTACATACATATAATACACACATATATATCATGCATACATGCATGCATATACATAATAAAAATCGAGCCAAGCCAATGAGTTAAGACATGAGTAGAACTAAAGTTGAGCCAACCTTAACCTGAGAAAATTTTTCAGGGTACATAGTTGAGCCCCCTACACTATTCATACTATGAGCATCCACCATGCCACCATATGTTTTAATCTCCGGGCTAATTCTGCATCAGCAATCACATTCGCATTTGTTAACGCAATAACTACAAGCTGGTAAAGTGGGATGATTGGGCAGGTTGAATAATGGGCCAATATAAAAAAACAACAAACATACCCAGTTAAAATCTTCCACTTTGAGTGGGGTCGGGAGGGGGGAGGGGGGTGTAGCCGCGGCCTTACCCCTATCTAAAATAGGATACAAAGGATGCTTCGTAGTGTTGTATATTTTAGTGTAATTGGATGTAAAGGAATATTAAAGAGTTGGAGGTGCAAAGTGCACACTCATTTAATATTTTCTGAGCTCCAGACCAAGCACGGAGGTCAAAGGGGCTGCGTCCCCTTGCGAGGTCCTAGGGGCAAAGCCGAAATGAAAGTTACTTATTTGTTATGTTCGGAATTACCTTGACCCAAGATTTGACCCACTTATTTTACCCGCTAAAACCAACCGCCAATAAATGCCATGTGGTTGGTTGGTGATTAACAGGAAAACTTGCAACCAAGATTATTTGCAACATCTTGATTATAATTCATGTGCCTGACTAGTGTCACATTTTATTTCTTAGTTCCATTTGGTATGCACTAAGTATACCAAATAGTTCCCCAAGCTTTAAAGTTCTCAGATTCTCTGTTCTCCGAATGGAAACAGAGTAGATGTTCCACGCCTATGGAAGTGATCTAAGGAACTTCCTTATCACGTCTTGGTTCTCCATCTTTACACCTACAGCCACCAATTCGTCAACCAACTGGACATACCTTAGATATTGAGAAGCCATCTTCTCATTGTTCTCTTGACAGAAGTTCTCGAACTTCTGTTTCAGCATGTCCGTTTTGTTTTCCTTGACATCTTTGGATCCCTCATACATCTGCTATAGAGAGTTCCACAGCTCTTGTGCAGATTTGCATATCTTAAATGCGTGTATGATTGAGTTGGGAATCACCATCTGGATCAGCCATAAAGCTTCGAATCCACCTCCATTCTCTTGTAGTCTTCATCAGAATATAGAGCTGGGTCTTTTGGCACAGCTGCTCCACCGGTGCCTGCAGCAGCAATAGTTGGGATGAAAGGTCCTTCAAGAACTGACTTCCAAAGTTTGAAGTCTTGGTTCCTGATAAAACCCTCCATCCTGACCTTCCATGTATCATAATCGTCAGGAGTAAACATGGGAGGCTTGTTGAGAGTACCATTCTTAGTTTCATGCTTGCTGATTATGGCCATTTTGATTTTGAGGTAGCTTGAAAAGCAAGAGTTGTAGAAGATACACAAACGGTAACTTAAGAATGGTTAATTACTTAAGTTAAAGAGCCAAAGCTCTCATACCACTTGTTGGATCGAGTTATGTAAATCTACACAACACTTATCACAAGTTATCTTCTACAAAGTTGATAGTTGCGGAAACTCTATCAACTTAGTTTGTAAAAACAAATTGAAACACAATACAGAAAACAATTATAAGTTCAAGGTCAAAGTATATTGCATTCAACTGTCAAGCTTTACAACACTTAGCTCAATCATACACTCGTACATTGCTAACTAACAAGTGAACGTATTTATACTAAGACCTACATCTATATCCTTGTAGGGATACAAAGCTAGACAAAATACTAGAAACAAACTAATGCTAAAACTAGTATCTGTTATGGACTTGACATGCCAAGCCATATTAATTACAATTAATACAAAAGACTCCATTGAATTTTACAATAAATTCCTACACTACAAAAGGCATTAATGTCTTGAAATCTTCTGTGGTTCTGATAAATCTTCTATGCTGCTGACTATCATCAGAATGTCTTCTTTATTTGCACTGTTGAGAGAAAGCAGCTCTGAATATTTCCTTAAGTGCAGAGAATCTTTGTCAGAAGAAAGTCTTCGGAAGTTTTTGTAATCGGAAGCTGCAGAGCATGATATCGGAAGCCTTTGTCTTCGGGAGCTCTGGTCATCAGAAGCTTTGATCTTGTAAATCTTCTAAGTGTTGTGCTTATGATGGCTGAGGAGGTCTTCAGAAGCTTTTCTCTTGTATAGCCTTTAGCAGGAGTGAGTTATCCTTTAGAAGTAATGTTTCTTCCGAAGAGTAACTCCTTCCTTCTGAAGGCTGTTAGGCTTTAGAGAGTTCATGACTTGGTCAAGAGAAGAGTTTGGTGAGCATCAGCCTTTATTGATCTTACAGGGAGCTTGATCGGAAACGGAAGAAGTTGTGAGTCATTGAGAGCAGCTAGCTAGCGGCGGCAAATGTTGTACGTCGGTGAGAGAGATCGAGAAGGATGGCAAGAAACGACTTGTGAGGGGAAATTTTCGATGGGGAGAGTTAGCTGAGAAGTGCAATTTGATCGGGAGGGAAATGAGTGTCATACCCCGAGCTAGTGGGCTGGATCAACTTTCCCGTCGGGCGGAAGGTTCTCGGGGCGCGATATCGTGTGATAATCGAATGATTAGATTGGTTACATGGCACATGATATATATAATGAGAAATGCTAACATGACATTTAATACATAGGATTACAAAGTTAAATTACAAAGTATGTGTTCATAATTTAACTGAGTAAATCTAATCAAAAGAATCATATGGTTTATCTCTTGTAGCTGCACAAGATATACAAAAGAGGTTCATAATGTCAACAAAATAAATGCATCCAAAAAGTAAGCTAGATCCTCTATATGGTCCCACTAGCTTATATCCTGATGCTTGATGACTAAACATGTTCATCACCTGAGAAAACATGCATTTAAAACAAACATTCAACACTAGGTTGGTGAGTTCATAAGTTTTAGTAAGTGAAAACGATTGCCGTATCCCATTTAGGCACATGAACTAAATACCCATTCCCCATCTTTATACAAATTCTATCAAAAATACAAACATGAAACCTTTGCCTAGTTAATTTGGGTGTATGAACTCGTTTGGGCTCCCCTTGACCCAACACCTGAGGCCCATCAGCTGTTAAAAGCCCAGACCCAATTGAATAACAAAATTGAGAAGTAGCGGCCTTACTCGTGACAGAATTAGGGCACCTAGTATCCACGACATCTTTAAAAAAATCGGAAATCACCTTCGACTTTCTCGGAAATCACCTTCGACTGTTGGATCGGAACGAACTACTCGGAAGAATGAGAAATTTCGAAGCTACCAAAACGTTGCAGTAGTTCTGATTGGAACTCCGGCCAGGAGCTCAATTGAGTTCAATGATGGTTATTGGTTTTTTTTGAACAGCTGTGACATCCAGTACCTGATCGTCCGGCAAGTCTGTACGGTATGTGTACTTTCACTATTTACTGTGTGTAAATACAATGTATGAACAGTGTGTGTGATAACACAACTCAGATAACAAGCAACAGCTGTACGTATTTAAGTGAAAACTTAAATACCGTAAGTACAACAACTCACGCTAAACAATGATTGTATGTATTTAGGTGAAAACCTAAGTACAATTAATACAACGAATCAAGAGAAACAACATTGTACAAGTAAACAACAAGAACATGTCGGTTGCGATCTTATATCCATAGATGACAGGAATTAGATGGCTGATAAATCAGTATGAAAACAATGTGAAAACAGGAAGTATAGTTGAGTCCGTCAGTGAGGAAACACAATTCAAAACAAAAATGCAGTGTTATTTCAGAATAATGAACTGATAGTGTGTTTGCATGGGTGATGATTCGCAAAAAAATATCGGTGAGTTTACAGTTCTGAAATGATGACTGAAAAGTAGAAAACAAAATTCAGAAAGCAAAACCATCGTCATGTTCGTTCGGGTGACGATTCGAACGAATACGTGCGAAGGTGACGCGATCTGACGAAACGAAATCGATAAACGATTCGAATGATAATAAAATAAGAAAAATAATTACTAAACATTTATTAGGAATCACAACCTTTAAAAATATTAAAAATAAATCCTTTTTATTTTAAAACCGTAAATACGCGCGTTACGTTCCAGAAATGCGACGAAAACGCGAACCGAGCAAACGAAATGAACCTGAACACCCTCAGGGTATAAATACCTTGAAAAACTCATCTTCTTCATTTAACACTCTCACTTTCTCTCTCTAAAACCCTAGATCCGGCTCCCTCCCTTTCTCTCTAAAACCTTGAACTTCAAACACTCATAACTTGCTCATTTCTTAACCAAATCGAGTGATTCTTGAGCCTAATCGAAGCTCTCGACCTCCTCTACACGAAAGTACAACCGATCTGAAACAAGACTGAAACAAGGTAATCTGTCATGAAAATCACGAAAAATAGGGTTTTCTAGACCCTTAGTCGACCTTTAACCTTAAACCGGCCTGAAACATCGTAGCCACCACAAAATCTACACAAGACACACCATAGGAACTTGGGTAAACACCTGTGGGAGGCTAAGAATTGATTGGGCAAAGATGGATGTTGGTTTCCTGGTTGGCCGAATGAAATCACGCAGGCCAGCCGAATGGCTGGGCCTGCCAAACCAGCCCCTTCGGCCCACACCCTCTTTCGCTCGGGTAGGATAGCTCTCATTCGCCCAGGCGTTATTCTCTCGGTTACACCCATCGGTCGGGCCATACACATTCGGCCGAAACTAGCCAGCCGAGCCATTATCTCAGCCAGAGTCATCACCACTCGGCCTAGACTAGTCATTCGCCCAAGTCACTTGTCATTCGGCCTAAGACCAAGCCTATCGCCCGAATCACCAACATCCAATCGGCCGAAACAATCCTATTGGGGACATGTCTATTCGACTGAGGCATCTTTCGGCCCAAGCAATCATTCAGCCATGATCTTGGGTCGGCTCATCTTTATTCGGCCAGGGCATACCCCTTTCGGCCAAGCTTTGCCTGATTCGGCCAAGCCTTGCCTGATTCGGCCAGACACATCATTCGATCATGGTCCTTTGGCCAGCCATCTCATACGACCCATGTCCTTTATTGTCACACCCCCAAATTCCCACGTGCGGCGTTAGACCGCGCGGGTGTGACGTGGCCAGGATCACAGCTCATGGTCATATAGAAAGACTCTACATGAGTTACATAATCACACAGTTTTGTAAAATAATGTACGTTTCAATAATATGCAGCAGAAATTGTTTATAAAAGCATAAGTAAATAAGAGTTTGTAGCGGAAAACATAAATTTTATCAAACAGTACAAAAAGGTAATTGTTTTAAGAAATAACACATCAAGCCTAGGAATTGAGTCTATTTGCACAACAGACTCCTTAAAGCTTCCTCGTGCGCATCCTACCTTGGGATCCATTTAGTTACCTGAGAATACATGCGAAAAGTGTCAACTAAAAAGTAGGTGAGTTCACAGGTTTAGACAGACAGAAATAGTAAACAGACATATACTGGGTATGTTATGTTTAGTTTTTGGATCTACGATCCGTGGAGTGTGTCGGTTCATCTTACCGAAACTCAACTGTTTCCGTTTGCCTCCGCGGGTCATCGCTGAACCCGACATCAACATCGAAATTGCACTCGTTATGACCTCCAGTCAACATTGGTGCCGAGTGTGGCTAGTCAAACCCAGTAGTACTACGTAATTACGACTCGTTTGTTATACAACTAACGGTAAGGATAAGTGAGGACTTTATACGATAATAGTTACACTCGAAAATGATTTTACAACATACCATTCATATATCTAAAACAATTGCAATGTAATTCTCACCCCAAGGGTTTAGTAAAAGCAGTTAAAGAGTAAAAGTGGGGCTGCAAACTCACCTGATTTTAGCAGAGTACTCGTACAGAATAGTGTAGCTCGCCGGCTAGCAGTTACCTATATCACATAGGTACTATAAGTTTGTGTTCACATACATGTGGGCCTCACAAGACCGTTTTTGTGTCTAACAACTCCAAGTTGTTATGTGGGTCGGGTTGACCGTGTTTGATCGTGTTGACCGTTTTTGACCTAATGACCTGTTGGTGACGGTTTTTTTTGATCAAGTGCTCGTGTAACGTATGACTTAGTGTAGAGTGATGTGTGCGGATACCAAAGTCACTTTCGTGAGGAAACTTACTATTTATAATATGTTTCTATTTCGGGAAGGTTCCCACATTAGGCAAATCATGCTATAAATCATGTTCCGATTATTCTAATATGCATATTTATCCTAAGTAAGCATGTTATCACATAGCACATAGTCACACTTAGCCGGTTAAGCACGTTTCGTGTTCAAAAGTTACTATGTTTAGAAAGTTGCACAAATACGCATGTTTCACCAAGTTTAATAACCAACATCATCTAAATATCAATATCTTAGTTCTAAATAGTCATTTAATCTCATTTGTTACAACAAACATGTTATCATTTATCGACTTTGTAAAATAAAGTTACTATTTATAGTAACCTTTGACAAATGCACATACATCAATCATTCTAAGGCATAAAATCATTTATCATCATCACAATAACTTCAACTAAGCACGTTAAACATACAATATCATCAAGTTCATCATTCCTTAGCAAATTTGCGACAAAAAGTTTCTATTTATAGTAACATTCATAAAAATCATTCTTTGAATGATTCTAACCATTCCATTGCACCACATAACCATTACATTAGTTTCTAAACATCATTTTATACATAACTTATAGATCCAAACACATGTATGTGGCTATTTCATCAAAATCACCATATAACAATAATAAAGTTTCTAAATATAGCAATAATGCTTCAAATCATTATTTTGACAAAAATAACACTTCTACATCTTGCAAATCGTATCCAATACCACTTTTAACAGCATTTCAAGATCAAAATTCATGTAATCATACATAGATTATACATGCATGTGAACGAAAACGCCCATTTCATAACAAAACCAACAAATCATCATCAACTCCCATCAATATCACTATAGATCATCCTAAAAACATCAAATCAGTAACAATCTTACTAAATAACAGATTCACATCATCAAAAATTCATGATTAAGGTGGTGCTAGTGATGCATGTGGCCAAAAATGGCTTGCATGTGTGTGTTGAAGTTGTTTTGGGCTAGATTGAACATGGAAACTACCTTACAATGCTTTAGATTGTCAAGAAGGGGCTTGATGTCACACCCCCAATTTCAACTAACGGAATCATACCGTTTGGGAACGTGACAAACCAGGATCTCAGATCATTAGACATAGCGAAGACCTCTATATGAATTTCAAAACATACTTTGGTCTTTAAAACATAACATTCAGAGTTTACAAAAGTTGCGGAAGCGTTTAAAACCATAAATAGTTGTAAGTAAACATTACAAAACAAAATACTCAAATGTTCAAATTCAAATTGTTTATAATGCATGAGACTCTATCTCCTAGTCCATGCAAGCTTTAGCGCGCGCCTTAGCGTCCTGAGAAAACATGCAAATCAAGTCAACACAAAGGTTGGTGCATAACACAGGTTTTAAATAATCACAATGTTCAAAACAGCAGTTTGAATAACAAGTTGTAGATAACATAATCACACATGCACAGTCAATATAGCTAGTCATATAAACTATTTACATACGTGTTCGACACCGAAGCTGACGGATTGCCATGCTATAGCATGTTTTCGCCTTGCCACTATTGTCTATCACAACAATAGTAAAATTGTGTTTGGTCAGTCAAACACCTGCGTAGATCCCATCTACCAGGTGAGGTTTGTCAAACCTAATAGATCTATTTCCAACTACCACGCTTTGCGTTACAGCAAACTAAACGGTTCGAGGTGTGTAAGGACTTTCAATTTGCTATGTTGTCACATAATGTAAACAGCTAACTCATGCAAGTGATATGTATCTAAAAATAGTTTGTTGCACATGTTTTCTCCCCCAAAACAGTTTAAAATAAGAAAGGGGCCGTGTACGCACCTTTGATAATAGCAGAATGATCACACACTAAAAGCTCGTGAAAGAAATCCTTCTACGAAGAATCTGTGTTTAAACAATAACCTAGTGTTATTCAGAATGTCGTTTTGTGCTTGAAATCACATACGTGTCAACACACGTATGTTAAAATGTTAGAAATGTGCATACGAAAGTACACGTGACTTTGAAATCGTTTAAATAAAATCCTATACGATTTTATTTAATTAAACGTAATTATACGCGATTTCGTTTTCGGATTAAAATATGAATTTTATCATTCTAATGTGTTCGTATTCTCGTTACGTTTCCAACGCAACTCGAACGGGTTAAAACGGAGTCCGTATGTGGAAGATATTTCAAAATACCAAAAATGCCATTTTTTATCAAAAACCGGCCACCCCTTGGCTCGAACCCGCGACCCTTCACACACAACATGCTTGATCTACCAACTCGCCCGCTAGGGTATCGCGATGGTTATCAGGAATTAATTCTTTTAACCCCACTCTGATAAGGTTCCCTTTGTTCACCTATAGCCGAAGCATGTAACCACAATTGGACCTCGATTCGAACCTAATCAAGTCCACAACCTTAGGGTTTTTGTTCCTGATGTATAATAGGATTTGTAGATAGTCTTAATTTGAAACATCATTCACCAATTACCCAACTAATCGGACCTTAACAGTCTCGAACTCAAATTCTCAAACCCAAACTCAAAGTTGTTTAATTCGTTACTGTAACATCAAATTGCTAAGATATTAACATCATTCGAAGCCTTCTGGAACTAACCACACTATCCAATTCGATTCTAGAACCCATTTTAACCCAATCCCCTAATTCGTTCTTGATTACAAGCCCTAGAAATCGAAAACCATTAATTCGATGTTTAAACCAGAAATTGTTTTATGTTTAAGCTTAATCGGCACATTATGAAGCTTCCTATAACATTCAATTCGATTATTAATCTCTTAAAGATCAATACCCCCAAAACCGTTTTAGTATGAACCCTAGTTACTAGAATTCCATCAATTCGTTATAACTAACCAAAATTGATACATGTTTTATCTTAATCGAGACCTTCTGGAACTAATCATGAACATTAATTTGATTCTTAATCATGTTTGATTATAATCCCCCAAATTGGATTCTAATAAGAACCCTAGAATTCGTGCATATACCATTCGATGTTAAGAATCAAAAT